>OZ012621.1:10856767-11205936 GCA_963942555.1 Aleiodes leptofemur
ACGAAAAATTTCGCTAAAGTTTTATACTGGATAAATTAAAAATCTGAGCTCCCACCTCCCCGAGGGTCAAAGACGTAGCTCATAAGCGCGCATCCGCTCGCTGAGAGTGAACGTTGGAATTTCATTTTTTATCGAGAAAAGTCTAAAGAAATATATTTCGAAATTTTAATTTTTTCCGACCGATTCAGCTAAAATTTTGGTAAGAGCTTGTGGCACGCATGGTCAATATTCGGTGGAATTTTCAGATCACTTGCTAGCCCCGTTTCAGAGTAGAGCGGAAAATGCGTTATCACATACACACACACCCACATACACACGCACAGACATTTTCCAAAAACGGTGGTTCTTGACGTCGGGGTCATTTGCAGTCATATTATGATGAAATACCAAACTCAAAAAAAATAATGATTAGACAGCTTCCATTTGGAAGCAAAAAGGGAGAAATGGTACCGTTGACTGAAAGGTGCCTATCAGACAGACTGCTCTCAACGATAGCATGTAGGAAAGAAAAGGTGACTGCATTACTATTGGTTGAATCGACATAAAGCTAAAATTTTTAAATAAATTGTTCGAAGAGGAAAATAATGCAGCCTGCAAACGCTCTTTTGTGAACAAAAAAAGATTCTGATTAGCCATCGAGCAGTACAAATACAAAATTTCAAATAACCACGGTACCGATTCTTAGCAAAAAAACACGAATCCACGGAAAACACATGACAATTGCCGCCAAGTGCCCACCACGAAGCTGAGAAAAGTTGGAGAAGAGTGAGTGGTTTTATGTGTTAAACTTTCATTAGAAATATCTAATTGAATCCTCAAAGGCCGCAACGAGGAATATCCAGGAAATCATCTGGGCTCATCTCATGAAGACCCAAGCACGAAGGGGTGCAGCATACCACCCCACTGACCAGATCCTCCATAAAAAGGCACCCTGAAGAAATCGGGGTCAGTCAAATTTCAATTTTCCTAGGATCAACACCGAATCACTGCTCATCTTTGACTTTGATCGAATTGAAAATTCAGTCAGTCAAATTGTCTCGTGAATCGTTGGCAAACTCCAAATCCGTTAAAAAGGAAACTACTGAGGACCACCACTGTGAGCTACTGGGATCTACGAAGACACCTGATCACTTCGTGTAACCGAGGGAGCATCCGTGAAATCATCCCCGCCCACCGAGGGACAGCATCACTGCTCACTCTCACTGCAGATCTGCTCATCTACAACCCAGTCTTTTTTTACCCAACAATTGTAAGTTTTGTACCATCGTCATTTTACTTTTATTTTCTCTTTCTTTTAATATACAAAACTCGGTTACCTATCATAATATCACACCCTCAAAATATCACTCAAAAATATCACAGTTTGAAATATCACTAATAATAATATGACAATCTAAAAATATCATGAAATCAAAATATCATATTTTGAAATTTCACACTCAAAAATATCACAGAATTAAATTATCACAAATTTTTATTTGTTCAATTCCTTTTCAATCATACAATTAGTAGTTGAAGAACATAGTCATCCCGAATTCATATTTATATTTCAATATTGTGTGCTTTACTACACAAATAATCTGAAACATCAGTATCATTATCAAAATCATTAGCCAACGCAGAGAGACGTTCATCATGATCACGAAATTTTTTGCGTTTTCGCGTTATAAATCAATCAGTACTGTTGAACTATCGAGATATCATATTAATGAACATTACGATAAATTAGTTGCAATACCACTTGTACAAGAAGATGAAGTTTTAATGAAAGCATTTCACTTGAATTCAGTACCGTGCTCAATGTATCGCCATGTCAACGCTTTAGAACTCGCATTTTAACCAGTAATTGTTTCCCTTTCTGAGTAAGAACAAATTGGAGACCCATATCAATGTTTCTGCCACAGAGAACAGTAACTGACTGAATAATTAAGAGAGAAAGAAGGCTCATGGACCTACTTAAGCTTATGAAAGGAGTAAACACATCAACAAAATCAATATAATGTAATAATTGTGTTATACTTTTTTTTCGTGACATTCTAAAGTGTGATATTTTTATACCATAATATTTTGAAGTGTGTTATTTTTTGTAATATTATTCATTGTGATATCATAATTACGTGATATTATGAGGTGTCATTACGAAATTCTACTCTTTTCCCAATAACACGTGGATTTTTCACGAATCCGTCTTTGGATGTTCTAGTTTCCAATAAAAATTATCGTGTGTAGAATCCAAATAGTATTCAATAAACCTCCTACCTCTATTTAATCAACAAACAAGTTGTTAAAAATTTCTTCTAAACAATATATCAATTTCTCTCTCGTTTCTCGCGTTTGACCGTCGTGTATTTCAATGGTTAACCCGGGCAATCACGTTCCATAAAAACAATTAAATAATTGGGGAGGAATTAATAGATATTCTAGTTTTCCTAAATCTAGTAGTTCTGCCCACGGTTGAAAAGAAAAATGTTTAATATCGAGTCTTAATGTCATTTAATCATTTATTTTATCGTTAATTCTTTCACTCAGCCGCAACACGCACAAGTTTGTGAAAAAATTGGAAGTGCTCGGATTCAATCTCGGGTGAGAATCGAAGCTCACAACGTATCTACTTTCCGGGCAGCTGCTTCATCATTAAGATACCGAAAAATTTCATACCTTCAAATTTCGGGAACTTGTGCATATCGTCACTATTATATCATTTATATATTACAGAGTTTTGATTTTATCGACTGTGTAGATTATTTTCATTATTTCGTGACATCAATTTCAGTCATATGCAGCCATTCGTTCATGAGAAATTCATCTGAACTTAAATGGAGAGAAAGCTCAAGGTGCTTGAGTATTTGAACTTCTAACATATTCAGGTCATATGGCCGAAATTGCCGCGAAAAGTGATGTCACGAAATAAAAAAAAAATATACACGGTCGATAAAATCATAACCCTGTAATATATAAATGGCATGATAGTGACGATATGCACGAGTTTCCGAAATTTGAAGGTGTGAGGTTCCTCGGTAGTTTAATGGTAAAGCAACTGCCTGGAAAGTAGATACGTTGTGAACTCCGATACTCACCCGAGATTGAATCCGAGCACTTTCAATTTCATTCGGAAACTTGTGCGTGTTGCGGCTGAGTAAAAGAATTAACTATAAAATGAATGATTATGACATTAAAACTCGATATTCAACATTTTCTCTTCAACTGCGAGCAGAACTACTAGATTCAGGAAAACTAGAATATCTATTTAATTCCTCCTCAATTATTTGATTGTTTTTAGGGAAATTGTTTCTTTGCAGTTTGGTAAATTTAAACTCCTTATAACACTGATGCATGGGATTGCTTATGGACCTAATTGATTGAAAAGTTTTTAATGGAAGAAATTTTTTCAGTTTTGAGAAGTTCCATTATTCCAGAAATATTTCCGGTTCTATCAGTCGTAGTAATTTGGGCTTGTGCTCAAATGAAAGGTGAGTTCATTCCCCGTTGATTTATACAGCTGTAAAAAATATTATTTACTTTTCAAATAGATATAATGTCAAGAATTTCCCTAATTTTGAGTAGATTCTTACGAAAGAATTTCGATGCAGCTTGCCGAAATGATCGTTGGTTTTCTCAAGTAGACTGTTGCACCAGCTGGCTCTCCGGATTACGAAGCGGGATAAGAAGCACAAAAAGGATTAGAATTTGATCGGTTAGTCAGTGATGATAGTAACGGGCGATTTATATAGAAATTTAACTCTCTAATAAATTACGTGACTAGATACAAATACTCTAGATAATTTGCCCACACTGAATTCAATGTCTTTTTTCGTTAATGGTCTCTGTTCGATAATTTTCTTCTCTCCACTCAATAATGTCCAATAATTCACGGTTGATTCAATCCCGGTGGTAAGTCGTGATTAATCTAAATTAATCATTCACTAGTTTGATTGACTCTACTCAAAACCATCAAAACAATTGTTAATTATTAAAGCCACACGTCTATCGACTTTGGCATCGGTTTTATCTACACTAGATGGATTCACACACGCTGTCGATCTTTGTCTCATTTCACTTAATGTTTATTAATTGCACAAATATATTAATAACGGTTGTAAATCGTTACTAATGTCTCTGGCCGATAGTTCTCTCGATCACTGGTTCCAATCTCTCTCAACAAAAGCCTCGAATACAAGTGTTAATTATAACCACCACGCATCTATCGACTCAGCATTGGTTTCAGGAAAATGTAGTCGATGACTTTCCACTCGATTTTGGGGAGATGATGCTTCACTGATGAAACCCACGCGAAGAAGAAGGATAATTCGCGAGATCACGCCGGCAGTCTCCCAAATCACCTCTGGTGTCGATATTGGTAATTATCTCGACGGGATTAACCTCCTGATCCCGTGGTAGTTCAGGATCAGTCGGTAATTCAGCTACTTTCTCAACATCTAACCCAAGAATCTATCTTCAGAAAATCAGTTGTGAGTAATTGAAGAATCGATAAAACAAAGATTCGAATAATATAAATGGATGGAAAATGAGCTCACCTTCCATTTAAGATAACAACCAGGCTGCTTCGACTGATAGAACCGAAGATAGGTCCGGAAAGGTGGATTTTTCCAAAACTGGAAAAGTTTTCCTCCATCCAAAACCTTTCAATGAATCATGCTCACAAGCAATCACATGCCATAAAATGCAGCCACAAAATAAGCAGTTGACATAGAAAATGAAGCAGGGCGAAGTCTCGTTGAAGAGAGATATTGTGCAGTGGTTACAAAAGCTCAGCAAATCATTGACAGTTCACAAGCACAACGTTGGAATCGAAACAGAACGAAGCATCATCCAGACGAAAACAATGAAGAAAATGGTCAAAACACAATCAGAGCAGAAACAACATATAAGAATTGATCCAGGCTGCCAGAGGAGTAGTTACTAGACTTCGATGGAGACTGGACTGAGCGGCTGTTCTCCAGGAACGGTTTCGAGACAGCTATTTACGGTGATGATGATTTGTCAATGATGCAAAAGCACCAATACCCGATTGGATTACTCCAAGGTGACGTGAGATGAGTCATAGAAGATCTTGAAATTAGCCACACCAACTGTCCAGTAGTATGGCAGTGGTTAAAAGGTACCTATGATGATAGAATGATGATGATAGAATCACACTTGGAAGAAAACAGAGCAGAATCTATCAAACCGTGGATTTGGAACATTCAAATTCATTTGCAGTCACTCAAAACATTGAAACTACCAGTTGAGAGCTGGGACAGTATCATAATGCATTGAGCAGAAAAAAATTGGTCAATACTGGGCAGAAAGAGTGGCAGGACCAAATCAAAGGAAAAAATCTTAAGAATATGCCCACTCTAGCAGAATTCGTCAAGTTCTTCACTGAAAGATGTCATATACTGAGAATGATCAGCCAAGCAACAGAGAAATTTAGCTCAGTCACTGGAACATATTTCAATGAACAATCAGGATGAAATGAAAAAAAGATAGGAAGAAACGTAATGGTGGAAAACTGCCCGACGTGTGGTATCTGCAATGGAGACACTTCACGTTCAGGTGTGGAGATCTTCTCAGATTGAATCCGATAGAAACAAGACAATGGATAAAAGAGAAAGAATTATGTCTCAATTGTTCAAAGGGCGGTCACATCACTCGACTATGGAATCATCAACATGTGAAGTCGGTGGGGAGAAGTATGATTCTCTTCTTCACGTGCATAATTCTGACGAATCAGGACAGACAAGTTGTTGCACTGAGTCGCATGGCTCAGAAACAGGCCTCACACTCTACTGCACCATGACACCAACAATGCAAGTGATATTGGCAGCGGCCAAAGTATTCACGTTTAATGTCAATGGAGAGAAAGTCATGATAAGAGCATTATTGGATCTGGCATCTCAAGTGAACTTGATGACATTTGCGCTAGCAACAAAATTGACAATACCATTTGAGAATCAAGTAAAAAAGCAATCAGTGGTATTGAGTTTCCGGGGTCTCTTTCTGATTTTCATGTTGAATTGTTTATCGCGGATTGAATGAATTTTTCCGTTTCTTTTATTATACTAGGAATTTTCAAAATAAAATTGACGCGGCAATGAGTTTTTTTCGTTCCGTAATAGAATAATTGATTTCACTTAGAATATTGGATGAGTGGCGTCTCGACAATAATGTCACTCAAATAATTTTCATTTATCTATTTATTTTTTTATTCAGAGACGAATTCAATTTCTCTTGTTATATATAATTCGTTTATTGTTCATCTCAATTTTTATTGATTTTGGCTGGGGAGTAATTCTGCTCGTTTCAAGCCAGTCTAAAAGTTTATAATTTTGCTGCCATCAGAGGGCATGGTGTTTGAAAATTAGGCTGCAACTATTGAGCTTCAGAACTCTCCGTCACATTTTCAATTCAATGCAACCAATCAGGTTGAAGTAACGTGAAATTATTATAGAAAAATCAATTGAGAGGTGAGTAACGTAGCAGTTATTGTTCCACAATGTTATTTATCATAGAATTTGATTTTATCGACCGTTCCATATTGAGATTTCTAATTTGAAGTGGCTTTGCAGTCATATAGAGGGCACGTTCGTTTATGAAATCATCTGTTCCGATGGAGGGAGAGGTCCCAAATAAACTTTGTAGAATTTTCCTCACCACTACTTCAGTTGAATACCGAGACTCAAATTATCACGTGAAATGATGGAATAATTAAATTAATTGATTCAATTTTAAGAATGAAATCAATTTAAAATTTATGCACAAGTTTCTGAAAAAAATTGGAGGAGTTCAGTTTTGATCTCGGGTGAGTTTAGTAGCCCACGTCTTCCCACTATCCGGGTGGATGCTTCTAACCATTAAGCTACCGAGACCCCTCACAGTCACAAACTTGTGCATATCGTTTATAGCCAAATGATAGGGATAGAATTTGATTTTATCGACCGTTCAATATTGAGATTTTTGATTTTAAGTGGCTTTGCGGTCATATAGAGAGCGCGTTCGTTTATGAAATCATCTGTTCCGATCTGTTATTTATCATGTTGACTGAATTCTCAAAGCTGGAGCGGTTGACTCGGTTGACCTTGAGCCAGCATTAATAGCACTTATTCTAGAAAATTGCTTGGTCCAAATTAATGCCCTAATTCTTATCTCAACTGACTCTGAATCAATTCCCTTGATTGATTTGGGCACCCAGTCGTTTTGATCAATGTTTCTTCTCACTTTGGGGGAAAACGACAAGTCACCAATTTTGATCTCAGTTAAATAAATTACAAAACCTTAAAAAGACTAATTTTACTTTCTTTTCATGTGAAACTCTGAGATTATCCCGAGGGGGAGAGAGGATGATACCCTCTCGACTGGATACTCGTGGCAAAATAAAACTCCGCACAACACTTCCGATTAATTTCCGTTCAATCAATATAAATTCAATATATTTAGAGAAAAAAATAGACACATAAATCAGAAAAAAAATACAAAATATATCAAGAAAACTCCCGTGAATAATTGAATAATTATTTCAACTTGATTTTTTTTCTTGCCATGTATGACCTTTGCGGTCTTTTACATTTTTTTCTTTCCTTTCCCACCCCCTTGTGACACCATGGATCGACTCCTTGTCATACTGCACCGCATTCACCGGGGACCAGAGGAAACCATGGATGACCCTGATCGGCACAGTCGGATTCATGCAGAGCTCCAATGTGCCTTTCAGTCATACTGACGAGAAAGGAACGGTAATTCTCGGTAATCGCTCCTCACCGCTCAGTCTGTTACTCGGATCTGCGTACGGCAAGCTGTCACCCATCTAAGTGGTAACCAGACTCGATGCTGCTCAACCCGGTAGAACCGCCGAGCCATACGCAGACCAAACAGCCAAACTGTCGGTTATTTTAACTTAATCACTAACCCAAGATTTGACTCAGAACGAACAACAATAAATTCAATGAAACCCGGGTGGACTCACCGGGAACAGACACTAACTAAGCTCCACTTCAATTTTAATCTTTACTCAAAATTACTGATTCTGAACTCAAAATAATAATTGTTCGGGGACGCACGTACCCGATTTACTGGTGCTTTTCCCGTCGGTATCGACCTTTGTAGTTCTTCGCTTAATTTCCTCGATTTTTCTCTAATTTCCTTGACTCGTTACTTCTGATCTGACTGCCATGGCGTCCCGGCTGAAGAAGAACGAGTCTTCACCTACGCGAGTTGGCGTTGATGCCCTCGGCTGTTTTCGCTTGATTTTAGTAAGGCCAAGGCCCAACCTGACCGACTGCGGCACGAGTCCCACACCACTTTGCTCAACGTCACCAAATTTCGTTGAATTCTTGTTAAATTGTCATGGAATGCTATATCTCAAATAGCTCCAGTGGCTGCTGGGTGGCAACTTTTCCTGGGGGAGAAGAATTTTGCGTGAATGTCTGAACTTTAGTGATTCAGAATAATACAGGTATTTGTGCAGAAGAGCGCCCATAAAATTCAAATAATTATCAAAGTCAGATCTTCGGAAAAAAATATGGAATGCGCAAGCAGGATTTGAACCCACGACCCTCTGATTACATGTCAGGTGCTCTGACCACTGAGCTATTGCGAGTTCCTATACTTTCCTCCAAATTTTTGACCAAGATATATTACATGATTTTCGCCACCTCCCTTCCTGAGGTAATTTGAATTAAATTAATTAATTTTATTGTGGGCTCTATTATACACATTTACCATAATACACAGAAAATAATAGTTATATCTTGGACAATAGTTTTCCGACAACATTGTCATCCTTTTGAAATCATAAAATAGTCCAGTTTGAAGGGAAAAGCGTTTTATCATCCAGCCGATGACAGTTAATGATTCTTGTGGCAAATCCCAGAGGAAAGCGAAGTTTTCTTGTTGTTAAACAAAAGATCTCCGTTTCTATAGGGACATAGTTCTTCCGTGTCTTCTACAAATTAATGTGAAAGAGGGATACTCTACACTACTCCCCTTCCAGGGAAGGTTGCCACTGAGCAACCACTAGCGCTATTTGAGATATAGCATTCCACAACAATTTTTTTAAAGAAAATGAACATAATAAACCGTTGAATAACCAACAAAAGTTAAAAACCTTGTGAGATGAAAGATCCCACAGAGGGAGGGCCCCAGTTATTTCTTCAATTACAACTTCCCAGAAATTCATGCTGAAGAAGCAAACTCCGACGCTGGCATACATTTTGTGACTCTATTCAACAATAATTCAAAAAAAATGCTACAAATTCTATCCATGTCTGAGTAAAGTGTAGTGTCGTTCATTCCATATTACATTCTTTAATAAATCCACTTTCATCCATCATGGTCACACTTGACATTCAAAATTTTATATGAAAATGAATTTATTTAGCTAATTTTCTTTTTATGTCAAATCTCAGGATCTGTCAACCTCAAAACGGAAGAATCTTGTATTAAAATAGAATACAAAAATGTTGCAACAATAACTCAACAAACTCTCCAATGTTGTTATTGATAATTCTCATTAGCAGTCATTATGGTGAATGGAGGCAAATTCAACAGAGTTCATTTTCGAATGAACATCAAATAGAATTATTTGATTTCAGAGAAATTCCTCGATTTATGGATTATGAGAGATGAACCACTTAACCACTGGTAATCCGTTAACCACGGGGTCCTGAGTCAGTTAATCACTGACGATTCGTTAACCACGAGTCCTTTCCGTGAACCACAGAGTCTCAAGTCAGTCAACCATTGGCGTTCCCGATACACAACAGTGTGCCTCAAAAAGTGAACAACGTTTGTGTCTTATTATGCAAAAATTATATTTCCACTAATATTGATGGCAACACAATCAAAATATGTCCATCTCAACTGAAATTTTTTTACCAGTTTAGGGACTCGATGATCGGCCTCAAAATTATAGCAATTATATTTTTATAATCACCAGAGTTTGGAAAAGTTTGTCAAGACAGCTTAACGTGGGCTGTCTATCAGCTCCCGTTTACCACGGAGTCGTGAGCCAGTTAACCACTGACGATTCATTAACCGCGAATACTTTCCGTTAACCATGGAGTCCTGAGTCAGTTTACCACTGATGATTTATTAACCATGAATCCTTTCCGTTACCCAAAGAGTAGATTCAATAATTAAAATGAAGATTGTCTTTAATTGACCATAACCGATTAACCTGCACGATCCTGAATTTTCTTCTGGGAAGCTTTCGAATATGGAGGACTACGTTATTTCAATTTTTCGTTGTTGTTGAGTTGGTTTTCGACAATAAGTCGAGAGAAAATCTAGATTGAGAAGTTAAGAGTGTTATCCTTGGTCATTCTGATCACAATTTGGTCAATTTTCAAATTTAATCTCTCGCAGCTAGACATTGATGAAGAAAATGTCCAAATTTTCCACATTTAAAACTTGTAACTTGGTTCCGGTTATTTCGAACGTTTCTTGGTTCGTCATGATCTGATGAAGAATCACGAGAGTATGTTTTAACATAATTAGATGGATTTTGACTGGGGTTCCGTTTGCCTTTCAAAAAACATGAAATTGATTTGAGCTCCGTAGCTCTTTCAACTGCCTTTTGCAGCGATTCAAATCGTTCGGAACGGAGAGTAAATTCAATTTGAAAATCGTTCATCCCACCGATTAGAGAGACACGCAATCCGCTCTCAATTGTTTCCCATCAGATCAACGTGGGCAAGACGAACAAGACGCTCAATGTCTTTCGTAAATGACTGAAGACTTTCTTCTTCGTTCTGTTTACGCGTTTGTAATTCGTTGAAATACATTCGCCATGAATGCTCTTCATCAAAACGATCATCGAGAAATTTTATAATAATTGTTTCGATCAACATCCGAAAGTTTTTCCAAAATCGGCTGAGCTTTTCCTTTGAGTCGCGTTGAAAGGCTAGCTGCTTTCATTTCCTCTGACCAGCCCTCACTTTCCGCCGATATCTTGAAATATTTTCGATAACGTGACCATGATTGTGAAGCGTCGTATGTATCCGGCTTAATGAAATTTTTTTTCGTTGAAATGTTAGTTGGATCTATTGAATAAATGTTTGCATTAGCAGAATCAGCAGGAACAAAAGCAGAAGTGGAATTATTATCAACGGTATCTGAAATTCTGGGATTCTGTAAATCGGGACGGAGAGTATCTCCGGGAACAATCCGGCTCGCTGCTTGTGACCCAGTGATAACATCAGCGCAATAGGCATCCACAGAAACCGTGTGTTAATTCACCGGTGCAACTGTACGCAACAATTGGTGGAGTTTCTCCCTCTCAGATCACCGGTGCTCCTCTCAATCCTTTCTGATCGTTTCCCGCATACTCGCGATGTTCTCGCTCGGTCGTCCGATCAGTCATCCCCACTGTGATTTGATTTTTTTAAAATCTACCTATCCATTTATTCATTCAATCCAATTTATCTAGCTCTAGTTTATCAATTTCAATTCATTCAATTTCAGTTGAGTTAATTCTAATTTATTTTCTTCCATTTGTCCCTGTCATTCCTTCTTTCTTTTTTTTCATTTATTTTAGTTCACGTCACCTCATATTATTTTCGAGGAATTTTCCATTTAATTTCACACACATGCACATACAAACACACACACACACACACACACACACACACACACACACACAAACACACACACACACACACACACACACACACAAACACACACACACACACACACTGTGTGTTGATCATCCTTCTACGAGTTTCAGGTACGTCTCAGAATCACTTCTGACACCAATGGCATCCTTTTGAAACAATAGAATAGTCCAGTTTAAAGGAAAAGGCGTTTTATCATTTAATCGATGACAGTGGATATTTCTTGTGGCGAATCCCAAAGAACAGTGGAGTTTTCTTGTTGTTAAACAAAATAGAGCTGTTTCTATAGGGACATAGTTCTTTTTTTTTTTTTTTTTTTGTTTTTATACTTATTTTAACGTCGCCATCTTTTACGCAAAGATTATGCCAATCAGCGACGGAGGTTCATGGTGTGTCTGTGGACAAAGCACTTGTAAATAATTTTTACAGTGGTGCTTGTATCATTCGGCAGAGGCTAGGATTTGAACCCGGGTCTACGAGTTGGCAATCCGACACTCTACCGAACGAGCCACCGTTCACCTCTGGACATAGTTCTTCCTTGTCTTCTAATTTGGATAAATTCACGTAGAAGGAGAATACGCTACAATATTGAATGAAAAAGTTCTGTCTTCGTTTTCACTATCTTCAGTGCTAATTCTCGACGTTCTCCAGCTTTCTTCGCTCTTGGCCAGCATTCCTCCGTGCTGACTGACGTTGGATCAACTGAGTGGCTGCTGCTTTTTCCCAAGTGCATCCTGTAACGAGCCCCGAAGGTTCTCCTCGTCCAGCAGAAACATCGGCAGAGCACAGGTAAGTGCAATAACCATCGCGCACGAGATAAAGGCAAATACCCCCGAAAAGCCCCATCCAACCCCGTAACGAAAACCCCCAAAACCCCATATCAACCCCGTAGCGTGACCATTAAAAGCGAAAGCGAGGCTCGGGATCGGAGAAAGTGCGAAAAGTCCAGTCGAACTGGCGCTCCCAATAAAGGGATTTAGTTAATATTTTCTTTGAAATTCTCGGGGGGAAAATTGTTTAGATTAGGATTAGGGATTGGGAGGCAGCAGCGGACAAGATCCGTGCCTCAGAGTACTCCAATCGTGTTTAGTTTTAGGAGGCATCAGCAGACAAGATCTGTGCCTCATTTGTGTAATTTTGGGAGGTAAATTCCCGGTTAGGTTAATTAGTGATAGGGAATTAGAGAGTTAATTTTGGAAGTAAGTCCCGGTTAGATTTAAGGGGCATCAGCGGACAAGATCCGTGTCCCAGGATTATTTTATTTAAATTAGTTTAATTAGAGAATCCCCGGAGAAGCGCTCTGAAAAGTAGCCCGGTCGCGAATTAATAGGAAAAACTGAAGAAAAGCCTGCCAATTAGAAGTTGAGTTTTTGAGAGTTTGAAAATTCCCGCGCGAGGAGAGTCCTGTAGCGAGCGCGACTGTCATGCGCCCTGGCGGTACCGAGGGGCATGAGTCGGCTCGAGCACTCCCTCCCCTCCTTTACGAGTGATCACGGTTGAAGAGTCAGTCGAGTGTGAGCCGGCAACGAGAAAACACGTGCGAGCCCGTGCACGTCAGCAGAGGCATCGGAAGCAGCCAAGGATTTGTGGAGACGAGGATTCTTGCAGGATGTGGAGAGGATGAGGAGGATCCAAGGAAAGTCGTCATCACATGGGGTGAGATAACGTGTCATTCACCCGAAATTCCTAAAGACTCCCGTTAGCCATTCCCTTTTAACCGTACGATTTGACTCAATCCCGTTACAATTAATTAATTAATTAATTCACCTTAAGATCGGGTCGCACGACTAAACAGCCAAGACAAAATACCTAAAGACAAAATATTCATGCCAAAATGTCCACAATGAAAATGTCCACCAATAAAAATATCCACCAAAAAAATATCCACGGCCAGAATATCTATCTAAAAAATAGCCAAGAGAAGCAAAACAATATTCGAATAAAACAGTCAGGTAGAATATTATGATCATATTGAATTTATTGGAGACATTGATGAAAGAAAAAATCATAATGAAACAAATAACATAATAAATAAAATAAATCAAGTTAAAAAAATATAAATCAGTTATTTTTATCAATGGGGCATGGAGCAAACGGGAGAATTTTACAATACAATATTAGCAGCAACACCTGACAGGTACTCAAGCAAATCAATTGACCCGTATTTTTCAACGATCGTTTTGAGTCTTGCATCATAATCGATGTATTTACGTCGTTTGCGCGAAGCAACATCACGTCCAACAATAAAAGAGAATGAGAACAAATAAGAATGTAATACTGCCGTAAGTCATTTCTGAAAATACAAGTGGCAGCACAATGAAATTTCGATAAAAGAGATATTTCGTCATCAGTCATTATCGACAGTGGACGATTAAGTAACAGATATTTTTGCAGTAGACATTTTGACTGTAGACATTATGACTTTGGATATTAAGTCGTAGATATTTTGGCATAGACGTTTAGACCTGCCACCTAAAATCGCCGTGTCGTTATCATTCATTTTTTTTGTACGTTAAAACTCGGGGAGCCCTACGTCCTTTGATTGCCGTGACGCGCAGTGATTCTGTCTCACTCGCACTCGTTACGTTTGGGTGGGGGTAATGGTTTTTTAGGAATAACTTCCACAATTCCCGTGGAAAAATCCCAAAACCGATCCCACTCGATAGGAATGAAGTGAACGAACCCAACGACCCCAAATTTACCTCTCCCGAAACCTATTTCGATTTCTAATTAAAGAAAAACGAGAATATAATTTGGAAGAAAAATGCGTTAGCCCCGTAAACGAAGCATTTTAATTCCCCCCGTATCACGTCAACCGTATACCTCGGACGAGTTCCGAGAATCCTGTGCCTTTGGATGGTTATTGTACTTCCTAGAATGAAATAATCATAACTAAGATAATTCATTTCCGTAATTTCTCTCAAATTTGAGTTTCAATAATTTTTTTTTTTTTCTTGCCAGGTATAACCTTTCGGTTTTTTCACAATTTTTTTTTTCCTTTCCCCACCCCCCATGCGACTCCATGGATCGACTTCTTGCCATACTGCCCACATTCGCCGTGGACCAGGGGAAACCATGGAAAACCCTGATCAGTGCAGTCGGATTCGTACAGAGCCTTAATGTACCTTTCTGTCACGCTGACGAGAAAGGCACACTAATTCTCTATAGTCTCACCTACCGTATCGTTCAGTTTGTTATTCGAATCTGTGTACGGCAAGCGGTCACCCATCCAAGTAGTAACCAGACGCAATGCTGCTCAACCCGGTAGATCCGCCGAGCCGTACACAGACCGAACAGCCAAACTGTCGGTTGAAGTTTCAATAATTATTATTTTTATAAAATTACTTCTTTTTGCCTTTCATTAAAGTTTTCCGATAATTCTTAATTTTCGGGTCAAGTTAAATGTAATTATTATTATTTTGTCAATATACTCTGATTTTACCAGATTTCTCTAGTGTGCGAGTAATTTATTTAAGAGTTCCCTCTTCCCAGATGTCTTAACTTTTCGGGTTTTATTTCGGTAGTTTTTAATGGTTTTTTTTTGTTAATGGGGAATGGCATCGAATCGGGTTAACACCCCCGATTCCCCCCCTGACTGATGTCACGTTTTTCTCTCGGGGCTAGCCGGGAGAAAGGTAACACCTCCCCCCTTCCATCTATTTCGTTCCGTTCTCGGTGGAACTCCGTGCTGCTACGGACCGGTTATGAGCCGTGACATGTAGGGCAGGAACCACCGAGGAACTTCCGGTTTGGTGGTTCCGAAAAAACCATCTGGCGCCCATAAACGGTTTTTAATTAGGAAACTTCATTGAGAGAGGCCGAGAGAGGGACGGCGCGGTGGTTTTTTACCCCCCCCCCCCCCCCGGGTAAAAAGTCACGTTACAATCCTGATTGTCCGTCGTAGCGTTACTTTACTCGTGAGACTGGGGAAACTCCTCTCCAGTCCTAACGCTTGACTTTTTCTCCGTTTTTTCGAAATGGTTTTAAACAGAAGGAACAAAAATCATCGGTTTTTTCCATGGCGATTTTTTCTATGGCGTTTCTTTCCATTGCCTTTTCCATCGTGGAATTTGCCATGGAGAGATTTGCTACAACCATAAATTTAATGGTGGATATTTGTGTGATGTTTGAATTCCACAATCATAGAATTTTTATAATTATCAAAAAATCCTCACATTTTAATGAGTATTAGTGCAGATTTTTATATAGAGATACTTCTATGAAAAAAGTCTTCATGAAATCGAATATTATGAAGGGGTTCTTCATAAAATGATTTCTTATAAAGTTTTTTTTTATAAGAAGGCATTCTATGAAGATATTTTCTATGAAATATACACATATCGTGACCGTAATGACAGAATAACACTTTCTATATGGATTTTATATCATTGACATGACTCTGTTATTAAGGCAACGATAGAATATTTTTCATCACATCATTTTTTTACATTTTCAATTTTTTTTGCTGATGAATCTTTGATAATTCGAATTGAATCATTCTGAAATACTTTGAAATTTAATTTCAGGGATTTAAAGTCTGCTAGACTGTCTTCGTTACTTGGTAATGCTAATGTGCAGTTTCTAGCAGCTTTTTATCATCATCATCTCCACTTTTTCCTCCTGTCATTCTCAAGTGCAGTCTACTCGCACTCCTAGTCGATTCATCCAACTCTAACGACATGTTTTCATATCAATCAATACCAATTTGTTTGATTCAATTGCTCGGGTGAACTTCGGGATTTTGAATCTCTCCTTCCTCTTGCTTTTTCTTGTAATTGAAAATAGCTGAACTCCAAAATGGATCTCGCATCATTAATTTTTTGAGTATCTCCTCTTCACTCGGTGAAATCGACTCGATCCAATGCTCCCTTTTTTCTCTATCATCATTCAGCTTCACTGGACAGCTGGCAAAGAATACAAAAAATACTGACGACCCCAACAACTAAATGAATGTAAAATCCTTCTTTCTCGCTTAGTTTTTGAGATATTCTCAACAACAATGAAAGGAAAAAATCAACTTATCCAATTTCACTTTTCAACTTCATTTATTTCATTTAATCAATGTCTCGGAAGCTAAGCGAGATAGAACGATTCTGTTCCTATTCTGTCTTGTATCCAATTTCTAAGGCTACAAAACAATATGGGAGTGAAATCACTCTATCTCGCTTCATTTCCGAGATATTCTCAAAAAAAATTGATCGAAAGAATCGATTTGGTCAATTTTACTTTTTTACTGGATTTTTTTTTCAATTTCTAGGAAACTAAGCCATATAGAGCAATTCTGGCTGGATACTTTTTTATAGAAAATTTCGAGAGCTATAAAACAACATGAGCATAACATAACTCTATCTGGCTTTGGTTCCAAGATATTCTCAAAAACAATTGAGAGGAAAAATCGATTCATTCAATTTTACTTTTTCACTTCATTCATATTTTCATGAATATCTTGGAAATCAAGGGAGATAGAGCGATCATTGCACGTTCCCACAGGTGGAATTCATCATATTCTCTCGAATTCAATGTCTAGATTGCTTTAATCATTCGTTCACAACCGATGAGATATGCCGGATGAACGATGCAAAGTGCATGTATCGGTTGCCCCGATTTTTTGACTCAGTGCCGATAAGGTAGGGAGTAGTTGTACCTTATCCATGCAGTGTCCTTCGTTCCCACTCTGCTAGATGGCATTAGTGAAATTGAAAATCATTCCTGTACGATAATAATATTATTATTAACAATTTTCAGCTTCTTCAAATTTTTATGAAAATTCGGAGGAGCTAAAACTCCGTACAACGAGTTTTAGCTTCTCCAAATTTTCGTAAAAATTTGGAGAAGCTAAAACTTGTCAATGATAATTTCATTATTGTACAGGAATGATTTTTCATTTCTCTAGTGCCATCTAGCGGAGCGGGAACGGAAGACACTGCAGGGATAAGGTAGAGTACTTGTGACGTTTGACGCAATTTATTAATTCAATTTAATTACTGAAACTTTACTTTGAATTTACTGAACCTTTAATTTGGGCGCCAGTTGGTCTAATTGGATAAAAATGCCGAATGACCAACAATTCGGCTAGCTAGCATCTCAGGGGGGAAGGAGGACGATACTCCTTGCGTCCTGTACTCTATTGGTGAGGCAGTAATGAAAAACGCAACTTATAATATGAAAAATGACGTTAACTTTTATTTAGCACATAAGAACTTGACTCGACGATTTGTTACAAAAATGACTCTACGATATTACTTAAACTTTAACGGGCCAGAAGGGCGACGAGAGTGGGTTGATCTGACCTTGATGACAGACTTTACGGGACTTCTCGATGACTGGACCACGATGAATTTCTCCCTCTGGACGTTGACTTGACTCGACTCGACTGCACTGGACTGACTCCACAGGACGTTGACTCTCCACACTGGACTTGACTTGACTCCACTACCAGATACTCGACTTCACTGGCGACGACTCTCCTACTTCACTCTTTCATTACACATTATATCCCTTTCTGGAGACTCTCACACTACTGTTTTTCACAGCTCCCGTACGAGTAACGCTCTAGCAACGCGTAGAGCCTTACGCGATTTTTTCGGTAAATTTCCCGCTCCCCTCATCTACCTTTGATCCTTCGATGAGGAAGTGATATCCCCCACTCTCAGTAACGATTACTGAACGCGTTACGCAAACTTAAGTTGACGAGTGATTTCTCACTCGTCACATACTCTCTACCTTATCGGCACTGAGTCGAAAAATCGGTGCAACCGATATATGCACTTTGCATCGTTCATCCTGCATATCTCATCGGTTGTGAACGAATGATTAAAGCAATTAAGATATCGAATTCGAGAGAATTGGATGAATTCCACCGGTAGGAACGTGCAAAGAATGCAAAAATCTCTCGTCCGATGCACAATTGAAAAAAAGTTACATCCGATGGAAACCATCGCATACTATTGCGAGTGATATGAGTCATCAGATGTGGATCCATCGTCCATATCCCTCACAACTGAACCCTGCTCAAACGAATTCAGTATGGGTAAAGATTAGGGTGTTTCAAAAAAACCAAAGATTTTTTTTTTCTTTGATAGTGTCCAACAATTGATAGTATAATTAAAAACAAAAATTTTTGTCATAAAGAGAGCTCTTAATATTGATATTAAGGTTTGCCTCAATCCATTTTTCTATTTTCTCATTTAAATAACACAGAAAAATATTTTTTCTATTTTCTAATTTTTGTAGCTTGGAAACGGTTTATTGCAGGGAAATTTTGAATAATGAATCTCAACGGAAATTGAATGATCCACGGAAAAGGTCTCTTGCAAAGAATCCATAAAGTCAATTGTTTTCAAGTTATGAGTCTGTTAACTAGTACCTGATAGAATTTTCGAGTATTTTGTCAAATAAATTGAAGTATTAAAGTTGTAGCTGTTTTCATATTAGTGCTATATATTGTAACGAGGCTAGAAATTCGGGAAGAGTCCCTGCCTCGTTGTGTGTAGGTGCGTGTGTGTGTTAGGTGCGTGTGTGTGTTAGGTGCGTGTGTGTGTGTAGTGAGTGCGTGTGTGTGTGTGTGTTAGGTGTGCGTGTGTGTGTGGCTAATGGCGGAAAAGGCTACTAATAAACCCAAAGGAGGTTTTCTGCACAGGAATCCGGAACTACCGACGCTGCTCCGCTCCCTGCAGTGCCCTCTTTACTGGGACTCACCTTTTGATTACTCGTTCTTAAAGCTTGGGGTTATTCTTCCAATAAATGAGGTGAAAGCAACTCTTCGTACTGGAAATTGTCTTTAATAAAGCTAAATGTAACAAAATCCGGTATTCTACAATTTGAATTTGGCGCCTTTGGTTTGGCATCACTCGAATGTGCCGTGAGTGTACTCCGGATATGCCATCTCTCAATGTGCCGTGAGTGTACTTGAAGGTACTAGCCGGTATACAAGATGGCTGACCGCGTGGCGCGAGAACACCTGTTGATGCTTTTGTGTTTCAGATATTATGACATATTATTTCCGTTATAACCCGGAAATAATATCACTAATTTATTGCTTAATCCTCTTCCGATAATTTGCGTGATGTTTATGCTTGATTCTTGTCCGGATGTGATAGATAATCGTGGATTTTTCTAATAATATTTAATTGGCGTGGGGACGCCAATAACGCTCGTGGGAATTTCCAACGAGTTCTTTTACAATAAATATACTAAGCTTTGGCCAAAATCGTGGTGGTGCTGTGAACAATTGGTCAAGTGATTTTTCTTGCTATCGTAATAAATTAACTAAGTCTATAATTTGACTGATTAGTGGTGTTTGCGCTGTTAGTAGGTTAGTTGAAAATACCTCTGTTCTTTTGAGATATTATCCAAGGTTCTCGCGAGTAGTCTATTTTCCTGAGGTGAGCTCTTCAAACTCTGGGCACTCTAACCTCAATTCTCCGCGTGGCATTAATTCTGTATAGTCTATGGTCAGTTGGTGGGAATCCATAGTCAGTAATTTTCTCTCATAGACTACACAGTCTACTGCCATCTGTGTGCTATTGATTCTACCACGATTACTGACTGGCCACACACTTTCAACACGATATCAGCGTTTCCTGAAATACCGACAGTTATCTGTGGAAGAATCATGCCTCCTAAAGGATCTTCGTCATTATCTCTCACTACTGCTGATCAGCCTAAAATGTGTGTCCGATGTTGAGCCAAAATTGTCACGGACTTTGTAACTTGTAGTGAGTGTGGCTTGTTCTTCCACCCTGGCTGCGGTAATTCTGCGTGTAAGCTCCCATCCGGTGCCTACAAAAGTTGCTGTGGCTCCAGATCGTCATCTCCTGTTCTCACTGGGAATCCCTTCTCATTGGAGAATCTCATAAAGGCGATGAGAAACGAATTTTTGCCCCGTTTTGATATACTGGAAGGAAAGGTAAATAAAGTAGATACCAGGCTCTTCAGTATCGAAAGTCAAATCGTCACTTTCCGAAATGACCTTGGAAAGGTCACTACGAGATTATCAGAGGCTGAGAAAAGAATCGAAGAATTACAGCTGAATGGGGGTGTTGGTGATGTGTC
This sequence comes from Aleiodes leptofemur, assembly GCA_963942555.1. Taxonomy (NCBI): domain Eukaryota; kingdom Metazoa; phylum Arthropoda; class Insecta; order Hymenoptera; family Braconidae; genus Aleiodes; species Aleiodes leptofemur. The sequence continues at coordinate 10,877,431 of OZ012621.1, forward strand.
CACGGTGATGTCCACTTGTCTGGAAGAGGTTGAAGAGAGAGCCTGGCGCAGTAAGAGCCTGATTTTGCATGGCATGCCTGAGTCTGCTGGCAATGAGGCCGCTTCTAGGGCACAAGCTGATGGTGAACTAGTTCGAGAACTCATAGCAGCTGTCGCGCCGACTTCTTCCAGAGAGTTCACGAAATGTTATAGGCTAGGGAAGTTCTCGCCAGAATTGGGGCTTCCGCGTCCTTTAAAGGTTCCTCTTTCAACTGCTCAATCAACCATTATCCTCACACAGAAGCTCACGGCAATGAGGAAGAATGCCTCCCTGCCACCACGCTGGGTCTCCATAAAAATCATATCGGATTGAATGGTATTGCAAAGGAAGGAGTTTGCAGAGCTGAAACGCAGGCACGTCGGACGCAGGCTGGGGAACAGGATCTGTCGATATTCACAAGGAATGGTTCCTTGAAAATTATCCAGCCTTCAGCAGCAGGCACAAATCCACCTTCGAGAACTCCTCTGATAGCTCCAGCTGTTCTTGGTCAACAGCATTAGGAACTGCCACTCTTACTATCACTTTCACTGACCATGGTTGCATTGCTCCTCCAGAAATAGCTCTCGATACATCTCATTTCTCTTTCAAAGTCTCTTACTTGAGCATATTCCAGAGGTTGATATGTTACACATAGCATTGACTCTATTGTTATCAAATTTACTTCCTTATTAACTTCGATTATTCAACTTAGTTCCATCATATTACCATCTACATATAAATACTTCTAAGCCACCTGCGTGCATCATAATTTTGTTCTGCTAGAGACATTTTGTCACTCATTTCTTATATTGTAATCTTATTTTGTATCGAGCACTTTCAATCCCGTTATTGGCTTCGGCTGTTGGGTTGTTGTTATCAATAAATAAATAAATAAAAAAAAATCGATGCCCCAATTATCCACGATTATTTCCTATATTTTTCCGGCCCAATGAACCCTGATAAATGCGGCTAATTAATTCGCAATTAATTAAACTCTGAGGCTGAACTCGTGGTAACGGAATTACACTTACTTGTGACAGCCAATACTTTCAACCCCCAGATTTTCCTTTATAATTTCTCACTTGGAGTCTTTTTATTTACAATGCATTTAATCTAATCTCTTCTAGAGTCTTCGTTTCACTCAAAATTACTGCACTTTTCACTAATAATCCTTAATTAACTTGACTTGATTATAGAGAACTTAATGAGTATGTTGCTGTTGCGTTAGCAGTTTACACAGGAGTGGGGGTTTTCTCTTTCACCGTGAAAACCTTCACTCCTGTCTCTGGCAGGTGCTGGAGGAGGAGGAAGAGGGCGCCTCGACGACCAAACCCTCTTACGACCACCTCGTAACAGACCCCCCTGCCAGATGAGACGCACTCTTTCCTCGTCCTCGACTCCTGTGCTTCTGTCGTCTGGTTTCCTGTGAAATTCTTAAGCTATTTACCTGGCTGTTGTCTAACTCCGTCCTCAGCAGCTGCTCACCGCCACTCATCGGACTGAACTGATTTTGGTCTAAGGATTTCTTATGGGACTGGACTGGGGTGAAGTAACTCGTGTACTCCTGTAATCTCAACTTAACTTTATTTGGCACAGGTCGACTAGGACTTCCTTTTTTTTTTTCTTTCCTACAGACTTAGTCTACAATACTGTGTCTCTCCGGTTCATGTCCGGAATTGTCTTTTGGCCTCGAGTCCTGTGGACGTATCTTTAGTAATCTCATATGCGAGAATACTAGGAAAAAAAAAGTAATAAAAAAAAAGTATTAATAGAATAGGAAAAAAAAAACATAAAAAAAAAACTTGTATGAAAGAACTTTGTGTGCGGCCCCCTTTCACCGCGTGGTAGCCAGACTTATGGCCCCGAGGTTTCCGGAACCCCTAGGGGGATACTTGAGTGAACAAAAAAAAAAAAAAAAAAAAAAAAGGAATAATACAACAGAAAAATGAAAATTTTTCTTTTGTGGAGAGAGGGCGTGGCTTCCTTCCTCGCTGTTTCCTTCCTCCTACTGCTGCTCTCTCACTCCCTCCTCTCTCTCTCTCTCTCTGGAGTATGGAGACGTGACTAGTGTAAACCTCTGTAATTTTTCCATTTTTTTTACCAGTAATCTCTCTCCAATATTTTTAAAAGTGAGTACCCTAGTGCATCTAATAGTTTTGAACAAGAAAACCAAATAACTTCAGACAGATGTGGGCTCCAAGTCAGTTTTTTTCTCGGTGTTAGAAAATAAAAACGAACGGTTTCTTTCTATTTGACCATAGACTAGTCACAAATTGAATACAAATAGATGGTGTTTAGTGTTTATATTTAAGCCTAGCCGTAAACAGTCACGCACGTGGATCGTTTGGGCGCTTTCGAAACCTTACCATACTAATTATTCTATCGATACACTTATTGGCCGATAATATTGATTCCATCGCTGTGGTGCCACCTGTTGTTCCTGCACTAATAATGGTCACAGTTCGTTGACCGAACACCTGATCGACGTAAACAAACATTTATAAATTTCTTACATCTGACAGGAAATCATGGCAAAGGGATATTCATTAAATGATCTTGGATCAATGATTGAAACTTTGGTGAAGGATAATGCAGATTTTAAGGCAAGGCATGATAACCAAAATACTCGCATAAGTGAAATTGAGACTGATGTTGACACCCTGTTTACTAACGTCGACGATCTCTCTAACTCCCATCAAGATTTGGTTTCTGACGTAAATGAAGAAAGGATTAGTCGTGAAATACTATCACAGGCGATGCTTAGAAATTATGTCGAAATAAATGGCATTCCAATCACCCCCAACGAAAATTGCCTTGAAATCTTTCTAAAGATCTCTCAAAAGCTCAATGCAAATTTGCAGGATTCTCATATTTGCTCATGCTATAGGCTAGGGAAAAATCCCAGAGAGTCCAACAGTGGAGTGATAATTCAACCCCCGCTTGTTGTTGAATTTGTGCGTGAACTTGATAAACATCTCCTTCTTGATAAAGCAAAGACTTTTGGCAAGCCCATTACCACCAATAATCTGGGCTTCCCGATCGCCTCTTCTTCTAACATTTACATAAATGAGAAGCTAACTCCTTATTTCAAACGTATTTTTCTCCTGGCGCGTAAAGAAAAGATTGCAGGTAAAATTAAATACGTTTGGGTAAGAAATGGCATGGTCCTCGGGAGAATCACCGATGGCTCACCAGTCCTAAATTTCCGACATATTCATGATGTTTTAAATGGAGTTCTCGCAGATGAGAACATTGACACAGTTGGTGATAATACTGGTGCCTCTCCGGTTGGAAAAGACAATGCTCCTCAGGGAACCAAGGGGACTGGAAAATTACTGTCCAAATCTGGAGGTAAACGGAAGAGAAAATCTGGTGATGACTCCTCTGAAACTTCAACAGCATTAGCCAAACGACGTACTCGCGCCTCTGCCAAAGTTCCTGGTAGTGCTGCTGAAAAAAAGGCCTCATAGCAACCACAGAGTCTGCTAGCTGGTATCAAAACAGACAAAAGTTTATGTATAATGATTGTATAGAAAATTGTATGAGTATAAATGAAGACGAAGGAAAAAAAAAATAAAAAATAAAAAATAAAAAAAATAAATAAAAAATAATTAAATGAATACAAATAAAAATAAATGAAAAAATAAAAAATGAAAATAATAAATAAATAAAAAAAAAAAAAAATTGAAATGATAAATGAATAAATGATGGGAATAATAAATGAATGTAAAATTGAATAAATAAATAGATCAACAAATCAATAATATATTATAGGTTGAAAAATTGTACAAATTGAAATGGAATAGTTGACATTTATCGAATTTGAATGTGACTGTACTTAATGCTATGATTTTATGCTTCTTATTGCTAATTACTCTCTTTTTTATTAATTTTTCAGATTAAGATAGGAAAAAAAAATAAATAAATAAATAAAATAAAAAAATAAAAATAAAAATAAAAACAAATAAATAAATCAATAATTTTAAAAATGAAAAAGAAGAAGAGAAAAATAAAAAAAAAAAAAAAAAAAAAAAAAATGTAAATAAAGTTTTTAACTCATATGTAATTGGTAAACCGATGTAATTGGAATCTGTATGTTTGTAAAGATGTCATGTATTGTACTTTTTTTTAGAATCTTTTTTTCTGTAATACACTACTTTCTGTATCACAATTTTTGTCCATAGGGGGCCAGAAAGCTCTTGGACATAATAAAAACGCTTTTCTCTCTCTCTCTCTCTCTCCTCTCTCTCTCTCTCTCTCTCTCCTCTTTCTCTCTCTCTCCTCTCTCTCTCTCTCTCCTCTCTCTCTTTCATCCCTCTCCCTGTCCAGCCGTGCCCTCACGTCTGCTGGTAGTGGATTGCGGTGCCTAGCTCCACTGCACTGCGGGCAGGTGGTGATCTTCTCTCCAGGCCTGCCACAGTTGTAGCAATGCGGGCCTTCCTGCACTGCCGTGCAGTTCCTCTTTTTATGCCCCAGCTGCCCGCAATTCCAAAACTTGTCGACAACCAGGGCGTCGACGTGATAACCCGGCACGATTGTGGGGTGGTTACCGTGGCGGCTGTGATCATGCCTCAGTGTGCACGGCCTCGGCCCAACCGCTCCAACCTCCAGACCCACCGCTGCCGAAGTCCCAGTCCCCGAAGAGGTACTGGGCTTTAGTGTCGACGTCGACGCTTCCGGACTCAGGTTCGGGTGGTGCTCGGTCGAGGGTGCTGATCCGCCTTCCCTCGTCTGCCGAGTCTGACCCACTGAACTCCTCCCCGCTCTCTCCGGCACTGGCATCATTCCCCGAGCTGTGGATGTCGAGGAAGTGGCGCCAGTAGTCCGGTCCACGATATCCACCCATTCCGTGGACCTTCACACCCAGGATCGCGGCTCTCCTGCGCGAGCGTTGGGGGCTTGGGACTGGCTTCTCCGGCTGCGCTTGCTTACGTGGCCTCCTTCGCTTGCACGGCTCTCCGGCTCGCGTTCCTCGGGCACTTTGCCACTGTTGCTGGTGCCACTAGTGCTGGTGCCACTGTTACTAGTGCCACTGGTGCTGGTGCCACTAGTGCTGGTGGCGGTGTCAGTGCTGACGGCAGCATCGTTGGGCTCGGCTGCTCTGAACTCCGAAGAGGGCGATCCTCCTGCTCCGACCCAAGGAGTTCTCCCATCGGAGTTCAGTACGGCCTCCTCTGTGCCGATCTCCCCACTCTTGCTGGAGTCATCTTCCGCATCTGACGAAAGAAGTGCTTCATCAGTAATGCATCTACGCAGGTCTCTCACGTGTACGTGCTCAACCATCTTTCCGGCAGCATCGCGCAGGTCATACCGGAGAATGTGCTTTTACAACCTCATACGGCCCTATGTACTTGGCCGCTAATTTCGCTGAATAGTAGTCGGTGGCGTGAGAGAGCTTGTAATTACAGCGCCATACTTGGTCACCTACTCCATACGTTTCATCCTTATGACTCTGGTCATACCGTGTGGCTTGTCGTACTTGAGATTGTCCCAGCTTCCGGAAGACCAGGTCATGGACAAACTTCATTCGTTTGTTTCTCTCACCCCACTTTTCTACGTCTCCTGGTGCTATGACCTCTGGCTGCTCTATCTGCCGTTTAAGATTATGGACCTGGTCCGGATTACGTGCCATATTGAGGAATGCAGAAGAGAAACCTGTAATGGATTGAACGGAGGTATTAAGGGTGAACGCCAATTCGGGAAGATAAGCATCCCAGTCCCTCCGATTACCCTTGGTGAACTCCGTTTCATTATCCATGAGGAAGTACTTTGGGCATCCCCCACGGCAAAGCACCTGCTTCCGGACAGCCTGCCAAATCGCCACGGCCGTTGCTTTCCGCAGCGGGCACATCTCGACGTATTTGGTGAATAGATCTTGCATCACCAAAACGTACGTGTGCCTGCTGTGGCTCAGCGGAAATGGCCCGGTGATATCTGCTGCCAACACCGTCCACGGTTCTTCTACCACCCGCTCCCTCATCAACCCAGCTGGTCGTTGCTGCGAACTTTTGAAGGCTTGGCACAGTTCGCACCCTCTCACGAATCTGAAGACATCCGTGTACATCCCCGGCGAATAAAAATCCTGGTGTGCTTTGGCATACGTCTTCTCGATACCCAGATGTCCGGACTCTGCAGGTCCATGCATGTCATTGAGGATCCGCTGCCGTAACTCCGGTGGTTCAACGAGCTTCCACGCATTGAGGTCTGGCACAAAAGGTTCCAGGTACAGATTTGGTCGGTGGTAGTACAGCCGCTCATCCTCCACATACCAATCTGGGTATTTGCTTGGCTGTTCCTGTACCTTTTATCGCTTTTGTAGGTACCGCAGATCTTCTGCGTACCCGAGCGCCGCAATCTGCTGATTGGAGTTCTCGTACATCCTCGACAGTGCGTCAGGAAAGACGTTCTCCGACCCCTTCCGATATTGCACCTCCATGTCCTGAGTCTGCAACGCGAGAGCCCAGCGCCATAGCCACTGGTTGGTGTCCTTTAGCTTCCACAGCCACTTCAGGCTATGGTGGTCCGTGATGACTGTGAATTTCGACCTCTCGATATAGGGCCGGAATTTCTTAATGGCCCACACCACAGCCAGGCACTCTTTCTCGGTGACAGTGTAATTGATCTCCGCTGCTTGTACTGTTCTCGACGCAAAAGCTATTGGTCGCTCTCTGGATTCTGTCTCCTGCGTGAGCTTTGCACCCAATGCAAAACTACTGACGTCCGTGTGAATGGTGAATGGTTTGGCGAAGCTGGGACGTGCCAACACTGGCGTGTCGATGACAGCGTTTCGCAGCTCTTCGAAGGCTGATTGCTGCTCCGTACCCCATTCCCACGGTTGGTTGTTCTTCAGTAGTTTCAGTAATGCCATCTCCTTTTTGCCCAAGTCGCCCAAGAATCTGGAGTACCAACCTATTATGCTCAAGAATCTCCGCAACGATGTTCTGCTTTTGGGTGCGGGAAACTCCATGATTGGGGCTAATCTGTCCGGATCAACTGACAACCCATATGGCCCAATTTTGTACCCAAGAAACTGCACTTCCTTGCAGGGGATCTCGCTCTTCTTCCGGTTGATCGTGAGCTTCGCGTGATTGAATCTCTCCAGTATCGTCCGGAGTATCCCTCGATGTTGGTCTATTGTCGGTGTTATGATGATGTCGTCTGAGTACGCGAATGCGTTTGGGTAGAGATCGGATGTTATCACGCTATTCATCAGTTTCTGGAACACTCCAGGTGCGTTGCTCAGCCCAAACGGCATCCTTGACCAATGAAATAAGCCCTTTCCAATGACGAAGAAGGTGGTTATCTCTTTGCTGGACTCGCTCAATGCCACGTGAAAGTAGGCCTTGCTCAGGTCTAGCTTCGAGATAAAATGCGCCTCGCCTAGTCCGTCCAACACTCTCTCTAAGTGCTCGATGTGGTAGGCCGGCTTTTCGACTTTTTTGTTCACTGGTCGGTAGTCAATGCAGAATCTCGTAGACCCGTCTCCTTTCTTCACGACTACCGGACAACTGCACCAAGCACTCATGGACTCTTCGATGTATCCGCATTTTAAGATCTCGACGTGCTGCTGCATGATTGCAATCATCTTCGGTGCGGTCATCCGGACTGCCTGACGCACTGGTGTTGGGTCATCCAGCTCGATGTGATAGTCCATTAACGGCGTAATTGGGATGATGTCTGGCTCGTCTGGTAAACAGCTTAGCAACTCTTCACGCCGACTGTCCTTGTTGGTCTTATTGTTTGGCATCGTACTGATCTCTGCCACCCAGATCCGGAACGGCTCAGCTTGAATCCGTGGCCAGGTGTCCTCATGAATGATTGAAGCAATTCAGATATCGAATTTGAGAGAACTGGATGAATTCCATAGGTGAGAACGTGCAAATAATGCAAAAATCCCTCGTCCGATGCTCAATTGAAAAAAAGTTACATCCGATGGAAACCATTGCATACTATTGCGAGCGATATGAACAATCGATTACCGACGTAGTCTATCGGATGTAAAACCATCGTTCATATCCCTGACAACTGAACCCTGCCCAAACGAATCTAGTACGGGTAGAGATATGCCAAATTTTCTATGAACAAAAAAGGATGCAAGGGAAAAACCTCTATCTCACTTATTTTCTAAGATATCCATAAATAAATGAATTCAGTAGAAAAGTGAAATTGAATAAATCGATTTTTCCTATCACTCATTATTGTAATATTTCGGGAACTAAGCGAGATAGAGTGAATTCGTCATAATTCTTTTTTTTTGCTCTTAAAATTCACTACCAACAGGATTCAGATGGAATTGCTCTTTCTTGCTTGGTTTCCAAGATATTCAAAAGGAAAGATCCAGTGAAATCGTCAGATTGAACAAATCATCTTTTTCAATCAATAATTCTTGAGAATATCTCGGAAACTAAGGGAGATCGAGCGATTTCGCTCCATCCCACTTAATTCCCAAGATATTCATGAAAAATGAATGAAGCGAAAAAGTAAAACTGAATGAATCGTTTTTTTTCTCTCAATTGTTTCTGAGAATATCTTGAAAACCAAGCGAGATAGAGTAATGTGATGCCTATCTTTTTTACAGCTGCCCAGTAAGCAGAAATTGATACCCAGGACGTTCCTGGTACGTTTTCAGGAATCATTGGACGTTCCAGGAACGTCCCCAAGAAGGTTTCAAGGACGTCTAAACCGGTCGATAGACCATCCCAGGCACCTTCCTGGTACGTGCCTAAATTTTCTTTAAAAAAAAGATTGAGCCGACATTGTCTCTATCTCGCTCATTTTCGAAATATTGATGAAAACAAATGAATGAAGCTGCAAAGTAAAATTGGATGAATGGATTTTTTTGGAAATTGTTTTTGAGAATATCTCGGGATAGAGCGATTTCATTGTCATACTCTTGTAGCTTTTGAAATTTTCTACAAAACAGCATGAGGGCAAAATTACTGTATCTCGTTTAGTTTACGAGACATCCAAAGGAAAATCAATCTATTGAAAAAGTGAAATTTTCATGAATCGATTTTTTCTTTCAATTATTTTTGAAAATATCTCGAGAAATGTTACCCTTCTCTTGTCTTGTAGCTCTTGGAATTGTCCATGAAAAAGGCCCCAAGCTAAGTTGATCTATCTCGCTTAATTTTCAAGATATTCAAAGAAAAACAAGCAGAGGCGTTATATCCTGTGCGTTATTTGTAAATCCCACTCCTTATGCGACATTTAATATTTTGCCAATTCAATTGGCAAAATGCTTCCGAATGAAATTTAATACGGTATTCATGAAATTACTATTTATATCTCTCATTATTCCAAATGCCGTAACAAAATATGATCTTCTCAACAAATATGTACTTATGAGGACAAATTCAATGATGGTTTGATCTTTGGTGAACTTTATTTATTCATTGTTTCCACAAAAAAAAACCATCAATTTTTCAATCATAAATGGATGATCGTACGACAAATCTGAAAAATTGAAGTTCAGGTTCCAAATAGGATTTCTATTCTTTCCGATTGTCATCATTTTGTAGAAAAAATTGTCTACTTTCGAATGGTGAAATAAAAAATAGTAGTGTTCCTAGGGAGGAAGCTAAGAAAAACCGTGATTTTTGAAAAAACTAAGTTATCGAAAACTCTTACAAGAGACTGCCTCTGAAAAATCTGAAATTCTCACCATTTGTGGGGCTCATTGAGATGAATCTTTTAAGCTGAACTTGGGTGAAATCGCTCCAGTAGTTTTCGAGATATAACCTCTTTTCATAAAATGGTTTTTGTGCAATATCTCAGAAACTACTGGACCGATTTCGCCCAATTTCAATACCGAACTTTTCGTTCATTAGATGCACAAACCCACGAAATTTCGAGTCTCTAACTCAAATAGTTTTTGAGCTATCGTGTATACAAAATTCAGGATAAAAAACACTGTAATTGAAATTACCCGCAAACGGAAAATCGCAGCAAAATTTACCCCGAGTGAAAAATGTGTGTTCAAATGAGATGAATTTCATCGCTGAGAGTGGGGGCTGTGAATCAATTTTTCGCGGAGAAAAATCGAAAAAACGATTTTACGAAAATTTGATTTTTCTCGAAAAGTACTCAACCGATTTCGCTCAAATTTCACGGAGAGCAATTTGCATGGGGAGAGAAAGTACTGTTAAATTTTCAGATCACCAAGTATTACCGTTCTGGAGCAATGAGCTGATATCTGTCACACAAACACACACACACACACACACACACACATACATACAGACATTTTTTAAAAATGTCATTTCTCGGCGTTTTGGAACATTCTGAGTCATATTCCGATGAAATCTCGAGATCGAAAAAAATCGCGTTTACAATGCTTCCATTCGGAAGCAATAAATCGAGTGATAAAGTGAAATCGGATGAATTCATTTTTTCTTTTAGTTGTTTTCGGAAATGTTCCAAAAACCCAGCAAGATAGAGCGACTTTACTCACAACTTTTTTTGACTCTTGAAATTCTCTATAAATGAAGAAGGATTCAAGCAAAATTACTCTATCTCACTTAGTTTCCAAGATATTCATGATTAAGTGAATCCAGTGAAAAAATAAAATTGGATGAATCCATTTTTTCTTTTAATTGCTTTTCAAAAATATCTCGGAAACTAAGCGAGATAGAGTCATTTCACTTTCATCTTGTTTCATAGTTCTTGAAATTTTCTACAAAACAGGATCGAGACATAATTGCTCTATCTCCCTTAATTTCCAAGATATTCATGAAAATATGAATGAAGTACAAAGTAAAATCGACCAAATTGATTTTTCCAATCAATTTTTTTTGAGAATATCGTGGAAACGAAGCGAGCTGGAGTGATTTCACTCCCATACTGTTTTGTAGCCTTGTAAATTCTATATAAGACAGGATAGGGACAGAATTGTTCTATCTCGCTTAGTTTCCGAGACATTGATTAAAAGAAATAAATGAAGTTAAAAAGTAAAATTGGATAAATTGATTTTTTCTTTTCATTGTTGTTGAGAATATCTCAAAAACTAAGCGAGATAGAAGGATCTTACATTCATTTTGTTGTTGGGGTCGTCAGTATTTTGGGCATTCTTTGCCAGCTGTGCAGTGAAGCTGAATAATAATAGAGAAAAAAGAGAGCATTGGACCGAGTCGATTTTACCAAGTAAAGAGGAGAAACTCAAAAAATTAATGATGCAAGATCCATTTTGGAGTTCGGCTATTCTCAATTACAAGAAGAAGCAAGAGGAAGAAGAGATTCAAAATCCCGAAGTTCACCCGAGCAATTGAATCGAACTAATTATTATTGATTGATATGAAAACATGTCTTTAGAGTTGGATAACTCGACTAGGAGTGCGAGTAGACTGCACTTGAGAATAACAGAAGGAAAAAGTGGAAATGATGATGATAAGAAACTGCTAGAAACTGCAGATTAGTATTACCAAGTAACGAAGACAGTCTAGCAGACTTCAAGTCCCCGGAATTAAATTTTAAAGTATTTCAAAATGATTCAATTTGAATTATCAAAGATTCATCAGCAAAAAAAAATTGAAAATGTAAAGAAATGATATGATGAAAAATATTCTGGCGTCCCCCTTAATTACAGAGTCATGTCATTGATATAAAATCCTTATAGAAAGCGTTACTCTGCCATTAGGGTAACGGTATGTATTGTAGCGTATCCCCCTTCTACATTAAAAGTAGAGAGAAAAGTTGCACCCAGATCCCCATGGAAACTGAGATCTGTTATTTAACAACAAGAAGACTTCACTTTCCTTTGAGATTTGGAACAAGAAACATTAACTGTCATCAATTAAATAATAAAATGCCCTTTTCCTTTAAACTGGACTATTTTATTATTTCAAAAGGATAACATTGGTGTCAGAAGGGGTCCTGAAACGTACCTGAAACGTGTAGAAGGGTAATTAACGTGTGTGTGTGCAGAATTGAAAGGAAAATGGAAAATTCCTCGAAAATGAAATAAAGTGACTTAATAAAATAAAGTGAATTAGAATGAATAAAAGGAAAAGGAGAAATAATAGAGAAAAACGAACAAAATGAAACAAAAACCGATCAGAATGAAAGTTAAGTGAAATAACTGTATTTGAATTAGCCCAGGAACATAAGGCGAGAAAAGGGGTCAACTGCGGAATTTGAGACAGTAAGCTGAAAATTTGCAAGGACCCTTGTTTTGACATTATATAAGTTGTCTCAAAAATCGAATATCATATCGCGCCGGCGTCTTGAGATATTCAAGGTCAAAGGTCGTGAAAATCGGTTTTTTCCTGATATCTTATTTCCTTTACTCTCAATAATATTTTTGCTGATTACAAAAGTTGTACAAAGTTAAATTTTCTACAAATTTCATCTGGAGCAATTTTCTATATCATGAGCCGTTCTTGAGATACAGTGTGGAGGGTGGGGAGCACTCCATCCTATCAATGATAACGCTACGTAGACGATGAAATACAACCCATAGGAGCGGTTACGAAGCGATGATTGACTGAAGATGTCATTATTATCTATAACGCTTAGTTATTCATTAATTAATTAATATTTATCGCTTATATTAATAAATGAAATATTTGTTCAATTCATTCATATAAATTATGGTATATTAAAATGAAATAACATTTATGCATTTTTATTCTATTATTCCGATTTCTGAATCAAAAATAGAATGAATATTTCTGCGTTGAAATGGATGAAATCGTTCTAATATACTTATATATATCATGCGTCGAAAAAGGAGCCTTGACTACCACCTTTCTATTTATAGCAGTGGTTAGAGATGGATTTTTTTTGATGATTCTATTGAAAAGCTGAGAAAATTCTAGTCGGAAAACAAGTGTCAGATGTATTTTTTTCGATTTTCTTGAGAATTCGATATTTCTCGGCTTTTTTGAGGGGTAAAAGCCTTTTCTTTTTTGGTAATTTTTAGTTTTTTGGAAATATCTCTGGTTCTATTCGTCGTAGCGTGAAAATTTCGATGAGAGATGAAAGGTGAGATCATTTGCCATCGATTCATGAGGTTTTCAATTTAAAAATATCGATTTTCGAGGTATTTATGGGCATTTTTGTGAAACAGTTCCGTAAAACAGTTTTTGGCCTACAACTCTCCGAAAAAATGATATTCTTGAATTAAAAACCTTACAAATCGATGAGAAATGAGCCCACCTTTCATTTGAGACCAGCCCCGAACTGCTGCAACCAATAGAACCAGAGATATTTGGAAAAAACTAAAAATTTTCAAAAAAGGGAAAGCCTATACCCCTCAAAAGAGCCCAAAAATATTCGGAATTCAGAAAAATCGAAAAAAATATATTTGACACTTGTTTTTCGGCTCAAATTTCCTCAGCTTTTCAATTGAATCATCAAAAAAATCCATCTCTAACTCTTTCATTACAGTGTCCTCTTTGCCCCACTCGCCCCGATTATATATAATGTAGACAAATATTCACGCAAACACATGAAAATTCCCAAGATATCCCATTTTATTCACTTTTATGCAATATTTCATATTAAAGAATTATTCCACTTTGCATCCCGCCTCCCAAATAGCCCCCGTTCCACTTTGCCCCCGCGTTCCACATTGCCCCACCTTTCCACTTTGCCCCACCCTCCCCTATTTAATGAATTAATAAAAATGAAAAATAAAAATTAATTATAATATCAATTATTTAATATATAATCAAGCATTATTGATAATAATAACATTATTAGTCAACAATTAACCTGATGGCTGCTATATGGGCTGATTCCACAGTTCACGTTACGTTATCATTGATAAGACAGAGCGCTCCCCACCCTCCGTGCTGTATCTCAAGAACGGCTCATGACACAGAGAATTGCTTTTGACGAAATTTGTAGAGAATTTGATTTTCTACAACTTTTGTGATGACCAAAAATAGTTTTGAGAGTGAGAGAAACAAGATATTAGGAAAAACCCGATTTTCACGACCTTTGACCTTGAATATCTCGAGACGCCGGTGCGATATGATATTCAATTTTTGAGACAGCTTATATAATGTCAAAACAAGGGTCCTTGTAAATTTTCAGCTTACTATCTCAAATTCCGCAGTGAAATCCTTATTTTCCTGGGCGAAATGGATGAATTGAAATGGCAGAAAAAAACGCCAGTGCGTTTCAAAAAACGCCGACAAGTACGCGCCCCGATTTCATTGGAAAAAAAAAATATGAAATGAGAATAGTACAAGTCCGGCGATCTACCTGTGCATTACTTTTCAAAGTAATTCATTATCTTATTATTCGCATACTAGATGAAATTGGCACTGTACAATGAATTCAAAAAATTGAATAGTAAAGAAATTAAACAAAAGAAACGTACTTGGTGTACCTGTAATCTGTGTTTTCACTTGGTACACCAAGTACGTTTCTCTTGTTTAATTTCTTTACTATTCAATTTTTCAAATTCCTTGTACAATGCCAATTTCATCTAGTATTCGAATAATAAGATAATAAATTACTTTGAAAAAGTAATGCACAGGTAGATCGCCGGACTTGTACTATTCTCATTTCATATTTTTTTTCTCCAATAAAATCGGGGCGCGTACTTGTCGACGTTTCTTTAAAACGCACTGGCGTTTTTTTCTGCCATTTTACTTCTTTTTTCATCTATGAATGAACAATGTAATAGAGATGGATGAAATCGAATCTAGACGCGTGCTGATCGACTTGAGTTTGAATTGAAATACCTTGAAAATTATTGAAAATTTATCGAGACATGCTGTGAATGGAATTTAGAGAAAAAATTGAGGAACAGAATGAGCAAAACCCCATTATCCTACGACTCTTAGTTTCTGAAATATGATTTCTCCAATGAAAAATTCGAAAATAACGTGCGAGGCTCTAATTAGTGAACAGAAAATAAAGATAATCAATACACGGTTGGTAAAATCAAAGCTCTGTAATTTTTTCTTAGGTCTCGCACGTCATTGTTAAACTTTTCAGTAAAAAATTAATATCTCGGAAACTACAAGTCGTACAAGCACGGGGTTTTACTTATTGTATTCGTTAATTTATCCCCTAAATTTTATTCGCAGCATGTCTTGATAAATTTTCAATAGTTTTCGAGATATTTCCATCCAAAGCCGAGCGCGTTTGATGTTGACTGCGTGCGTTTGTGTGACACATACTTCTACGTAGCGTCGGTGAGGCATTAACAGTTACAGTGTCCCAAAGAAACGTCGATTTGGAGAAGAATTCTGGCCAACGTTTTGAATTGATAATAAAATATCGTTTTTTCAATTTTTTTTTACATGAATTCGAAGATAATGGTAAAAGCAATATATTACCGGAAAATCATCTCACCAGTTAGAATTTTGACTGTAAAAAAAATTATTGCATTTTTTCGAATCCTATTCAGCCGTATAGGAGTGCGGTAGCCTTTGCCTGACAGAGTGTTGGGCTCGTACTTGTCGAGAGATGCTACCGCATCTCCTGATAAAGTAAATTTTATTAAATAAATTACATAAATAAATTTAAAAAAAAAAAAAAGTGACGTGAGTAGTTAAGTAAGGCCGGTTCTGGGACAAGTCCGCCATTTTGGATCGTAGTCCAGGTGAAAGCAGGGGTACCTGGCCGTTTTGGACCCCGTTAATTACAGGTGCTGGACAATGTCCATTTTACTCTGTCAATTTATTATTATTATTATTATTATTATTTTTTTGATTATCAATCAATTCATTTATTAATTTTTTTTCCGAGGGGGTGGTGTGGGGTTGGGTTTCAATAAGGGTACCTGGTTATTTCTGGTGATTTCAATTACGGGTGGTGGGTGAGTGGGTAGTCGGAAGAAGGGAAGAGGGGGAGGGGGTAACAGCTGCAAGGATTGACCCTCAATGTCAGAAGATAAGCAATCGGTGATAAAGCGTGAACTGAATAACTATTTATTTTAATTTAATTATTTATTTATCCTTTCTAGATATTTGTTCATTCATTTGTTTATTTTATTATTTCATTTTAATTTTTTATTTCAATTCGTTTTCTTTATTTTTGCTTCCGAATGGAAGCATTGTAAACGCGATTTTTTTCGATCTCGAGATTTCATCGGAATATGACTCAGAATGTTCCGAAACGTCGAGAAATGACATTTTTAAAAAATGTCTGTATGTATGTGTGTGTGTGTGTGTGTGTGTGTGTTTGTGTGACAGATATCAGCTCATTGCTCCGGAACGGTAATACTTGGTGACCTGAAAATTTAACAGTACTTTCTTTCCCCATGCAAATTGCTCTCCGTGAAATTTGAGCGAAATCGGTTGAGTACTTTTCGAGAAAAATCAAATTTTCGAAAAATCGTTTTTTCGATTTTTCTCCGCGAAAAATTGATTCACAGCCCCCACTCTCAGCGATGAAATTCATCTCATTTGAACACACAATTTTCACTCGGGGTAAATTTTGCTGCGATTTTTCGTTGGCGGATAATTTCAATTACAGTGTTTTTTATCCTGAATTTTGTATACACGATAGCTCAAAAACTATTTGAGTTAGAGATTCCAAATTTCGTGGGTTTGTGCATCTAATGAACGAAAAGTTTGGTATTGAAATTCGGCAAAATCGGTCAAGTACTTTCTGAGATATTGCACGAAAACCATTTTATGAAAAGAGGTTATATCTCGAAAACTACTGGAGCGATTTCGCCCAAGTTCAGCTTAAAAGATTCATCTCAATGAGCCCCACAAATGGTGAGAATTTCAGATTTTTCAGAGGCAGTCTCTTGTAAGAGTTTTCGATAACTTAGTTTTTTCAAAAATCACGGTTTTTCTTAGCTTTCTCCCTAGAAACACTTCTATTTTTTATTTCACCATTCGAAAGTAGACAATTTTTTCTACCAAATGAGTACATTTTCTTCTGACGACAATCGGAAAGAATAGGAATCCTATTTGAAACCTGAACTTCAATTTTTAAGTTTTATTGTAGGATCTCAGTTTTCATCTAATATTGAAAATTTATGTATCATATGACATTATTGCAATTGAATCGATTATTGTAAGCTAGGACTGCAGGTCCTAAGATTGAATCCTGAACAGATCGATACGGTCTGGAACAATATTCGTAGGAATGTTTAAATGCGAATTTGTCGTAAAAATGATGTTATTTGTTTGAGCAATGGAATACATGAATAGCGATTTGATGCAAAATTGATGAAATTCCATTCGGAAGCATTTTGCCAATCGAATTGGCAACATATTAAATGTCGCACAAGGAGTGGGGTTTGCCAGTAACGCACAAAGAGTAGCACTTCTGCTTGTTTTTTCTCAATGTGGGGGGTTGTATAACACTGTCTTGGAGGGATCAGATCACATCTTGATTAAGGTCCATGATGGAGATATGCTAGACTTGGGGAAGATACAAGGAATAGGTTGACACAGAAAAAAAGAATCAGAAGTACATTCTATTCAATATTTTTATTCAAACATAATATTTTTAATCATTTGATAACCAATAATTTTCACAATCTATATAAAAAATTACACATCCACACAAAGAGTCGATACATTCTCGTATTTAGGAATAGAGGTGATAGTTGAAAGAATCAATGCAGTATCCCGCATTATCATGAACGAAAATCCATCTTCTTGAGATACGAATTTCATAATTACGACATTGGATAGAACGCCAATATTCACATGTGCCCATTTGTTGCATCATTTTCATGCTCACTCCACTGGTTTTGAGATTATAGCAGCACAGTGCATGGAATGCTACTACCTTGAAGTAGTTTTATGAGGAAGGAATGTATGAGAACTGAGGCACCAGGTCTTTCATGGAAAGTGTTCTCAGTGCATATATTAAATATAAATCTTCATTCTGATGAATCATAAATTCATTCACTCGGAATTGAAGTATGAAATTTTCCATCCATTGACGAATTCAACAAAAACTATAAGATTTTTTAGCAAATGCTCGATATTCTACAAATGGTATGCTGCTGCAAGCATACATCTGATTTTTTATCACACGTACAGACCGACAGAGCGCACACACAAATACGCTGGTCGAAGCAGTCAATCGCGTCTAAGCAGCGACCAGCGAATTGCTTCGCTCAGTTGTGACTTTACCAAATTTTTCGATTTTCTAAATTAAAAATGAAAAAAAGTACCTGATGATAAATATTGGAATAATTCCCAATTATTCTACGATATTCGAAGAATCCCCTGATAGTTCTTTTTTCCTTTTTTGCAGTTGAAGGAATTATATTTTTTCCCTTCTTTTCATGTAAATTATCTTTCATAATAACTCTCAGAATGTATGGGAAGATGCATTGGTGAAATCTTTGCGGATGTCTGATAAATTTTCCTTCATTCTCAAAATCTAGAAAACATTAAGAAAAAATCGGGATGCAATACTATGGAAAACTGTCGTAAAAGAGTCTCTCAGACTCTGAGAAATTTTATCGAACATTTTACTGAAATCTGGCCGAGTTATTATTCCCATTATCGTTTCAAAACATAATGTTCTGGACCGATTGCTATATTTCCAACATTAGTTCATTCGGTGACTTGAGAAAAAAAAATATCCAGCAAAATTAATTAATCAATTCCTACCTTCGCGAGAGATGGGAATGGATTTTTCATTTGAATTATTGCTGATTAATTGAATTTCTTATATTCCTTATCTCACACTCAGTTATCTGAGGATCTCCTAAGCTAGCTAGAATCCCCATAGAACATACTGAGGATCCCTATCACCAAACTAATGGCTTAGCTGTCAATCTTCAAATATCAGTTGAATGAAAAGTTTCACGCTTTTTTCCAGTGGATAGACTCTATGGATATCCTCAAAAAGTTGGAGAGTCAGTGGTAGCTAGATTGACATTGCACCGCGAGTAGCCTCACTACTCAAATCAGAATTACAATTTCATCCCCCAGTACACAAAATAATTCTAACGATGTTTGAATACATCTCACTGTTGAACTGTCAGGTACATATTTCATACCTCAGTTTATTATTTTGTCATGTTATTGGTAAATGAACACATTATGTTGAGCTATTTTCACTGATTAAGTTCAGTGGAAAATGTATTTTTCTATGGTCATCTATGGACTATCTTGAAACTCAATGATAATCACAAAGAGAAATGAAGCTCTGTTTAGTTACTCAACATGGAGAACGAATTTCTTCGACTCCTATAGAATCTGTGGAGAAATGTACATTTTCTATTTCTCCAGAGTCATATGTACTTTGACATTATGATGGATGAAGAAAATGCTGGAATTTGAACGAATCCAAAGTTATATTACCCTATTGAATGTCACAGCATTTCATACTTGATTGATTCTGGGATGTTCTCTCTAATGAGCAATCATAATACCTGAAAGACAATTTGCATTGAACAAATATAGAATTTTTACATTATGACGACACACTTCATCCAAGAACTTCAGTGACTTCTGGGCTTTTTTTATGGTGACAGGAAATCATAAAAATTAAAGACAAACTGCACAGGAGAACGTTTATAGTCGAGTCTGACACTCAGGATTTTCGATAGGATTCGAAACGAGATTGAAGTAATAAAATCATTTCCCGGCTATTATGATTTTGATAGTAGGATATCAAGCAACATAACTGAGCAATAACATAACATAAATAACTATGAATAAAGAATTTGGATGCTAATTCAATGTCATATGAAACTATTGAAAATCTACAATCATGAGTCCACATTGTCAGATAATCAATATGGATTATAAAAGAAAGTGTACAATGTGAGTGCCACTAAGACTCAGGAACAAGCCCTCGGTCCGATCAAGGGACTTATATGGTGTGGTAGCCCTCTACCCCCTATCCACGAAGAATGTCCCCATTTCCACCTGAAGGATGTCCTTTTAAAGAAATAAGAGCTTGAGGTTTCATCCTCTACAAATCTCTGGAATAGTCTAAACCATTCGAGAGCATTTTAAAACGTTCTAGAACGTCCTGGAATATTCTAGAATATTGTGGAATGTTCTGGAACATGCTTTCAGTAGGAGGAAAAAGTACCTTTTATATTTCAAAGTTTATCCTTTTATTCCAACTATTACACAATTCCATGTCAACTGCTGAGCGAAGCCGAGTACTCCAGGTAGTGCTTATATATTTCCTTGTGGAGTCCCTCAAGGAATATGATGATGCTTCAAATCAGAAAAATTGGAAAACTACATTTTCATCATATGAATTTCACAATTCATAATTATATACGAAACTATGCGATATTTATATAGAAACTAATTTTCAATCTACTTTAGATATATAGAAAAAGGTAGGAGGGTACTTTGTTCTACCGTCCTCTATATAGCATTCATATAAGATAAAGCTTAGAAATATCATATCAACTATAAGAGAATACAATCCCCTTGAATGTACGCAATCTTTAAAGTTATTGTTTTTATTTTTTCATGACATCACTTTTTGCGGCAATTTCGGTCATATATATGCGTTCATGAGAAATTCATCTGAACTTAAAGATACGAAAAAATTGAAGTAATTGTGTTTTTTATCCTAACAACATATATATAGCCTACTATTATTATTTATTTAGCACATGTATGACTTCTCAGCCTTTTACATTTGTTCAATCCCCCCTTTTACAAAGTTTTCCCCTTTATTACATAGACAGATAGAAGTATTACTATATTTTGCTACAAGAGTTGCTCTTATGTTATAATACAATCAGTACTTTTTGTGTTGATTTGTTTTACATAGATTCTATTTTTTTTTCTTAAATTTAGTTAGACTAGCACAGCTTGTCCCGTTCTTTGGCCTTTTTCCGCCAGCGTTTCGGGGGCTGGGAGTGATACAGAGAAAGAAAGAAAGAAAAACAGGAAGAGAGAGATAGAAGAGGCTTCTACAAAAAAAATAAAAAATAAAATACAAGATAAAAAAGAAAGGGGACCTCTGTGGTTCCAAGCCTGGAGGCACGCGAGTTTTTTCTGACCCGCGGAAGGTCCAGCTCTAAGGAGGGTACTTACGGCGTCTGCACATTGTCGTCGCTATTCTCCTCTCCGTTCCCCAATCCTATTCCTAGAAGTTTTTTCAAATTGAAATTAAACTGTTTCTTTGGTGAATTTTTCCCATTCACTTACGTATTTGCACATAGTCTGTTGTGGTTTCCCCCCTAGGATCTTCCAAATTGACTCCTCACCACTCCAGTCATGCCCCTCGACGCCTTGCTTTTGCAAGACTTTTTTTATTTCATTGCACTTCAGTACATGCGTCAGGTCCTCTTTCTGTTCTTCACACAACCTGCACATTTCATTCTTATACCCCTTATTCCCCGCCCTCCCTATGTTTCCGCATCGCATTCGCGCCCAAGTAACTTTGTCCCCCCACGTCGTTTGCTCATCATCCCAATAGCAGTAGCCCTCGGGCTGGCTCTTCATCAACTTATATCCTGAGTTATATTTCGACTTCGCGATTCTTTCCTCGTCCTCCATTTTTGTTTTACCCATTCTCTCCGTCAGATACCCTGCTAGCTTTCACTGAAAGTTTCGTTGTCGAGATTGTCATTTAGGATCAGATCAGCGAGACCTTTGTCTTCCGTCACTGCGAGCACGGCCATCAACGTTCTGCCCCAGTTTGAGGGGTTTCTATTTTTTATTGCCCTTATTTCTTCACGGAGGCACACTTTAACCAATCTGTCCGCCCCCAGCTGTCCCACCTCTCCAATAAAACTGAGGGCCCTTCGGCTGGCTTCCCAGTCGAGGTTCTGTTTCCCACTCTCTGCTCTCCACAGGTACCCCGGCGTATTCCGTGCGACTCCCATCCCCATTTTAATCACTCTACCCTGGGCTCTCTCCATCTCCTCCCTTTTTTCTAGACCCCACACTTCCACCCCATACATCGCACCCGATTTCCCAAGCGTATTGAGTATATACAGTCGGCTGTTGAGGGATTTAAGGCCCGCCCTTGCTGTTACTCCCCATGCCCCATTTGTTGCCTGCATTGCTTTACCGGCCATCTTTCGGAGGTGTGTGCCGTATGTGTTCCGCACCGAGAACCAAAAACCGAGGTAGCTAAAAATGTTAACAACTTCAATCTCTTGTCCATAGATCGTCCATTTCTCTCTCTTTCCCGCTCGCCCTCCCCCTCTGAAAATCATTATTTTAGTCTTTCTTACATTTATTTCAAGTTTATTCACAGTAAAATATTTCTCCGCCGTTCTCAGCATCGACTTTAACCCTATTCCGTCATCAGATACTAACACAATATCATCCGCATACTTGAGATTGAAGACTTTTACCTTGCCTATTACGGTCCCCCCCTCATTTCGCTGCTCCCAGCCCTCATCTATATCATCAATAAAAAGATTAAAGAGAACTGGGCTCAGCGGGCAGCCCTGTCTTACGCCCCTTTTCGTCTCGAATTTTTCTGTTAACCCCCGCCCCGTTATCACCTCATTATTCGTGACACTGTAAATCGTCTTTAGCATATCATAGAAGCGTGCCCTTATCCCTAGCCCCCAAAGCTTTTCCAGGAGTAGGTCTCTACCTACTGTATCAAAGGCCGCTTTGAGATCAATGAAAGCAGTATAGAGTTTCCCCCCCTTGTTTTTAATTTTGTTCCTAATCAGGGAATTTAAAATAAAAATTTGTTCCCTTGTACCCCTGTTCGCTCTGAAGCCTCCCTGACTTTCTCTAAGCTTCCCTTTTTCCTCCACCCAGTCACTGAGTCTCTTAGCCATAATACTGACCAATAATTTATAGCCCACGTTTAGTAACGAAATTCCTCTATAATTTTTCACGTCTTTCTCATCCCCCCCTTTATGAATTGGGAATATTCGAGCCATCTCCCAACCCCTCCTAATAGTTCCTTCTACCCACCCCTTTTGGATTGTTCACCACAGGTGAGTTTTTCCCACTAGAGGTAGATTCTTGAGAAACTCCCCTGTGATGCCGTCCTCACCTGCAGCTTTTCTATTTTTAAGGCGATTCAGCGCAACACAGAATTCCGGGAAAGTAATGTCTCCATCTAAATCAACGCTTTCCTTCCATTCTTCGGCTTTTTCCCACTCCAAGTCCTCGTCCCTTACAGTGCCCACTCCCCCAAGCAGGGTGCCCATGTGGTTGTGCCATTCGGTTCCTGTTATGTCCCCCCCTTTCCGCTCTTTCCTTTTCCTGCAACTGTTAATGGCTCTCCAGAAGTCAGACATATTTTTACTCTCTCTAATCTTGCTGCGCTTTTTCTCCGCGATGTCCCTCATTCTATCCCTCACCATCCCTTTCAGCTTCGACCTCTCGGCTTTAAACTCCGCTTCACAGTCTTCTTGACCTCCTTTGTTGTATTTTTTGAGCAAATCAAAAACTTTTGCTCTTTGAATCTTACATTCTTCTCCCAACCAGTCGTTTGCCTCTCGCGGTGTGGTCCCACTTTTCCCAATCATTTCAGTTTCTCGCGCCGTTTCCCAAATCGTATTTTTCAATCTTTCCCACTGTTCGTCCACTTCCAAGCCTTCCTCGGGGTCTTGCCACTTTTCTCTAAAAGTTTTCATATATAATTCTCGTTTTTCATTATTCCATACAAGTTTCTCTACTGGCTCCCCCGAGATTGGCTCGGCAGTGTCGCCAGCCCTGTCCCCATTTTCTTCTCTTTCGTGCCCCCCTTTGTTTCTTGCGCTACGTAGGACGAAGGCTACACCGAGGTGGTTGGAGTCAATGGTGGGCCATATTTCTACTTCTTTTACCACTTCAACCCCTTCTTCGTGCAGAACTAGATCAATTACCGAGCCGTTGCCCTCCTTAGAGTCTCCAAGAAAAGTTAGCGCCCCCTCCCAGTCCCCTTCGGTCGCACCATTGGCTATGACTAGCCCCTCAGTATCACAGAATGCCAGTAATTTCTGCCCCTCCCTATTGACTTTCTTATCTCTCGATTTTCTAGCGTATTGCTCGTCAGCATTGCCAGCTTGCTGTTCTCCGGTTCTCGCATTGAAGTCCCCTACCATAACGATCCTCTCATTTTTTTCCCGCCCATTCTGTACTGATTCTCCCATTTCTTTTAACAATTTCTCAATTCCAATGTTATTGTAACCGGCAATTATGCTAAGTTTATTGTCCTTATTATTAATAATATTGCTATTGTCCTGGCTTGGAGAGGACACCTGGATTCCAGAGATGGTGACACCGTTCGGCCATGTTTTGACTGTAATTTCACCCTCTAGGTCTTTTTTAATTCCGACTAGCAATCCCCCTTTACCCCTCCCTCGTTTATTCTTTTTAATCGCTCTCTCTGCAACCCAGTTGTACTCTTTGCCCAGTTTATCAAGTTGGTCCATCAGAGCTCCCTGTTTATTTTTAATAACCCACGTCTCTAGGAGAATAATTACGTCAAATTTGTTCAAGTCCCCCCAAATTTTTTTAATTTTGTTGCCTTTAAGTCCTGCAACGTTCCAACAGGTAGCTCTGATGTCTCGTGTTCCCTTATCCCCTACCCCTTGTCAAATACGTCTCTTGTTACACGCTTCACCGCTGCTTCTCTCTTTCATCCCATTTTCGGAGATCTTCTGCATGCTCGCTGAGTCTTCTCTCCGCTGGTACCAGGTCTCGTTGATTTGACTTCTTTGCTGGTATACTCTGATATATGCTCGTTTGCCCATGGCCTTTGCTTGATTGTCCAGCTTCGGGAGGAACTTCGCGATTTCCTCCTGCCTCCATGTGAAGTCATCCCTGACCCAAATTCCCCTTGATCTCAGAAGCGCGATGTTTTTATCTCTCATCAGCGCTTTCTTCTGGTAGTGGTTCTTCAGTACGAATGTTACTACGTTTCTCTGGTTACTCATACGAACGATCTCCAGCTGGAGTCCAGTCACGCTCAGGACTATTAGGCACAGTCTACGAGCCTCTTCTCCGGGTGCTACGTTAAGCCCCTCCACCACAATGTTGTTTCTCTTTTTCAGCCTCATCTTCTTCTCATAGTTCCACATGCCGCCAGTGAGTTTATCGGGGGCTTGTTCCCTCCAGTTGATACCTTCCATTGAGTCTCTCCCAGCACAATTTCTAGCGGCCACTTCTTGCTCGCTCTCCTGGCCATTCTGCTGGCATTCTGGGGTTTGTGTGGTATCTTCCCCTCGGGAGTTATCCTCAGTCCCGTCACTCTCTTCGTCTGCCTCACCCCTACTCCGGCTATTGGCATAGGGGTTGTTATAGGCTGCCGTTGGGGTGTTTGGTATCGGCATCGTACTTGTTATTGGCGTTTCCTGGTGATTCTGAGGAGCTCGGGCGTTCTCTGTATCACGAGTCCCATTGACAGTGGTCGTCGTTTGTCCACTCAATTTCTCCCGAATCAGTTCACTGAGTTCGTGTGTTTCATTTTTCCTCGCCACGAAACCTTCTTTAATCCAGGATTTCATAGTCTCCACGGATACTGTCAGGGTGAACAGTTGGTCTCTTACATCAGTCAGTTGGTGCTCGAAGGGGGTGTCCTCTCTGTCATACAGTGGGGTATGTTCCTCCTCCTCTCGCTGCTGGCCCAACAGTTCCCTGTATTCCTCCGCAATTATCAGTAATTGTCTTCTTATTTCGTCACTAATATCTTCTAGCTTCACCTCGATCACTTTTTGGAATTCATTCCTTATTGTCTCGCTCAGTCTCTCGATCTCTGCCACCATCTCATTTCTGAGCTCCCCTCTTATCCACTCACTCACTTCTTCTATTTTTTCGGTAACGTAACCTCTCAGCTTGTTCTCGCTTGCATTCAGCTTCTCTTCCCAATTTTCAGGCTGGGGTTCCCCGTGGTGCTTGGTATCACACGCAGGGGGTTGCTCCACTGATATCTCTACTGCTGCCGTCACCTTGCCCTCGTTCTTCTCCGAATTGTCCTGGACCACCGTTTTGCTTGCTACATTATCTACCTTTACGTCCTCCGCACCCCTGTCCTGGGTTCCATTGCTCGCTGTTACGTGGTTGCCCCTCATTTCCTCATCCTCTACCGCCTCACTCAGCTTCTGCTCCTCATTATCGCCTAAAGCTAGAGAGGTTGTGCCACCTTTTTTCGTGGTCATTCCTTGCGAACTGCATTTTTTGAACTCTGCTTCCGTTCATGGTATCGGAGGGTCATCGACTGCTTCCTCTTCTTCGACTGTCAGCAATTCGCCAGACTACGATAGCTTCTCTACTTCCGTCAATGAGGGTCGCTTCAGCCTGTCCCTCTTTTTGGGGACCCTCCCACCTCTTTCATCCCATTTTTTACCCGTGGCACTTCTTAAGAGATATCTAAAGATTTTTTGTTCCCCTTTTTCCCCTTTATTCTTTCTCGGGTGCCCTCTCCTTTTTTTAACTGGCTCACCCTCTGTGTCGCTGTCAATCTGCCCATTTAATTCCGTGTCCGTGTCTCCCGCCTCAGTGCTAGAGTCTCCCTCTGTCATGTTGTGACTGAGGTCTCCTTCGCTCGGTCGGTCCACCGTTTCACTTCCAAGGAACGTGGCATCTGGACTCCCGCTTCCCGCTAAATCCCCTCTCTCCTCTTCCCCCTTTCCACCATGCTTCTCCATAACCTCACCAGTCAGCGTGCCTTTTACAAACTCACTCATGGCGAATTTTTATCGGAGTTTTTTGGGAATTCATATCTCCAAAGCTTCACCCGAACTCTCCGCTTGCCTCAGTGAGATTTTAAAATATTTTTTATACTGGATATCGTAAAAAACCCTCAAAATTTTATGCTCGACGGGTGCTACGACCAACTCACTCAGTAGCGCCCCCATATAGCCTACTATTACTATATGCAGTATTGCATTGTGAGGAGTACATTGATGATTCCAGCAGCATAACAGATTCTAATTTTCTGTTCATTTGATTTTAGTTTTATATTGATGAATTTTGCGTATAGAAATTGTCTTAATCTGGTGAAATAGGTTTTCAGCCTTAAAACCGCTAATTATGTGACGCACTGGCTGGGAATAGACAGAGAGGTCCATAGCGAGAAGAGTGGGCAGTCCGAGTCATAGGATCTGAACCATTTTTGGAGCAGGAATCATCATATGCGATTGCATTTTGGAGCACTGTATTTATCTGTTCAGTTTATTGAATTTTTTCATCACAAAAGGCATATTGATCAATTATGCAATTGATTTTGATCTCTTGATTATTCATAGAGTTTTTGTACAATTTCCACATATCAGCATATTTTAGAAGAAATAAATCATGAATAAAATTAACATCAGTGTACCAGATTCATTCGTGGAATTATTCCTCTGATTCTATACTCGAAATGTATAACATCGCTAATTCTTGCCATCAATGAGAAAAAAAGAGAAGTCACCTCAATGAAGAATGAAATTTCATAGCAAAACAGATACTCCAATATTGGTATGAAGACAGAGGTGATATTGGAAAGTTTACGGAAATTAATCAACAAATTGCAGAGATGGAGGACCAAGTTGGGACTGGATCATCGAGTGATGAATAGGATGAGAAGACCTTTTTGACACCTATCAACATAGAACTTGATCTGTTTATCTATGAAAGCGGAGCTGATCCACAATTGAAGACAGTTCGAGGTGAAACAACATCAGCCGAAATCATTAATGACGTCATTATGTAATTCAAACAGTCTCAAAAACCAGTGACGTCCATCACTCTTTGTTCCAGACGGCGAGGGTGATGACCTGCCGATGATTCTAACAGAGTGACTGGATAAAGGAAAAATATCAGCTGTTAAGAATTATAAGAGAATGATAGAGAGCTTGTGAGTGAATCGATCGAGAACTATGAAGCCGAAGAGTCTAAAGAGAGATGTTGCACCATCCAATGATAGTGATCAGGCATACATTGATGAGAATACATAGCTCATGGATAATGTGCAGAGAGTAATGTCTAGGAAGAGAAGAGTAGCTGGGGCAATGAGACACCAGATTCGGTTGAGAGAAAATCGAAGAATCTAATTCCACGTGATGCTAAAAATACGATGATACGTAGAGGCGATCTTGTTGAAATGATTCGAGATGATGAGAAGAGTTTGGAATGGCTTCAAATCTGATAATTCACAAACATTCCTCAATGCATCAAGCTCCTCAAGAATTCGAACAGGAGGATAGGAAACCCCAAGCTAGAATCATTGTTGGAATCTCGTGTCATTTTCAAATCTCATGAAATCAAATCCAATTGATTCATAATTGGAAGCTGAGAGGATTGATGCACTCCATATACACACACAGATTAAGTTTGAGTTGCAGTGAAAATTTAAAAATATGTTATTGGAACCAATATCTTAAGTTCCTGAATGGAAATGCACAGGCTGTAGCGAATCCAACAATGATGCTACGAATAATCTCAGAAAATCAATTGTTCATCGTGGTAGAATAGGATTAATTACATCTCCTGGTGATATTCCACAAGTAGACAATATTGCTAATATTATTCATTCAAGTGGCGAGGGACTCCATTTAGCTGCAAGAGTGTTGGAGCTCCAGGCACCACAGATTGTGCAAGGTGCAAGAGATTCCCAAAAAAATTATGAAGCCATAGATATTGATGTTATTTACACGGGAACATTCAGATCGAAGGGTGAAAATAATATCGACATTGATGCTGATGAGTTTCGAGTACGAGAAGAATCTGCAGGTGCTCTATCTATTCTCAGGCACTTTGTACGATTTTGGAAAATTCGTACATGAGACTGTGAAGAAATTAACGGGTCTTCAAGACCCCCACCTGCAGGGTTGTCATATTGATTATCAATTTTTCTTCAATATCGATCACTCACCATCAGCAAAGCTTAAATAATGGCATTGATTCATGAATTTTAACCAAAGAAATAGAAAAAATAAAGAATAATCATTCCATCTCTGTATAGTTGAATTGATACCCTGAATGTGTGATGAAAATACAATGCCATTCAATTACCATTGAAACAGCATGGAATTGTACTTGGAGCCGATTGAATCTGGGAGTCATGTCATTTTCAGACATAAAGATATTCAAAAAAAAATAAAAAATTTAATCAACGAATTTAGTTGTCTCTTTTTCAATATTATCATTGATATTCTTCAATGGAAGAGTCAAGGTTCTAGTGTTATTCGTTTTTCAATTCGTCACCAGTCAATTCAGAATTGTTGTTAACTTCTATTGGAAGAAATATGAAATTCAGTGCGCAGTACTAAGATATTACAGCATGAATGGTCATTGTAACTCTTTCTTCCTCAATATTGATCACTCATTACCAACAGCGTATGAATTTTAAAACTTAGAATCAAAATCTCTTTCCGAACAAACCCATTGAATTCATTTCGAATACACGTGCACTAATCTCCCACCAAATGCGTGTGCGCCCTTGATGATGTTTCAAAGGAGTCAAAGTGTCAAAAACGCGTTCATTTTTCCATCAGTGAAATATAAGTACCCGATGCATGAACTTCACGACATTAGTACATCTAGATATTATCAAGTTCAATGTTATAATATATTTTGACTTTGAATTGAGAATTTCGCCATAGGAGGCCATCGTGCAAAAGTGCTTCTTATTTTGGTCTTAGTGGTAAAATATTTCATGACTGAAGCCTTGGGAGTTTTTACAGCATAGTGGATGGGTCATTGTTGAAAGAAAGACTTTAGAGAGGGTTGAAAAAAGAAAAATGGAAAGAATAGTGAATTTGAGTACTATACAGCGTTTGGAAAGAAACACTACACCTTCATCAAACAATCCAGCCAGTATTGATGACGTAGACAATGATTATTCATTAATTGATTATCGCTTAGAATCAGCAAGGCTTGCCAGCTATGAAAATTGGCCAGCACCATGTGTGGAGCCAGCTAAATTGGCAGCTGCTGGATTTTTCTTCACTGGTGATGCTGATCGCGTGAAGTGTTTTGAATGTGGGGTTGAAATTTTCGAATGGGTTGAAGGAGATAATCCAATATCCGATCATCAACGATGGCGACCAATTTGTAAATTCGTACGTAAATTCTCATGTGGTAATGTACCAATTGGCGTTGACCCTGATACTATACCAGTACTGACACCAAGGAGTAGAGATATCTATGGATGTTATAGTGAAGACTACAGGCTGGATGCATTACTGGATCTCCGATTCGGCTTGAGCTTGGCCAAGTCAAAGAATGCAACGCATCCAGAATACATTTGCTATGAATCGAGATTGAGGACGTTTCATAATTGGCCGAAATCAATGTCACAGACTAAGAAGCTATTGGCTGATGCTGGATTTTATTACACTGGAAAAAGTGATGAGACGCAGTGCTATCACTGCGGTGGTAGCCTCAAGAACTGGGAACTCGAAGATGATCCTTGGGAACAACATGCTAAATGGTTTACAAAATGCTATTACGTTCTTATGATCAAAGGACAGCTATTGATTGACAAAGTCATTCGAATAAGAGGGGCACCGATAGCAGGAGAGGTCAGTCGGATGATTTTTTTTTGTTTTGTTCTTAATGAGCATTGGTGAAATAGACGCGTGTCGACTTGGAATAATGAAGTCTTGTTTGACGTTTTCGTATGATAAGTGATTAGTTCTTCCTTTTATTTCCTAGGAAATGCTGCAGATGAATTTCCCTAGTCTCATCGAAGAAGTGGAAGGGTTACTAATAGAGGATGATCACGAGAAAAAAGCTGATGGAGAGGTTAATGTTGGAGTAACATCTACACAGCCTGATGCTGACGATGGGAGGATATGTAAAATTTGGTACGATGAAGAATTGGGGATTGTGTTCTTACCTTGTTGACATATGGTTGCATGTGTTAAATGTGCACAGGATATGACAGCTTGTGCGGTGGGCCGAGCAAAAGTTACAATGACCGTTCATGCTATAATATCTTAGTACTGTGCACTGAATTTCATATTTCTTCCAATCAAAGTTAACAACAATTCTGAATTAACTGGTGATGAATTGAAAAACGAATAACACTAGAACCTTGATTCTTCCATTGAAGAACATCAATGATAATATTGAAAAAAAGACAACTAAATTCGTTGATTAAATTTTTTTTTTTTAAATATCTTTATGTCTGAAAATGACATGACTCCCTGATTTAATCGGCTCCAAGTACAATTCCATGCTGGTTCAACGGTAATTGAATGGCATTGTATTTTCATCACACATTCAGGGTATCAATTCAACTATACGGAGATGGAATAATTATTTTTCATTTTTTCTATTTCTTTGGTTCAAATTTATGAATCATTGCCATTATTTAAGCTTCGCTGATGGTGAGTGATCAATATTGAAGAAAAATTGATGATCAATATGGCAACCCTGCAGGTGGGGGTCTTGAAGACCCGTTAATTTCTTCACAGTCTCATGTACAAATTTTTCAAAATCGTACAAAGTGCCTGAGAATAGACAGAGTACCTGCAGATTCTTTTCGTACTTGAAACTCTTCAGCATCAATGTCGATATTATCCTCAACCTTCGATCTGAATGTTCCCGTGTAAATAACATCAATATCTATTGCTTCATAATTTTTTTGGGGATCTCTTGCACCTTGCACAATCTGTGGGGGCTGGAGCTCCAACACTCTTGCAGTTGAATGGATTCCCTCGCCACTTGAATGAATAATATCAGCAATATTGTCTACTTGTGGAATATGACCAGGAGATGTAATTAATCCTATTCTACCACGATGAACAATTAATTTTCTGAGATTATTCGTAGCATTATTGTTGGATTCGCTACAGCCTGTGCATTTCCATTCAGGGACTTAAGATATGAGTTCCAATAACATATCTTTAAATTTTCACTGCAACTCAAACTTAATCTGTGTGTGTTTATGGAGTGCATCAATCCTCTCAGCTTCCAATTTTGACTCAATTGGATTTGATTCCATGAAATTTGAAAACGACGCATCTGAGTTCAAGTCTCTTGTGAGAGCAGATGCCAACAATGATTCTTGCTTGGGGTTTGCTATCCTCCTGTTCAAATTCTTGGGGAGCTTGATGCATTGAGAAATGTTTGTGAATTATCAGATGAAGTTATTCCAAACTATTCTCATCATCTCGAATCATTTCAACAAGATCGCCTCTACGTTCCATCGTATTTTTATCATCGCGTGAAATTAGATTCTTCGATGTTCTTTCAACCGAATCTGGTGTCTCATTGCCCCAGCTGCTCTTCTCTTCCTAGACATTACTATCTGCACATCATCCATGAGCTACGTATTCTCATCAATGCATGCCTCATCACTATTATTGGATGGTGCAACATCTCTCTTTAGACTCTTCGGCTTCATAGTTCTCGATCGATTATCTCACAAGCTCTCTATCATTCTCTTATAATTCTTAACAGCTGATATTTTTCCTTTATCCAGTCACTCTGTTAGAATCATCGGCAGGTCATCACCCTCACTGTCTGGAACAAAGAGTGATGGACGTAACTGGTTTTTGAGACTGTTTGGATTACATAATGACGTCATTAATGATCTCGGCTGATGTTGTTTCACCTCGAACTGTCTTCAATTGTGGATCAGCTCCGCTTTCATAGATCAACAGATCCAGTTCTATGTTGATGGGTGTCAAAAAGGTCTTCTCATCCTATTCATCACTCGATGATCCAGTCCTAACTTGGTCCTCCATCTCTGCAATTTGTTGATTAATTTCCGTACACTTTCCAATATAACCTCTGTCTTTATACCAATATTGAAGTATCTGTCTTGCTATGAAATTTCATTCTTCATTGAGGTGACTTCTTTTTTTTTCTCATTGATGGCAAGAATTAGCGATGTTATATATTTCGAGTATTACCGATGGGAATGAATCAAAGAAATAATTCCACGAATGAATCTGGTACACTGATGTTAATTTTATTCATGATTCAGTTCTTCTGAAATATGCTGATATGTGGAAATTGTACAAAAACTCTATGAATAATCAAGAGATCAAAATCAATTGTATAATTGATGAATATGTCTTTTGTGATGAAAAAATTCGATAAACTGAACAGAT
Organism: Aleiodes leptofemur; assembly: GCA_963942555.1. Lineage (NCBI taxonomy): Eukaryota > Metazoa > Arthropoda > Insecta > Hymenoptera > Braconidae > Aleiodes > Aleiodes leptofemur. Next base: position 10,910,313 of record OZ012621.1, read on the forward strand.
ATATACAATGCTCCAAAATGAAATCGCATATGATGATTCCTGCTCCAATAATGGTTCAGATCCTATCACTCGCATTGCACACTCTTCTCGCTATGGACCTCTCTGTCTATTTCCAGCCAGTGCGTCACATAATTAGCGGTTTTGAGGCTGAAAACCTATTTCACCAGATTAAGACAATTTCTATACGCAAAATTAATCAATATAAAACTAAAATCAAATGGACGGAAAATCAGAATCTGTTATGCTGCTGGAATTATCAATGTACTACCCACAATGCAATACTGCATATAGTAATAGTAGGCTATATATATGTTGTTGGGATAAAAAACACAATTACTTTAATTTTTTCGTATCTTCAAGTTCAGATGAATTTCTCATGAACAAACGCATGTATATGACCGAAATTGCCGCAAAAAGTGATGTCATCTAATATATATAATAAAAATATTTGTGTTACTGGGTGCGCGTACATAAAACTCAGAAACCATCCCTCATAGCCCCATGGGGGTTATATGGTGTAGTAGCCCTCCACCCCCCATCCATGAAGAAGTTTTCCGTTTTCGGCTACGGGGGTTGGTTTCAGAGATATGGGGGTGAAAGCGGGTATTGTACCTATTACCTCCTTATGGGGGATATGAAATAATGCTCTAGACCATTCTAAACTTTACTAGAATGATCTAGAATAGTTGAAAATGTTCTGGAATGTTCGAGAAGGTGCCAGATAGTTCAAGAATGATGTAGAATGTTCCAGAAGATCTGGGAATGTTCTATATTGTTCCAAAATGTTCTAGATTGTTCTAGAATGTTCTGGAATATTCTAGATTGTTCTAAAATGTTCTAAAATGTCCTAAATTGTACTAGGATGTTCTAGATTGTTCTAGATTGTTCTTGAATGTTCTAGATTGTTCGAGAATGTTCTAGATTGCTCTAGAATGTCCTAAATTGCACTAAGATGTTCTAAATTGTACTAGGATGTTCTAGATTGTTCGAGAATGTTCTAGATTGTTCTAGAATGTTCTAGATTGTTCGAGAATGTTCGAGAATGTTCTAAATTGTTCTCAGATGTTCTAGATTGTTCTGGACTGTTCTAGATTGCTCTAGAACGTTCGAAAAAATTCTACAATGCCCGACAAGGTGCGAGAATTTTTTTAAATGTTCCAAAAAATTTTAAAATATTTTGGAATGTTCCAGAAAGTTCGAAAACTTCGTAGAGTGTTCTTGAAGATTCGAGAATGCTGCAGAAGGCTGGGAGATATTTTCCAATGTTTCAGGAAATTCGAGAACATTCTGGGATTTCTTCAAAGGTTCAAGAATATTCTAGAAAGCTCAAAAACATTGGGAATTGGAAAAAATCGATACTGACACATGTTTTCTACTTAAAATTTTTTCAACTTTTCAATGCAATGGTTGCAGAAGCTCTATCGTGAACCGCTCTAATGGAATGCCCAATTCATCCTACTCTCGGCTCGATCAATTAATCAATATCGATGGAAATATTGGAGATAGATTCTTTCTGATAATCCCATTAGAAAGCTGAGAAAACTTCTCATGGGAATCATATGAATAATAAATTGAAAAAAAAGTGATAGTAATACATATTCTCGACCTAAAATTTTCTCAGCTTTTCAATAGAATCATGGTGAAATCTCTATTTCGAACCGTTCAATTGGAATATATAAGTTACCCCAACTTCTTCTGATAAGTCAATCAATATCGATGAAAATATTGAAGGAAGGTTCTTTCTGAGCATTCCATTGGAAAGCTGAGGAGATTTCCTACGAAACTTCTATATCAGGATTCAATTTCTAGAATTTTTCAAAAATTTAATTTTTTCAAGATTTGAAGACAAAAGACTTTTATTTTTGAAGAATTTCCGTTTCTTGAGAATATTTTTTGTACTATTGGATGCAGGGATTTGCGGTTATTTTTCAATGGAAGATGAGTTCATTTCCTATCAATTCATGTAGTGTAAGAGGAGAAATTATCCATTTTTCGAAGACTCACAGGGAAGAAGCCGATTCTCAGAGAATGCCCTATAAGTATTTAAAAAATTGATGAAGAGAAATTTGAATAACATGAATCGATGGCAAATGAGCTCACCTTTCATTCGAGATCAATCCCAGGTCACTAGGATGAACAGAATCGGAGATACTGCCAAAATAGTAATTTTGTCTGATTTTCGAAAGGGGGACTCTTTCCAAATTTGGCCCAAGAAATGAAACTTTATAAAACTGAAACAGAGCGATACTGACATAGGTTCTCCACCTAAATTTTTCTCAGCTTTACAATGGTATTCTTGAAAAATCTCGATCTCGAACCGTTCAATTGGGATACCCATTTTACACCAGCTTCCTCCAATAAATCAATCGATATCGATGAAAATATTGGAGATAGGTCCTTTCAGATCATACTATTAGAAAGCTGAGAAAATTTTCTATTGAATCATAAATCAGAACTGCTTTTGAAAAATTTTTCTTTTTCGAGAATATCTCTGGTTCTACTGGTTGTGGCAATCGGGGATTGATCTCCGATGAAAGGTGAGCTGATTTTCCATCGATTTCGCAGTTTGAAATAAGAAATTATTCATCTATAAGTACTTATAATGTGAAAACTGATCTTCAGAAAATGGCCTGAAAGTATTTGAGAAATTGACTTGAAAAAATTCGACCCCACTGGATTGAAGAGAAATGAGCTCACCTTTCATTTGAGATCAGCCCCAGGTTTCTATGACTAATAGCACCGGAGATATCACCAAAAAAATGAATTTTGTAGATTTTCAAAGGGGTAATCCTTCCAAAACTTGGCAAAAAAGAGAAATTTTATCAAAATTGAAAAAAATTGATACCGACACATCTTTTGTTCCTAAAATTTCCTCAGCTTTGCAAGGAATTGTCAAAAAATCTCTATCTCAATTTTTTCAATTAGAATGTCCGTTTTACTCATCTTCCTTAATGAATTATACATAATTATAAGTCAGTATAGGAGCTGCTAAAAAATCTGACCCGAGCGAAGTGAGGGTAGGAAAGCTAGTGAAAAAATAAAAACAATAACTCTAAAGATTGCGTACATTTAAGGGGATTGTATTCTCTTATAGTTGATATGATATTTCTAAGCATTATCTTATATAAATGCTATATAGAGGACGGTAGAACAAAGTACCCACCTACCTTTTTCTATATATCAAAAGTAGATTGGAAATTAGTTTCTATATAAATATCGCATAGTTTCGTATATAATTATGAATTGTGAAATTCTTATGATGAAAATGTAGTTTTCCAATTTTCCTAATTTGAAGTATCATCATATTTCTTTAGGGATTCCACAAGGAAATATATGAGCACTACCTGGAGTACTCGGCTTCGCTCAGGAGTTGACATGGAATTGTGTAATAGTTGGAATAAAAGGATAAACTTTGAAATATAAAAGGTACTTTTTTCTTTTACTGAAAGCATGTTCCAGAACGTTCCGCAATATTCTAGAATATTCCAGGACGTTCTAGAATGTTTTAAAATGCTCTCGAATGGTTTAGACTATTCCAGAGATTTGTAGAGGACGAAACTTCAAGCCCTTATTTCTTTAAAAGGACATCCTTCAGGTGAAAATGGGGACCTTCTTCGTGGATAGGGGGTAGAGGGCTATCACACCATATAAGTCCCTTGATCGGACCGGGGGCTTGTTCCTGAGTCTTAGTGGCACGCACATTGTACACTTTCTTTTATAATCCATATTGATTATCTGACAATGGGGACTCATGATTGTAGATTCTTAATAGTTTCATATGACATTGAATTGCCATCCAAACTCTTTATTTATAGTTATTTATGTTATAGTATTGCTCAGTTATGTTGCTTGATATTCTACTATCAAAATCATAATAGCCGGGAAATGATTTTATTACTTCGATCCCGTTTCGAATCCTATCGAAAATCCTGAGTGTCAGACTCGACTATAAACCCTGTGCAGTTTGTCTTCCATTTTTATGATTTCCTGTCACCATAAAAAAAGCCCAGAAGTCACTGAAGTTCTTGGATGAAGTGCGTCGTCATAATGTAAAAATTCTATATTTGTTCAATGCAAATTGTCTTTCAGGTATTATGATTGCTCATTAGAGAGAACATCCCAGAATTAATCAAGTATGAAATGCTGTGATATTTAATAGGGTAATATGACTTCGAATACGTTCAAATTTCAGCATTTTCTCCATCCATCATAATGTAAAAGGACATATGACTCTGGAGAAATAGAAAATGTACATTTCTCCACAGATTCTATAAGATTCAAAGAAATTCGTTCTCCATGTGGAGTAACTAAACAGAGCTCCATTTCGTTTTGTTTTTATCATTGAGTTTCAAGATAGTCCATAGATGACCATAGAAAAATACATTTTCCACTGAACTTAATCAGTGAAAATAGCTCAACATAATGTGTTGATTTACCAATAACATGACAAAATAATAAAATGAGGTATGAAATATGTACCTGACAGTTCAACGGTGAGATGTATTCAAACATCGTTAGAATTATTTTGTATACTGGGGGATGAAATTATAATTCTGATTTGAGTAGTGAGGCTACTTGCGGTGCAATGTCAATCTAGTTACTACTGACTCTCTAACTTTTTGAGGATATACATAGAGTCTATCCACTGGAAAAAAGCATAAAACTTTTCATTCAACTGATATTTGAAGATTGAAAGCAAAGCCATTAGTTTGGTGATAGGGATCCTCAGTATGTTCTATGGGGATTTCAGCTAGCTTAGGAGATTCTCAAATAACTGAGTGTGAGATGAGGAATATAAGGAATTGAATTAATCAGCAATAATTTAAAAGAAAAATCCGTTCCTATCTCTCGTGAAGGTAGGAATTGATGAATTAATTTTGCTGGATATTTTTTTTCTTCTCAAGTCACCGAATGAACTAATGTTGGAAATCTAGCAATCGGTCTAGAACATTATGTTTTGAAACGATAATGGGAATGATAACTCGGCCAGATTTTAGTAAAATGTTCGATAAAAATTCTCAGAGTCTGAGAGACTCTTTTACGACAGTTTTCCATAGTATTGCATTCCGATTTTTTCTTAATGTCTTCTAGATTTCGAGAATGAAGGAAAATTTATCAGGCATCCACAAAGATTTCACCAATACATCTTCCCATACATTCTGAGAGTTATTATGAAAGATAATTCACATGAAATGGAGGGAAAAAATATAATTCCTTTAACTGCAAAAAAGGAAAAAAGAACTATGAGGGGATTCTTCGAATATCGTAGAATAATTGAGAATTATTCCAATATTTATCATCAGGTACTTTTTTTCATTTTCAATTTAGAAAATCGAAAAATTTGGTAAAGTCACAACTGAGCGAAGCAATTAGCTGGTCGCTGCTTAAACGCGATTGACTGCTTCGACCAGCGTATTTGTGTGTGCGCTCTGTCGGCCTGTACGTGTGATAAAAAATCAGATGTATGCATGCAGCAGCATACCATTTGTAGAATATCGAGCATTTGCTAAAAAATTTTATAGTTTTCGTTGAATTCGTCATTGGATGGAAAATTTCATACTTCAATTGCGCGTGAATGAATTTATGATTCATCAGAATGAAGATTTATATTTAATATATACGCTGAGAACCCTTTCCATGAAAGACCTGGTGCCTCAGTTCTCATACATTCCTTTCTCATAGAACTACCTCAAGATAGTAGCATTCCATGCACTGTGTTGCTATAATCTCAAAACCAGTGGAATGAGCATGAAAATGATGCAACAAATGGGCACATGTGAATATTGGCGTTCTATCCAATGTCGTAATTATGAAGTTCGTATCTCAAGAAGATGGATTCTAGTTCATGATAATGCGGGATACTGCATTGATTCTTCGAACTATCACCTCGATTCCTAAATACGAGTATGTATCGACTCTTTGTGTTGATGTGTAATTTTTTATATAGATTGTGAAAATTATTGTTTATCAAATGATTAAAAATATTATGGTTGAATAAAAATATTGAAAAACTGTACTTCTGACTTTTTTTTTCTGTGTCAACCTATTCCTTGTATTTTCCCCAAGTTTAGCATATCTCCATCATCGAACTTAATCAAGATGTGATCTGATCCCTCCAAGACAGTGTTATACAACCCCCCACATTGAGAAAAAACAAGCAGGCCTCAACTCCTCGTGGGTTATTCGGATTCTCAGATTCAATATTCTGCCAATACAATTGGCAGTAGGCTTCCGAATGGAATTTTCAATCTCTAATCCAATAATGACCATTTTAATTAACATGAATCAATTATTTATGAATTTGATGATTCAACTTTTCAATGTTCTCATCATCATATCAGGATGAAAATGGTCTCATTTTATTCGGAAAATTATATACTTTATTATCATGAAATAAAAACAATGTGTTCTCGGGAAAAAATTGAGAAAAATTTACATTTCCGATTTTTTATAAAAAAGTTATTTTTTTTCAAAATAAAAATAAATACTTCACCAATCAATTGGGAATCTAGAGAGTTCATTCCCTTCATTATAGCGAATTTTTTAAGTACAAGTTGGTGCAAATCAGTCGCGTAGTTTTTGAGGAATATGCCTTTGAAGAAAAATCATTTTTTGCAAATATCTCAGAAACGGCTGGACGTATTTCACCTAGTTTCAATAGCACCCTGAACCTTCATCAGATATTCAAAATGACAAAATTAGAAGTCTCTATCTCAAATACTTATCGAGTTATCGTTCCGCTAAAATATGAACTGAAAATCACTAAAATTGAAATGATTTCCAAAACTAAGAATCAGAGAAAATTTCACCAACAGTCAAAAATGTGAGTTTTAATGAGATGAATATCATAGCCCAAACTGGGCGCTACCAATTAATTTTTCATCGAGAAAATTCCAAGAAATGCTTTTTCGAAAATTCGATTTTTCTCGGAAACTATTCAACCGATTTCGCTGAAATTTCTATGACAGCATTGTGCACGCAGAGGAAAAATACTGTCAAATTTTGAGAACGTTAAGTACAGCCATTCCAGAGAAAATGACGATCCATGGCAATACACTCAGACACACACAGTCACACTCACATACAGACATGCTTTGAAAATATGATTTTTCGACGTTTTGGATCATTTGTAGTCATATTCCGATGAAATCTCGAAATCGAAAAATCCGACGAAAACAATGCTTCCATTCGGAAGCAAAAACGTAAAAAAAAACGTGTTTTTTAACCATTACCCCCCCCCCCCCCTCCCGTCGTTTCAGTGCCGTATCAGTGCTCGTTTCTACTCAGCTTTGAATATCCGTACCTCGTCAAGTATCGATTTTCATGTTATATGGAAAAACTGATAGAATACTTATTTGTGAAGGAAAAACACAAAATTACATTTGGTTCAGCTCTAATAATGAATTATTCCACATATGATTATATCATTATAATTATATTCATAATAGAGATTGATCAAATAATAATATTTAGTGAAACAAGCAGGTGTTAACTCCTTGTGGGTCATTTGAATTCTTAGATTGAATATTCTGCCAATACAATTGGCAGTAGGCTTCCGAATGGAATTTCCAATCTCTAATCCAATAATGATCATTTTAATTAACATGAATTAATTAATTTCTGAATTTGATGATTCAACTTTTCAATGTTCTCATCATCATATCAGGATGAAAATGTTCTCATTTTATTCGGAAAATTACATATTTTATTATCATGAAATAAAAACAATGTGTGTTCTTGGGAAAAAATTGAGAAAAATTTACTTTTTCGATTTTTTATCAAAATGTTATTTTTCGTCAAAATAAAAATAAATACTTGACCAATCAATTGGGAATCTAGAGAGTTCATTCCTTTCATTATAACGAATTTTTTAAGTACAAGCTGGTGCAAATCCGCCGCGTAGTTTTTGAGGAATACGCCTTTAAAGAAAAATCATTGTTTGGGTTTTGATGTTTTACCTTAGATGTTGTAGCCGAAAATTGATGGTTTTAGTGGACTGTATATCTTAATAGACGAAATGCCCCCAAAATAGCACCGACGCTGGTCTGAAAATGGGACAGGTATCGATAGAAGAAAAGAAGCCGGATTTAGATAAAAATAGATATAATTTGCACTGTTGTTCTTCGGATAAAATACATATAATAATTAATATGGATATGAACCGTGCCGTTAATTTATAGATAAAGTAACCGATTGATGATTGATCGAGACGAGAGAATAGATCAAGGCCCGTAAGCCGTTAATTCACACGCGTTTACATCTTGATTTTCCGTAAGAGAGTGCCCATGCACACCGTTTGATGGATAAAAACCAAGTAGGAAGTGATGAAAAGTGAGCACTCGCAGTACAGCCAAATAGCACCGCTGGCCCATGCGAAGATTGACGAGTTGACCCGATGTCACTCAATCCGTTTGATAGAAAACCTCAGACTTTTATGCAAAAGTCTGAACAATCATTTTTTGCAAATATCTCAGAAACGGCTGGACGTATTTCGCCTAGTTTCAATAGCACTCTGTACCTTCATCAGATACACAAACTGACGAAATTTGAAGTCTCTATCTCGAATACTTATCGAGTTATCGTTCCGCTAAAATATGAACTGAAAATCACTAAAATTGAAATAATTTCTAAAACTAAGAATCAGAGAAAAATTCGACAACAGTCAAAAATGTGAGTTTTAATGAGATGAATAACATAGCTCAAACTGGGCGCTACCAATCAATTTTTCATAGAGAAAATTCAAAAAAACGTTTTTTTGAAAATTCGATTTTTCTTGGAAACCACTCTATCGATTTTGCTGAAATTTTCATGACAGCATTGTGTACGCAGAGGAAAAATGCAGTCAAATTTTGAGAGCGCTAAGTATAGCTGTTCCGGAGAAAATGACGATACATGGCAATACACTCAGACACACACAGTCACACACATACACACATACCGACATGCTTTAAAAATATGATTTTTCGACGTTTTGGATCATTTGTAGTCATATTCCGATGAAATCTCGAAATCGAAAAATCCGACGAAAGCAATGCTTCCATTCGGAAGCAAAAATAAAGAAAACGAATTGAAATAAAAAATAAAATGAATAAATAAAATAAATAAATGAATGAACAAATATTCAGAAAGGATAAATAAATAATTAAATTAAACAAATAATTATTCAGTTCACGCTTTATCACCGATTGCTTATCTTCTGACATTAAGAGTCAGTCCTTGCAGCTGTTACCCCCTCTTCCCCTCCTTCAACTACCCACTCACCCACCACCCGTAATTGAAATCTCCAGAAATAACCAGGTACCCTTATTACAACCCACCCCCACACTAGCCGCTCGAAAAAAAACTAATAAATGAATTAGTTGATTATCAAAAAAAAAAAAATAATAATAATAATAATAATAATGATAAATTGAAAGATTAAAATGGACATTGTCTAGCACCTGTAATCAACGGGATCCAAGACGGCCAGGCACCCCGGCTTCCACCTGGACTACGATCCAAAATGCCGGACTTGTCCCAGAACCGGCCTTACTTAACTACTGACGTGTTTCGAGAAACGGAGAAAGGAAGAAAAAGAAAGAAGACAATAGAATAAATTAAAATTGATTAATCAAAAAGAAAAAAAAATGAAGTTAATAATGACAGATTCCAATTAAATAATTCGGAAGTAAATAAATTGGATTTAATCCCAAACCAAATTTTCAAAAAATCAAGTGACATGAGAATCGAAATGGATTAACTCAAATTAATTAATACATAATCAGATGAATGAAATAAATAAAATAAAATAAATTGAAACAAATAAATGAAACAAATGAATAAATAAACTAGGGGTGCGTAGTTGCTCGCTCGCTACGCTCGCTCGCGAACAGAGGAGTGCGTAGCTGCTCGCTCGCTACGCTCGCTCGCGAATGGGGGAGTACTTTGCTGCTGATGAGAAGAAATTAGTAAGAATGTATTGTGATGAGTGTGACTCTTTGAGCCGCACTAAGAACTTCCCGATAATTTCTCTCATTTACTATTAGGAAAAATGTTGAATGAAAAGAATGATAAATAACAACAGACATAGTAGTAAAAACTATCAAAAAAAGTTGGGGAGATCGCAATATATGAGATTAATAAAAAAATCGATTTTTCCTCCTCGGGGTCAGTACATAGACTTCGCTTATTGAGAAGTTAAGAAAAATTTACTCATGTTTTTCTTAAAAAACTAAGAAATTACCGGATCGATTTCGGTCAAAATCTAATGACCGCAAGCGTATGTCAAGAGGCTTCAATTACGACATCGATCACTTCGATCACATTATTAATTTATGAGAAAACGTGAACGAAACATCTGTTTACGGACATACACACACACACACACACACACACACATACAGACATGATCGCGAAATCGATCAAAAAATGTTCAGGAGGTCTCAAAACATGGAAATCGATCGAAAAATCGATTTTCCATTTTCGGGGCCATTACATAAACTTCCCTTATCGGGAAGTTAATAAATAAATTGAATAAAATAAATTAAAAGAAAAAATTCAAGTGACAGCTGAAATGACTGAACGCCGTCGCAGGAACAGAGATTCTTCAACATAATCTATAGAACTATGTCATGGCCACCTCGCTTCCAGAAGAAGAGATCTACCAATGAGACCTACACAATTACGTCACGAACCCCTCGCTTCCGGCTATCGTCCTCATACTGTTCCGGATTCCAATGAAAATCTTCTTCGACAAGAATTCTCCAATCGCATCAAAGAAGTACCAAATAATTCGAGAGAAGAATTCCGACGACAACGAGAAACATCACAAACCGAGTTGATTACGAGCATGCGTGAGACGATTCGACAAGTTTTAGAGTAACATCGTCGAGCGGAGAGGGAGGAACTTCGTCAATTATTACGTGTTAATCCACCAGTGAATCAACAGACTGTTCCTGTAGACATCCACCATGCTGATGCAGCTACTGGACCCCAAGCTATGATTTCGACTGTTCCCGGAGACGATTACCATCCCGATTTACAGAATGCTAGAATTACAGACAATGTTGCAAATAATTCCGCTTCTGCTGCTATCACGAATAACTCCGCTAATGCACATAATTATTCGCTAGATTCGACAAATATTAATACAAAAATTAATTTTATCCAGCCTGACACTTATGACGGTTCGCAATGGTGGTCGCGCTATCAGGAACATTTTGAAATCGCGACGGAGAATAACGGTTGGTCAGAAGAAATAAAAGCAGCTCACCTCTTAACGCGACTCAGAGGAAAAGCGCAGCTGATTTCGGAAAAAGTTTCGAATAGTGATCGGAAAAATTATCATAAAATTTCTAAACTTCTCGATGATCGTTTCGATGAGAAGCATCTATCGCGAATGTATTTCAACGAATTACAAACGCGGAAACAGAATAGAGAAGAAACTTTTCAGTCATTTGCGGGAGACATCGAGTGCCTTGTTCGTCTTGCCCACGTTGATATGCCTGAAGACAACGTGTATGCCTGAGTTACGTGTTTTAAATGTGGAAAAATAGGATATTACGTCGATAAATGCTTAACTCCGGTTAACGAAATTCAAGGAAATCAACAGAATAATCATCAAAACAATCAAGGAAATAGAGTACCTAATCGATTCCATCCGTATCAAAATTTCACAAATAGGATTAGTAATTTCTCACAAAATCATTTCTCAGGAAATGATAAGGATCGGAATGGAAGCAATCCGGCTCGCGAATCGGAAAACTAAGTAGAGTCAGTTCGGTGGGGGTCGAATTGACTCAATCAAAAACAATCTCTACGAATTGTTCTCAAATCTCGATTGGTGACAAAAATCTAACATTAGAGTTGAAAATTCAAGGGAAAATTAACGGGATCCCTTGAATTTTCAAGGTCGATGGTCGTTGACACTGCTGCAGACATTACTATTGTAAATCCAAATTCATTCCAAAATAATTTAGATCATTTAGAAGACGTTACTAAACGCATTTCAATTTCGACTGTTTCAAGGGAAAAATGCACTCACATTACAATTAAAAAGATAATTATTGAAATTGGTAATATTCCCCTCAAGTTAGATGTGGCTCTCGCAAACATAGTCGATCAGGGTATTCTGGGCTTAGATTTTCTGCATCAAACTGAATTATTGAATGATTTCCAATGAATGATAAATCAGAATTTTAATATCAACGAAGAAAATAAGATTGTCACAATAAAACAAATAATTTCTTCTTCGATTCCTTCAGAAACTTCTAGTCCACCAAACTCACTCCCAGATCATTTGACAAAATTATATGAGGATTCCCACGAGCTTTTAAATGACAAGCAACAAAATCAACTCATCCATTTTTTAATGAAGTATCAATCGAGTTTCTCTAAAAACTCAGATGATTGAGGCAGATACACAAAGGCTAAAGACCGTATCGTTGTAGAAAATTCTCTTCCAATTAAACAATCAGTTTGTCCAATTCCATTTCATTATCAAGAAGAAGTATTGAAATTACTCGAGGAAATTAAAAATCAGAGAGTGATCGAACCAAGTAACAGTCCCTGGTGTGTTCCCCAGTCGTTTTTCCAAACAAAAAGGACGGTTCTCTTCGTTTTTGTGTCGATCTTCAGGCAGTTGATAGTGTCACAAAAAAAGATGTGATGCCATTACAAAATCCAAAAAGAAATTTCAATGCCAGCTCTGGCTCTGATTGGTTCTCAACAATAGATTTGAAATCAGGTTACTGGTGAATAGAGCTAGATCCAGAAGATAAAGAAAAAACAGCTTTTGCGTTGGGAAATGAACTCTGGCAATGAGTGGTTCTCGCTTTTGGACTCTGTAATGCCCCGGCTACGTTTATTAGAATTATGAACCAGGTTTTGGAAGGATTGATAGGAAAAATTTGTCGTGTTTATTTAGATGACATCATTCATTTGGAAAAAATTTCAAGGATCATTTGAAGAATCTGGATGTAGTTTTCTCTCGTTTGAAGACTGCAAATTTAAAAGTTAATACGGAGAAATGTTTCCTCTTTAAACACGAAGTCTCTCATTTGGGCCACAGTGTATCTCGTGAAGGATTTAAATGTCTTCCTGAGAAAATCTCAGCTATTCCCAATTGGCCTATTCCTCAATCGAAATAAGAACTTAAAAGCTTTTTAGGATTATGTTCATATTACCGAGAATACGTGAAAGATTTCCCTTCTATTGCAAAATCCTCATATTTGTTAACTGAGGACAAAATTACATTTGAGTGGTCAGGAGAAACACAGAAGAGTTTCAGTCAACTAAAAACTGCTTCGACTTCCCCACCAATTCTTGCAATACCAATTCTAGGTAATGATTTCATCCTCGATACGGACGCTTCAGCCGTAGCTTTGGGAGCGACACTTTCCCAAATCCAAGACGGGAAAGAAAAGATTATTGGCTATTTCAGCAAATCTTCAATGAAGCAGAGAAAAATTATTGTGTCACACGTCGAGAACTGTTAGCCGTTGTACAATCAGTAGAGAACTTTAATTATTACCTACTAGGGAGAAAATTTACTATCAGGACCGATCATGCAGCCGTGGGATGGCTTCTTTCGTTCAAAAATCCTCAAGGAATTGTTTTTCGTTGGTTAGAGACTTTTTCCAAATATGATTTTTCAATCGTCCATGGGCCGGGACGTCTTCACAATAATGCCGATGGTCTGTCTCGTTGCCCTCGCACGTGCAAGAAATGTATAAGGATTAATACTCATGAAGAAGTTTCCCAAAAAAGGGTCTGTCGCACTATTTGCGTAGTTGACGAAGAGTTTGATTGGAAACAATGCCAGTCAGCCGATCCCATTCTCAACTCAATTATTCAATTCAAAATCAACAATGTGTGTCCCGAATGGCGAAACGTATTTCATCTTGGAACAGAATTCAAAATCTATTCACTCTATTGGGACTCTCTTGAAGTGAAAAATGGAATTCTCTATCTTCGTTGGGGATCTACCGACCAATTGAAATTCGTATACCAGATCGTGGTTCCTAAGGCTTTGATTAAGGGAATCCTCAATTTATCCCATGCTTTACCTGTCGCAGGTCATTTTAGAACAAATAAAATGCTAGATGATATTCGCAAACGATTTTATTGGGCCACCTGTAAAAAAAAACGTGGAACAGTGGTGTAAGTCATGTTCCATTTGTTTTAGTCGTGATGGTCCGAAACATCGCGCCAGAGGAGAATTACAATTCGACAATGTGGGACTTCCGTTTGAGAGAATCGCAGTGGATATTTTGGGTCCTTCACCCAGATCTTCTAATAGAAATCAATTCATCCTAGTAGTGTCCGATTATTTTTCACGCTGGCCCGAAGCTATTGCCTTACCCAATCATCAAGGACCGTTGCGGAAGCATTAGTGCCTCAAGTATTCACTTGTTTCGGTATTCTGCTTGAGATTCATTCAGATGAGGGTAGAGATTTTGAATCGCAAATTTTTACTCATGTTATGAAACTCCTCGGTATTCATAAAACGAAGACCACTCCTCTTCACCCTCAATCGAACGGAATGGTCGAACGATTGAACGGGACTATTTTAAATTATCTCGTGAAATTCGTCGACGATAATCAGAAGGATTGAGACAGATGGTTACCCCTCTTCTTGTTGGCCTATCGATCATCAAAACACCAGACGTCAGAATATACTCCAGCGATGGTAATGCTCGGAAGGGAACTGAGACTCCCTTTAGACTTAATACGGGTTATACCACCTAACAATGGTTCGAACAACGACATGAATCTGTCCAATTACGTTGATCAATTACAAGATCAACTGAGTGACATTCACCAAAGAGTCAGGGAAGAATGGTCACTAAAAAGTGATAAAATGAAATGTCGTTTCGACTTAAAAGTCAACATGATTTATTTTAAACCGGATCAGAAAGTTTGGTTCTTTGCCCCCAAAAGCACCAAAGGAAAATGTCCTAAAATCCAACGAGATTGGGAAAAAACTTATGTAGTTCCTACAAAATTAAATGACGTAGTTTACCGCATTCAAAAGATTCCCAGAGGAAAATTCAAGGTTGTACATGTTAATCGATTATGGCCAATGGAAGACAATCTTCATTCTTAATTTTTGAGTTTACTCCGTGGTTAACGGATGAGATTCGTGGTTAACGGATCGTCAGTGGTTAATTGACTTAGGACTCCGTGGTTAACGGAAATGATTCGTGGTTAACGAATCGTCAGTGGTGAACTGACTTGTGACTCCATGGTTAACGGACGGGATTCGTGATTAACGAATCGTCAGTGGTTAACTGACTTAGGACTCCATGGTTAACGGAAAGGATTCGTGGTTAACGAATTGTCAGTGGTTAACTGACTTGAGACTCCGTGGTTAACGGAACAAATTCGTGGTTAACGAATCGTCAGTGGTTCACTGACTTAGGACTCCGTGGTTAATGGAACTTGATACACAGCCCGTGTTGAGTTGTCTTGACAAAATTTTGCAAACTCTGGTGAATATAGAAAATATAAAATGAAATATAATTATGTTGGTATTGTGGCCGATCATCGAGTCCCTGAACTGGTAAAATAATTTTAGTTGAGATGGACAGATCTTGATTGTGTTGCCATAAATATCAGTAGAAATATAATTTTTGCATGTCAAGAAACGAACGTTGTTTGATTTTGAGGCACAATATTGTGTATCAGGGACGTCAGTGGTTAACTGACTTAGCGATCCGTGGTTAACGGAAGGGATTCGTGGTAAACGAATCGTCAGTGGTTAACTGACTAGGACTCCGTGGTTAACGGAATGGATTCGTGGTTAACTGACTTAGGAGTCTGTGGTTCACGGATTACCAGTGGTTCACTGGTTCATCATCTTATAACTCATAAATCAAGAAATTTTTCTGAAATAAGGCAATTTTATTCAATGTTTATTTGAAAAGTAATTCTCTTGAATTTTCCTCCGTTTATCATAATATTTTTTTTTTTTTAATTTATTTATTTCCTTCGGTATTACCATTTTTGGCTTTATACCCTCCCCTTTCCTCAGCCTGTTTGCCTTTTGCCGCCTTCTTTCCCTATTTTGTGAGAGCCATGGATTGACTTTCTATTACTGCCCGCATTGGCCATGGACCAAGAGAAACCATGGAAAACCTTGATCAGTGCAGTCGGATTCATACAGAGCCTTAATTCTGACGAGAAAGGCACACTGATTCTCTATAGTCACACCTACCGTATCGTTCAGTTTGTCGTTCGAATCTGTGTACGGCAAGCGGTCACCCATCCAAGTAGTAACCAGACGCAATGCTGCTTAACCCGGTAGATCCGCCGAGCCGTACACAGACCGAACAGCCAAACTGTTGGTTGTTTATCATAATAATTGCTAATGAAAATGATTGACAACCACATTGTAAAGCTTGTTGAAGTATTGTTTCGATATTTTGGTATTTTATTCAAATACAAGATTCTTTCGTTTTGAGTTTACAGATCCTGAGATTCGTTATCTGAAGGAAATTGTTTGGTTATGGACCAGATGACAGCTGGCCCATACACTCATATATACACACACACTGATTTCCTCACTCTGCCTTATCGGTCATCGGCCTCTCGACACTGACCTAATTATTTTGGGCACTTGAGGCGTCACATGATGGACAGGTGTCTTGGCACGCGCCAAATTAGACACCTGCCATC
Organism: Aleiodes leptofemur; assembly: GCA_963942555.1. Taxonomy (NCBI): domain Eukaryota; kingdom Metazoa; phylum Arthropoda; class Insecta; order Hymenoptera; family Braconidae; genus Aleiodes; species Aleiodes leptofemur. Next base: position 10,926,969 of record OZ012621.1, read on the forward strand.
TTGATTTATTGTCTCTTTCTCACTCGTTTCTAAGAACTCTCAGAGCAAACATCGTGACAAGTGTTTCTCGGAATTCTCTTAATTATCAGTTAATCTCTTGAAAACTATCGAACTTCTCATTCAATCATTTAATAATAAACTCAATAAAATCCGAAGTTAATTATAAGTGTTATAATATTAGAGACATTTATTTAAATTGTTAAATAAAAGTGTTGTTAATAAAATAATCGTGTTCGCGCTCATTATTTTTCACGCTCCACGCTCCATTATTTAATCCATAATTATCTCACTCATCTGATAAAAATATATCGAGATCCAGTCATCTCATCGAACATTTTGGTCCATCGAACCGGATTTTCGATATATTTTTTGATTTTTTTGGAGTTTTCATCATTTTTTCTCATTTTTTTCGGGGGGAGCGTTAACCGGCGGTTCGGCAGTGGTGCTCATTCAAAATTTATTAGGACTCCTCAAAACATTTGAATTCGTACAGTGACACTCATTTCGGGGCTCCTCAATCGTGTTTACCCGCGAATTTCAAATTTGGACTTGAAAACAATTCAGTGTTTCGGTTATTCTCAATCATCGACGTCTTCATAGACCAGAGGGCGCTACGATAGATCTTCTCAAGGACATCCGACACAATTTTGGAAATTTTGTCTTTTTTCTCGAAAATTGGTGTACTGCGTAGATCAACTCATCAAGATTCATCTCATTAACCGCTTCAATAAAGGGAAGTGTTTAGTTTCTACAAATCAAGTCAAATTGACTTTCTGATAACTTCAATTAGTTAATTGGTACATTTCAATTAGATCGACTAAATTGATTAATTAATTAAATTAGATTTAAAAAAAAAAAAAAGAGTAGTAGTGTTGAAGTATTATTGTCTTCTCAAAAAGTCAAGGTACTTCAAATTAGACTAATATCAGATCAGTTAAAAAACCAAAATGCCGTACCACTGGGACCATCGGCATTGCAATCGGAGTTGGACCAATTGGAAGCTCATTGGATTAAATTCGAAACGCAGCATGAGAAGCTCATTCTGGCGAGTTCAAAGAACGATGCTGTTCTGGAGACTGATTATTTCAAAGATGAGATATTTGAGGTGAATTGTAGATTATATCATGAAGCAAAAGTTGAGCTCAATCAGCTTCTTGATAAAGCTGGAGCTTCACACTTCGAACTCTCACGTAGGGAAGCTCATAATGAGAGCTGTGTTCAAAATTTGGACACTGCTACTGCATCGGGTAGAGGACTCCCAAAAATTCCTTTACCTCATTTTTCGGGTAAATTCTCAGAGTGGCCAAGCTTTAAAGAGCTTTTCCTCTCTCTCACAGGATCAGATGCGGGTATTAACAATGTTCAAAGAATGCACTATCTGCGAGCATGTTTATCGGAGGAACCTGCTCAGTTAATTAGTAATCTTCATGTTACCGCAGACTCTTACGATTCTGCGTGGAAAATGCTTTCGTCTCGATATGAGGATAAACCGCGATTGATTAATTCATACATTGGAAAACTTCTCAATCCACCGTCGATGACCTCTCACAGCTCAAAAGAGCTAAATCTTCTGCTCGCGTCAGTTACTGAAGCAACAAACGCTCTGGATGCCCTAGATATGGCACCAGAATCCTGGGATCCTCTCATTGTTTATATCGTGGTCTCAAAGCTCAATTCCAAGTTGAGAGAATCTTGGGAGAACTATAAAGGAGGACTTGAAGCATATCCAAAATTGCAGCAATTATTCGAATTTCTCTGTAGTAGGGCTCGATCTATGGAGACTATCGAATTACATGGTCAAAAGCCCATCTCGTCAGCATCAAATCGATCTTCTCAAAGACCCTCAGCGAGAGTAAACCAAGTATCTGAAATTGATCAGTCTCAAATCTCACAGTCTCAAATTTTGTCGTCTCATCCTGCAAATGTCTCTTACGATCAAATACAGTCCACTAAACCTCCTGGAGTGGAGGATCGGGGAGAGTATAAGTGCTCTTATTGTAGTGCTAAACATAACATTGTTTCATGTAAAGGCTTCAGACTGCTCACTCCTATTGCTCGTAAGCAAGTTGTAGAGATTAATCATCTCTGTTACAATTGCTTGGGAGAACACAATGTCCGTAATTGTAACAACGGAACAAGATGTAAGATAGTGAAGGACGATGGTGAAGTTTGTGGTCAGCAGCATCACTCTATGTTACATCTTGGTCCTCGACGACATTCTCCACAGAAATATCAATCTCCTCCTGAGACTCCATAAGATCAAGAACGAATCTCAGAGCTCTCATGATCAACTCATAGTTACACTCTCAATTCTCATCATATGGATTCATCAGTCGATCAACTCCACGAACTACTCAATGAACTTCTCAACGAACTTCTCAACGAACTTCTCAACGATCTTCTCTGACTTTCTCAAAAAATAGAAGGAACTATATCACATGAGATTGGTAAATCAACTAGTTCAACTCATCGGAATCAGTCAGTTACCACTTTTAGTCTAGACGAAACGACCTTGGCACATGATGCTGTAGCATCAAGGAGGGTTGAGGGTTTCTGATGGATTTCAAGCTGACCTGTCTGATTCACTCTCGTCACTTCTCATCAGATCTCATGACTTTTTACAGAGATTAAGTATTCATCTCTTTTTTGATCATCTCTAATTCCATTCAGCTTCGTATCGCGATGAGGATTTACGGCCCTCTTCGTGAGACATCGTTAATGGATGGAAGCAGCGGTTTCGAGTCAGTAGAACTTACGCCTTTATTGACTTGATACTTGCTGTATTTGTACAGCTCTGGATAGCATCGAAGAATTCTCAACTAACTGATCAACTCTATCTCAATTCTCAACGATCGACTCTTGAACTATCCTTCAACGGCTCAACTTCAGTCGTCTCTCTCGTTGGTAGCTCATCTTGCTCACTGATGAGAGGTTTCCTTCTTCAAATGGCCTCTCGCTCATATTACCGCTCTGCATCCTGGAAAGGATGATCTCACCAGGGTGGTCATCATCAAGGCAACCGATTCATCCTTCAAGAGACCCATCTCGAAGCTCGCATTTCTGCCAGTACTGATCAACGATGGTTGATCAACTCAACTCTCCAGCTCAACTCACGGATTCATCATCAATTTCATCTCATTTCATACTCTTATGAGGACTTACGACCCTCATCTAAGGACATAGTAGTTTGATGGAAGCAGGAGCATTGGTTCAGCGGAATTTACGCCTCCGACGATTTCGGTGCTCTTTGCATTAGTTCAGCTCTGATGAATCCTGGTGATATTCTCAAGAGTTCTCTCATTTCTCGAACAAATTAATTTTTTGTTTTTGTTACAGCTCATTCTTTTGATCTACTCATTTGTCAGCACTGTTGCTGACGGTGGGGAGAATGTTTGGTTATGGACCAGATGACAGCTGGCCCATACACTCATATATACGTACACACTGATTTCCTCACTCTGCCTTATCGGTCATCGGCCTCTCGACACTGACCTAATTATTTTGGGCACTTGAGGCGCCACATGATGGACAGGTGTCTTGGCACGCGCCAAATTAGACACCTGCCATCTTGCTTTATTGTCTCTTTCTCACTCGTTTCTAAGAACTCTCAGTGCAAACATCGTGACAAGTGTTTCTCGGAATTCTCTTAATTATCAGTTAATCTCTTAAGAACTATCGAACTTCTCATTCAATCATTTAATAATAAACTCAATAAAATCCGAAGTTAATTATGAGTGTTATAATATTAGAGACATTTATTTAAATTTTTAAATAAAAGTGTTGTTAATAAAATAATCGTGTTCACGCTCATTATTTTTCACGCTCCACGCTCCATTTTTCAATCCATAATTATCTCACTCATCTGATAAAAATATATCGAGATCCAGTTATCTCATCGAACAGAAATTATCTGAATGAATCCTATTTTTATGAAGTATTGAATAGGATTCCCCTTCCCCTCAAACTAGACTATTTTATTATTCCAAAAGGATAACAGTATACCGGGTGTAACGGAAGTCTAGGTACTCCCGGAAATCCTAGGTAAAGGGCTTCATTTGGAGCAGAAAAGTCCTCTTCGACTTTTCTCTCCGATGAACCCCTGCGGAGAGATGAAGGTGAGAAGGTGGGCCAATGAGAGCCCACCTTTAGACGGCCGCACATCTGTGAGGAAATCACAGATGTGTTGGTGCGTCCCCACTCAGCGGTCACCAATCCCCTCCACAACCACCGTGTCTCTCGCTCTCTTAATGAAGTGAAAGGGATCAGCGATCTTCGGCTGTTGCCTCTCAGCTGAGGAGGCATGTTTTTCAAAATAAATAGTTGGAATTTCTTGAATCATTTTTTTTAAATTAATTTTTCCACTTTGTTCATCATTTCACTCGTTTTAAAATTGATTGAAATGATGGGAAAAAAAGGAAAAGAATCAATTGAAAAAAAAAAGATTCAAAAAATCCTTAGTTCTTGGGAATTTTTCGGAGACGTCAAGTGATCTTCACGCCTCGAAAAACGGTGCACAAGTCTTTCCTGGAGGGGAGAGGGGCACTCTCAACACTCGAAATGTCTCTGTACTTGGTACAGAGCCTCTTTGAACCACAAAAACCCCCTCCCACCTCAAAGGGGCTCAAAGGGGCTCTGTACCAAGTACAGAGACACTTTGAGTAATAAAAAAGCCCCTTCCCCCTCAGGGAAAGGCTGGTGCTCCGTTTTTCGAGGCGTCAAGGTGACTTGACGTCTCGAAAAACTGCATAAAAATAAGGATTTTCTAAATTTTGTTTTCTAATTAATGCTTCCATTCTTTCCATCATTTTGATCTTCTTTTGACGATCAAAGAAATTGGAAAAAGTGAAAAAATTAATTGAAGAAAAAAAATTCAAAAAATCCCGATTTTCCTAGCCCCATGGCATCCCTCCCCTCTTTCCTAGAAGTGGGAGGGGGGTTTTTGTGGCTCAAAGAGGCTCTGTACCAAGTACAGAGACATTTCGAGTGTTAAGAGTGCCCTTCTTCCCTCCAGGGACCATTTTTCGAGGTGTCAAGCTCACTCAACGTCTCCCGAAAATTCCCAAGAGCTAAGGATTCTTTGAATCTTTTTTTTTTCAATTGACTTTTTTCCTTTTGTTCCCATCATTTCAATCAATTTTAAAACGATTGAAATGATGAACAAAGTGGAGAAATCAATTTTAAAAAAATGATTAGAAAAAATTCCAATTATTTATTATAGATCATACCTTCCCAGCTGAGAGGTGACAGCCGACGATCGCCGATCCCTTCCACGTCACTGAGAGAGCGAGAGACACGGTGGTTGTGGAGGGGATCGGTGACCGTGGAGTAGGGACGCACCAACACATCTGTGATTCCCTCACAGATGTGCGGCCGTCTAAAGGTGGGCTCTCATTGGCCCACTTTCTCACCCTCATATCTCCGCAGAGGTTCATCGGAGAGGAAAGTCGAAGAGGACTTTTCTGCTCCAAATGAAGCCCTTTACCTAGGATTTCCGGGAGTACCTATACTTCCGGTACAACCTGTATAACAAAATTTGGGAACACATATTTTAATTTATTTGGTTATGATTGAGGAAGAAAAATATTAATCAATAAGCTTCACAACCAAAAGTGAAAATGAATGACGACGAGAATGTCAAAAATTCAGTTAGATAATATAATGTAAGATTCTATACCTCAATCTGCATGAAATCGATACAAAACTCATTCTAAATTTTGAGGAAATGAAAAAATTTCAATTGTGAAAAATTTCTCATATCTCAAGAAATTCTCATTTAATATTTCCCAGCAACAATCCCAGGTAGCAGATCCAGAAGACCAATATAGGAGACAAATTTGAAGTCTCTACCTTAATTATTCTGGTTGCTGTGGAAGCAACATCATTTTTCATGAAAATTTATAAAAAATCAACATAAATTAAGAACCAAGTATTAGAAAAATCTGGAGGAATTCACGCAGTTACAGAATATGATATCAAATGTTACGAATCAGTCTGAATGGAATCACTTGAGGACTTATTCTGAGATTTGAGATAATTCACAAAATTGACATTTTGAAAAATTACCAATATTTAAGAAAACGTTCAATTAATATTACTCAGTAATAATATCAAGCCGCGCATTAGCAAGACCAGTACATGAGTAACATTCGAAGCTCCTATCGTTCCCACTTTGGTTTTTATCGAGAGTTTTCATCGAAAAAACAACATTGTTCATACAGAATTAGTGAAATCAAAATGACTCTGAAGAACTATAAAAAAATCAACATAACTTAGAAATCAGTGGCACTTGCCCCTTTTAGGGGATATAGCCAGTAAGGATTAGAGAGAGAGAACTTAGAAACCAAGTATTGGAAAAATCTGAGAAAATTCACACAGTTACAGAATATGATATCAAATGCTATAAATCAATCTGAACGAAATCAGTTGAGAAAATCTTGAGGAATTTATTTTTTTCCAAAAATTGAAAATTCATTATATCTCAAAAAATACTGAATGAATTTCGAAAAAAAGGGTCTCAAAAGAAAATGTTCATCACGACAAATGCACAGTAAAAATATGAGATTCTTAGGTTGAAATTTTACCGTTTCTGAGTAAAAAAAAATCCACACAGGCATACATACATACATACTGTGACGGTAGTAAAAGGGGCGGGGGGAACAAACTCGTGGCTTCGAAACCACGAGCTAGTATAAAAGTGAAGGGAAAACATACGTGCGCCCTGATTGGTCGAGAGAGAGCGGGTGGGGGTAAAGCCAGCGCATGACGCATATATAAGGAGCTCAGTCAGCACAGAGGAGTCAGTCGACTGCCACCTGCGGAAGGAGACTCATCTTGCAATGGTGATAAGCCCGAGCGAGTTTCCTCTCAGCAATGGTGGAGAGCCCGAGCGAGTTTCCTTTGATTTAGTGACGGTGAAGAGCCCGAGCGAGTTCCCCGCAATGGCGAGGACCCTGAGCGATTAATTTAATATAAATTATTTACAGGTGCGAAAGACCCACGGAATCTCCCTCAACGTAGACATCGGAGGAAGCTCTGAGAGAAGGGCAATAGGACCACGACGACGCTGGACGTGTCCAAATCAGTAAAACGACAGCGAAGCCCTCGTTAAGCCCACCCTCAAACCAAATGAATTAGTATTTAGTTATTTTTGTGATATTCTAACTCACATAAAGGGGACTTCCCCAAAAAAGTAATTTAATGAAGGAAAGTTTCATAATTTTATATTGTTGGACAAATAAAGAAATTAATCATAAGAAGTGTGAAGAGGATAAATGCTCCTCGAAAAATATGAAAATTGTTAAAAAGAGAAAATACACTGTCTTCTTTTGAGCATAAAATTCTACTGTGTCGACTCCATCTTTTAAATACTTGAAATATAAGTCTTTCTAGTTCGTGGACAGAGACCCATCCACTCTCCTCGTTCAAACGGCTGAAAGTGGTACGTTACAATACATACACACAGATTTTTTTCTCTGAATATAATTTTCTGACTCTCCGCATCATTTGAAGTGATTTGCAACAAAAAAATTAAAATTGAAAATTTTCACGATTGTTAAGCTTCCATTCGGGAGCAAAAACTCTATAAAAACTGAAGTAGTAAAGATATGAGCTAGGAATTTCACTTATATTTCAGTCTCGATCGAATATATTGTTTAATATGCAAAGTGGTTATGAATCAGTACATTTGAATTAACTGTTCGGAGCAATAAAGATGAGTTTTAATATTTTACAGGAATTGATATTCCTCTTGATTATCTGGAACTTTCAACCCATATTCTTTTCGAAAAATCCAGACGGCAAGAATGGTAAAAAATAGGAACTAATTGTAATCTTGAGTTGTGTTCTTCATTGTCATAAAATTGTAGATTTTGTCATATCCAAAGTTTTCGATGTTTTTTGACTTAAGCTTGATCAAGTGAGAGGTCCTACGATGGAAAAGAAAAATTAGATTGATATCAATCAATTAAATTAACAGAATTTGAAATTTTTGAAAAAATTTCTGGGAAAACTTAAATTTTTCATGAAGAATTTCTTTGAATTGTCCATGAATTATCTTCTAAAAGTCCGAGGCTGTTTGACGTTGGTTCTTGGTGAATATCAAAAATTGACCATTAGTAACCAAAGATACTCAAATGAATGAATGAATAGAACCATAAAATATGATAACAATATCAAATTGAACGAGTATAAAAGCTGGAATCGTTTATGTAACGATTATGCAACGTTATGTAACGAGGTTTCTCGTTACAGCTATCGTATCAGCTTATGCCACCTTCGGGTGAAGCTATTCAAGTGCAGAGCTCGAGAAGACTCACACATGAACAGCTAAACAATTGATACCGTGGTGCCATCTGCGTAAGATGACACCTCAAAGTTACCGTCAACTAACCGTCACGTCAGTGGGATTTATACGCGGCTGAGGATAAGGCAGAAGCCCAGCTGAAATGCTGGCACTCCACTAAAGATGTCAGAGTTATCTCCGGGCCTGGCAGTGGTGTGAGAGGAAGAACCACGCAGGCGCACGGAGAGACCTCTAGACGAGGAGAAGCAGCCTCAGCCGATATAAATAGAACCAACGACGCGGTGAGCAGTTAGTCTGCCTTGGGCGGCAGACTCGAGAGGATCGGGAGTAGTCCCTGGAACCTCTACCGCTCGCTTCGGCGAGAGTTACCGTCGGTTCCCCGTAGCGTGGCTACGTGGCGTTTCTCGTGTGGATGGAGACGTCCGGTATTCTCTGGGTGACGATAGATCAGAGGAATACTGCGGATGGGCTCATCCAGAGGTTATCGCGGAATACCTAATTCTGACTTGTTCTCGCTAGAGGGACTGCGACTAGACCCACGTCCTTCTACCATAACCAGCTCACTGGGTTACCGGGAATGGATTGCCCATGCCATCCATTGGGGTTAGTAATTCCCCGAATAATTACTACCGAAGGTTCAGCAGGCTAGCCCGAAACCGCCCTAAGAGGATAAGCGTGGTGAGCCCAGGGAAAACCAGCACACAGTGAGTTTTGTTTATTCCTCCGGTAAAGAATAAACTGGCGCCCACGCTATCGGACCGTGTGTGCGGAAAGGGATGGCCGGAAGTGTGACGGGATTGGACGAGTCCCCGTTACACTTATTAACAGTAATTTCATAGCTTTTTCAATAAAAAAAATCTGCGTATTCTTTTTAGGGGAATATTCAAAATAAAATGTTCACCCATGAAAAGGGGCACCATTCGGAAGTGACTTGCTAATGAATTAGCAGATAAAATTATAATGATACACGTAGAAAAATTCTGATGGTGGCCGCCATGGCGCGGGCCGTGGTCATGGCGCTGGCCATGGTGGTCGCCATGGCCGCTGCCATGGCGGCCGCCATCACAAATTTGCCGCTTTCTATGAAGTTCTTTCCCATGGCAATTTTTCCATGGCGATTCTATCCAAGGCATATTTTTGCACGGCATTTCTTCCCATGATGATTCTTTCCAATTTTTCCCATGACTTTTTTTTCATAGCTTTCTTTTCCATGAGCTTTTTTTCTATGGCGTTTGTTTTCCATAGTGACTTCTTCCATAGTGATCCTTTCCATGACGATCCTTTCCATGACGATCCTTTCCATGGCGTTTCTCTCCATTGCATTTTCTCCATGGCAGAATTCGTCAATGCAAAATTTGCTATGGAGAAATTTGCTATAGCCATAAATTCATGAAAGGCATGAAAAATTTATGGAAAGGTCATGAAAAGAATCAACATGCAAAAAATTGCCATGGAAAGAATCGTCATGAAAAATCGTCATGGGAAAGAACTCGATGGAAAGCGGCAAATTTGTGATGGCGGCCGCTATGGCGGTGGCCATGGCGGCTGCCATGGCCGACGCCATGACCACCGCCATGACCACCGCCATGGCCCGCGCCATGGTGGCCACCATCAGAATTTTTCTACATGTAACTATAATGATAGCAAGTTCCCTTTTTTTTTCTTGTAAAACACATCTAAAAACAAAGATTTCAAAAAAAAAGTCCAATTTGGACCATTATTAAGAAAGTTATGGTCGAAAAAAATGGAGAGAAAGTAATTTTTTTGAAAATTCAATATATTCTGAAGGAGTCATAAAAAATACCACGAAATTGGGGATATCGAAAGAAAATTTTTTTCAAACCAACCGATTTGGCGTGAAACGCCCCATATTCAAAGATGAACGAAATGAAAAAATATTAACTCAAAAGTGAGTGAAATAGCGTGGGATGCCTCCTATATTCGATTGGTTTAAGGGGTTAGACCGCTGTAACCATTCCAAAACAGGGTTTTTTCGGCATTTTTATTTGAGGAGAGAAAAAAGGTAATAAATTCTCAACTTTCGGGGGATTTATTGGGCATATATTTGAGTTCACAAATCCAGAATTTCGTGCCAAAATATCAAGAAATGGTGACATGACAGCCTTTTTCCCGATGCTCGTCAAATCTCCAGCGCTCCACTGCACGCAATGCAGCAGGTATAAATTTGGATTGAGAAAAAAATAAAAAATAAGTTCAATCTACATGCCTACAGCTAGCGAAGTGAGTGGCCGATTTAGAAAATGCTGCTTTTTCAGTAATTGGCGGGCATTTGAATGAGAATGTTCAATTTTTGATTAAAATAACGGTCATTTTTTTTTTTTAATAAACAAGCAGTAGTTTTACTCTCTGGGCATTATTGACAAACCCCACTCCTCGTGCGACATTTAATATTTTGCCAATTCCATTGGCAAAATGCTTCCGAGTGGGATTTTACCCATAATGAATCGAATTTCTATTCATCTTTTTCATTGCTCAAGAAACCACATGATTTTCACAACAAATACGCACTTATACATTCCTACGAATACTACTCCAGACTGTATGGATCTGTTCAGGATTCCATCTACGGTACTTCAAGTCAGCTTGGAATTCGAAATCTCAGCTCAAAATAATTGATTGAATTGCAATAATGTCATATGATACATAAAAATCCAATATTAGATGACAACTGAGATCCTACGATAGAACTTGGAAATTGAAGTTTGGGTTTCAAATAGGATTTCTATTCTTTCTTATTGTCATCGGAATGGAAATGTACTCATTTCGAAGGAAGAATTGTCTACTTTCGAATGGTAGAATTACAAGTAGTAGTGTTCCTAGGGAAAAAGCTACGAAAAACCGTGATTTCCGCAAAAACTAATTTTTTGAACACTTTTATAGAAGACTTCTTCTGAAAAATCTGGAATTCTCACCATTTGTAGGGCTCGTTGAGATGAATCTTTCAAGTTGAATTTGAACGTAATTGCTTGGATAGTTTTAAAGATATAACCTCTTTTGATAAAATGGTTTTTTTGCAATATCTCAGAAACTACTGGAGCGATTTCGCCCAACTTCCATACCAAACTTTTCGTTTATTAGATGCACAAACTGACAAAATTTGAAGTCTTTTTCAAATATTTTCTGAGCTATCGTGGCGACAAAATTCAAAATAAAAAACACTGTAATTGGAATTATCTGCAAACGAAAAATCGCAGCCAAATTTACCTCGAGTGAAAATTGTGAGTTCAAATGAGATCAATTTCATCGCTGAGAATGGGGGCTATAAAGCGATTTTTTGCGGAGAAAAATCGAAAAAACGATTTTTCGAAAATTTGATTTTTCTTGAAAAGTACTCAGCCAGTTTCGCTCAAATTTCACTGACAGCAATTTGCATAGGGAGGGGAAGTACTGTCAAATTTTCAGGTCACCAAGTATTACCATTTCGGAGCGATGGTCTGATATCTGTCACACACACACACACACACACATACATACATTTTCAGAGATATCATTTCTCGGCGTTTTGGAACATTTTGAGTCATAGTCCGATGAAATCTTGAAATTGAAGAAAATCGCATTTACAATGCTTCCATTCGGAAGCAAAAAGGGGCAAATCATCATTTTAAAGAAATCCCACGTTCTACGCTTCGAAATGTCATTTCGAAGATTCTGTCGAAAATTTAACGCAAAAAAATAAAAGCTGTTCGAGTTATGCTTCGTGCAATTTCGAAAAATCGTGTTTCGAGATAAACGCGTTCAAATTTTTGACATGTGCTACAAATTTAAAGAAATGGTTGAAGGAAATTTCAAAATTTTGTTAGAAAGAATGGGTATCAGATGATAAACTTTCTTCCTACACCTTCTCATTGCCTCAAACAATTTTTTAGCCAAGAGAAAAAACGATTTTTTGGTAATTCTACAGTGGTCTAACCCCTCAAGTACTCAGTCTTGAGTCTCAAAATTCTTCTATTATCTGTAGCTCAGATATTGTAACCAGACGAGCAGGGAGCTACACGAGAGAAGCTCGACGTGCCATCTGACGGAGCCGGAGAGAATCTCCATGGAGGAGTGGCCATATTGAGATGGGCCGGTGAGACATGATACGGCGTTGGGACTTGAGATGGAAAAGAACGAGCACGTACGAGAGAATTATCCAATGAGTGGAATGTAAAGAGTAAAGAGTTGTATAGAATAGTGTGGGAAGTGTGAGAGGAGAGTAAAGAGCAATTTTCCCGAGTTATTTTCCGAAGAAGAGAGAAGGACAGAGCCGAAGTATCTATTTTCTCCTCAGAGCCGCTGAGAAGAAAATAGAGGTACCCTGCTGCAAAAGTTTTATAGAATCTGATAGAATATTATAAACTCCTTGTTCCGTTCATGAGACCACCAGCGACTCATTGATCATTTCTATGAGAACTAATGGGGACTCCGGAAGGTTTCTCAAATAACCTATCATGAACGTATAAGAACCTATGAGTTTCTTAAAACTACAAGCATTCACAAGAGAAACCTAACAGTTTTTTCATTAGATTTTATAACAGACGAAATTTCTATGCGGTAATATGATTTTTTCATGATAAACCCAAGAATAGGTTTTAATAAGGAATATCTCTCACTCAAATGCATACGTTTTTCTATGCATTCACACGCTGGATCAGTTATAGGCTTCAAGGAGAATGCAGTTGTATAATATTTTATGGTTATAATCTGATTGATACTGAATTTTCAAAATGACTTTATAAGAAAATATCAAATATGTTAATGTTTCCTTTTATGAGGAGTAACTGGGAATTGCGTGGCCGAAATCACCCTATTCCTCAGAGACTTTGAAACTTTTTTGATCGTACTAAATTCTGGGTTTCAATGGAATATTTCTGTTCCAGCTTCTACCATGTTCTATAAGGGATGCACCGAAACTAGGCAGTTCATGGCAGAGAACTTCAATGGTTTCAATACGTCTTTGTCCCTATATTATCCTTCCAGACTTGATCGTGTCGTTCATATATGATTTTTAATCGTTTCAGTCATTTTATGCGTGTTCTAACGGGTATTATTCTGAATGAAAATTGATGAGTAAAATGATACTGGATATTGTTGAATTCTATGAATTGCTACCAGCATTTATATATCGTTGATGTTATGTAACGAATGATTTTCAACGCATTGAAAGTTTAATGCACTACAATACGTATCGAACCCTTTATAGAATTAAAAAAACACTTTTCCATGAATATCTCCTGTTTCATTCATCGTAACGATTGGGACTGGTCTTAGATGGGAGGCTAGATCTATTGCAATTAATTTAGATGTTTTTCTTCTAATTCATCGATTTTGGGGGTATCTATGGAGCAAGATTGTCAATTTTTTTTGAAGAGAAACAAAAATTTAAACTTTCTAGGGGAAAAATAGAGATTTGATTCTTTGGAAGCGAATGTGTTTTTTCTTTAAATGAAAAATACAATTCTTCAACATAATCTTTATCCAAGTTTTTTCTTGATTCTCAACATTGGTTCACGAGCCTGCAGATACTTGTCTTCTGTCCATTGCTTCATAGGAAGAGCAACAGTGTTGCTAGGGCTGACGCCACTTGCTCAGTTCCCTTGTTCACTGGATCCCTTTGTCTTCATCACGTGATAGGCTACGCCCGATCTAGCGCCGTGGGTACGATTTTGTCCGAAAATAATTTTTTTTCAGAGAATTGAATTTCCATTTATTAGTCAGAAAATTGAAATTTTCATTTTTCTCCAAGAAAATAAATTTGTCATTTTTTCCAGGAAATTGAATTTTCTATTTTGTTTCGAAAAATCATGTTTTTATTTCCATTAAAAAAAAAAAATTGCCAGTTCATTCTGAAAAATATTTTTTTTCGAGCGTCGCTCGTTTCTGCATTTATCGTTGTGCATTTTTTCTATATTCGCTTCCGTTACTCATTCTTCAATATAAATTTCAGCTCATGAAAACAGTTTGCAGTACACAGGAAAGTCATTCCTTTAATTCACTTCTCACTCTTTTTCATCACAAATTCTCAATCTCACTATTCTACATTAACACGAAAATAACGAAAGTTTGAATTTGTCTGATGAATCCTCTAATTTAATATTCTACAACCTTGCTTTAAGGTCTTACTATCGCTCAAATCGCCACTAAGAGTGGGGGCAAGGGATGTTAAAAAAAAATAATCTGGAACAACTGAAGGAGGTAGAAATTGTCCGATCTATAATGCTATTCAGCCTCAATATATTTCTTGCTTTTATATGAAAGCATAATTTGATCGAAACAATTATATCTACTAATATTTTGATTTTTTTTTCTTCAACCATTTTTTTAAATCTTGTTACGATCCTGCCTACGCACATTGATGTCCACGTATACGTATGCGCACATACTATAGAATGATCCTGTAGTTGTACACACATACAGAGCGATTGTACATACGTACAAAGCGGTGCTGGCCTGCCGGTTGTCCAATCATTACTTACATTAGTCGTTTATTTTTTTTTCTCCAAGACTACGTGTCAGAAATAGCTGATACCAGTCTCAAAAAATTCTAAAAAGTCCTGACTATAGGCTACAATTTTCTCAGAAGCCCCGTTAGTCCAGCTTTTGCTTCCGAATGGAAGCATTGTGATCGTCTTTTTTTTCGAATTTGAGATTTCATCGGATCATGACTCCAAATGATCTAAAATGTCGGGAAATTTTTTTTTTTCACATGTCTGTGTGTATGTATGTGTGTGTGTGTCTGTGTGTGTGTGTATGTGTGTGATGACACGTTTCATCACTTTATGCGGAAACGGCTGCATGTATCGATATGAAATTTTGAGAGAATATTCACTACGTGAGCGCAATGCTCTCTGCGAAATTTTAGCTAAATCGGTTCAATGGTTCTCGAGAAAAAGCGAATCGTCAAAAAATCGTTTTTTCGAGTTTTCTCAGCGAAAAATCAATTTACAGCGTCTAGCGGATGAGGCACACATTAAACCCCAAGGGTGACCAGGGCTCCAATTTTGAGTTTTTTTAAATATTTTTTTTACTATGATTTTCGAAAAATCACGGTTATTGCAATAACTTAAAAAATATTTGAGTTAGAGACTTCAAATTTCGTGTGTTTGTACTGTGAGCTTTGGTCTCACAATAAAAAAGGAAATTATAGGGAATATCGGGAGTGGGGAGAAATAACTTAAAACACGGTGAAATAAAGTTAGACTAGTGCTTTTATTCAGTACTCAGTCCTTCCACCTTTTCTCAGTCCACTAATACTCATTATTATTTGGGGGGATTGTCTCAGGGGAGTCTCAATTATCAAAGTGGGGGTTTCTCTACTCTTCGGTAATAATGACCACTGTGACCGTCAGTTGACAGTCACGGTAAAGTTACTCAGGTAATAATGACCGGTTCTGATGCCGCGGTGAAAACGACCAGCAATATGGCTAGTGCTCGAGCACGTGGCTGGCACCAACTTTGGGGTTAATTATCACAGGGCCTCAGGGGAAATAATCTCTTAATCCAAATAACTTAATACGGGGAACTCAAGGAAAATCAGGGGAATCTCTTTCTCTCGTTGTCAACACTCGTGGGATATTTGCGGAAAACTCACTATATTCACAGGGCTGGGGGGACAACAATCACTCTACCTCTATTTTCTCCTCAGGGCTCTGTCCTTCACTCTTCTTCAGGAGATACCATGGAAAAACTACTCTTCACTCTCTTTTCACACCTTTTCCTCTATTTTACACGACTCTTTACTCTATAGACTTCAATTACTCGGGATAAAAACACTCTATCAACACGTGGTCGTTCTTCTATCTCTCAAGTCCCACCGCCATGTCATGTTTCTCCCACCAGCCTTAATATGGCCGCTCCTCATGGAGATTCCCTCGGGCTCCGCCCGATGGCACGTCGCGTATCTCTCGCGCGAGTCTCGACTCACCCGGTTACAGTACATCTTATGAGTGTGAATTTCGGTATCAAATTTCAGCGTAATCGACCGAACAGCTCCTGAGATATTGTTGAAAAACTATTCCATGCAATGAGCGTATATGCACGGAACTGCTTGTCTGACCATATCCAAGTTGAGCTTGGAAGATCAATTTAGATGACCATCACCAATCCTAAAAATTTCAGATTTTTCAAAGGATTCTTCTACAAGAATGCTTAAATTTTTTTTTTTCTTCAGAAATTCAAATTTTCTTCAATTTTTTTTAAAAGTCACTAGTATTTATCATCTCATTATTAGAAAGTAGATAATTTTTGCTAAAAAATAAGATCATATTCCTCCTGATATCATTGTAAATTTATGAAAAATGAAGAGTTAAAAATCCCATTCGGAAGCTTTATGCCAATTGCATTGGCATAATATTAAATGTTCCTTGCGATGAATTTTTCAATAGTAAAGACACTATCAAGTAAATAACGAGCATTGAAATTTACGGAGAATGCCCATGAGGTGAAGCTTCTGCTTGTTTTTGTTGCTTCCGGATGGAAGCTTAACAAACGTGAGAATTTTCGATTTGGATTTTTTTGTTGCAAATCACTTGAAATGATGTCGAGAGTCTGAAAATGATATTTGGACAAAATGTCTGTGTGCAGGTATATATGTCTGTGTGGATTTTTTTATTACTTAGAAAAGGTAAAACTTCAACCTGAAAATCTGATGTTCTTACAGTATATTTGTCTTGATGAATGCTTTCTTTTGAGACGTTGTCGCTTGGAACTCATTCAGTATTTTTTGAGAAATGATGAATTTTGGATTTTTTCAAAAAAATCGATTTCTTAAAAATTTCTCGACCGACTTCGTCCAGATGAATTTATAACATTTAATATCATATTCTGTAACTGCGTGAATTTTTCCAGATTTTTCTCAAGCTTAGTTTTTAAGTTATGTCGATTTTCATAGTTTCTCATGATAATGTTGTTGCTTCTATAACAATCAGAACAATTGAGATAGAAAGTTCGAATTCAGCTCATATATTGCTTTTCTCAATCTACTGCCTGGGATTGTTACTGGACAAAATTAGAGAAACATTTTCTCAAATATGAGCGTTTTTTTGAAATTTCAATTTTTTCATTCTTTTTCAAACTGAGAATAAGTTTCTAATCGATTTCATCCAGATGGAGGAATAATATGAGACACTATATCATCTAACTGCATGAATACTTTCAGATTTTTCTCGTCATTAGTTCTTGAGATATTTTAATTCTATTAATATTGCATGAAGGAGCTTCATCTGCAGCTTGTTTTCAAAGTATAGGTAATTTTTCGAAATTTCAATTTTCAGAATTATCTTAAAGTTTAAAACAAATTCTCAGTCGATTCCATTCAGATCATTATTAGGGAAGTATTCGAGATTCTTGGATTTTGAAATATTGTCAGAAAACTACAAATTTAATAATCGAGAGGTCGAAGAGTGTCTGTACTCTTTGGAGAGGTAAAGCAGAGAAAAATCTCTTTTTCAATATTTTTTTAAAATTATCTCGGAAACTAACAGAGGTATGTATTTTTCTCTCATCCTTTTTTATGCTCTTAGAATTCTCGGCAAGAAGCCTTCAGGCGCAATTGTACCATCTCGTTAAGTTTCCAATTTATTCTGAGAATAATAAAAATTCGAAGAAATGGGTGAAAATGATAAAAAAAAAAAAAAAAGAGGGTGCGTGGAACCCACGCGACAGAAGTGAAACTTCTTGCTCATTGTGTATAGATAGCGATGAATTATTAGGATTTTTTCAAATGAACAAGTGATAATAATTGAGGAATGTGAGGATACGGGGTTAATTTCGAAGGGAAACGGCAAAAAAAGTATTATATATATAGTATTTTGGTTATCTGTTCACTAATAAATTATCATTTTTTCACGATTATAAAGTGTTCAGACAACTACATTTTTTAAAATCAGTTTTTTGTAAATACACAGGAAATTGATCGAGATGGAGCGGTTTTGCTCCAATCCTTTCTTGTAGCTCTCAAAACTCTCTATAAAGGAGGATTCGTGCAAGCTTGCTCTATCTTGCTAAAATTCCGGGATATTCGAAGAAAACGTTCACTTCCATATTTTTCTCATGCTAGCCTCATAATATGGTAAACGAAGAGGCATAGTCGGGTACTTTCGATTGTTTTCGGTACATGAGCCGTTAGTCATTTCGCACTTGGCTTTGGATTGAAATATCTCGAAAACTATGCAACATTTATCGAGACATGCTGTGAATGAAATTCAGGGGGAAGATTGACGAAGAAAATAAGCGAAACGCCGTTCTTCTACGACCAGTAGTTTCCGAGATATCAATTTTTTGATGAATAGTTCAGAAACAATGGACGAGGCCAGATAGTAAACAAATGAGCGCTCGAACATCCTTCCTGAATTTTTTATTAAAAAATTGATATCTTAATAACTACCAGTCATAGAAAAACGGAGTTTTGCTTATTTCATCCGTTAATCTTCCCTCTAAATTTCATTCACAACATGTCTCGATAACTTTTGAGTAGTTTTCGAGATATTTCGATCCAAAGCCAAGTGTGAAATTGCAATTTTCTTCAGAAATAAAAAGCGAAGATTATGATGTGGAGCATAGTAATTTTTATAAAAATCTTCTAGAAAAATTCCCATATTATCCACTCCGTGTATTGAAAAAAAAAAAATTACAAAATGAAAAAACAGTATGCATGTAGCACTCTACGCGAAGATCCTACCCCCCCCCTCTGCCGTCTTTCCTCTCCGCCACTAAAGCATATGCTAGAGTGGCATCCCCACCAACGCACTCTCCTCTTTCTTGCTTCTACTTTTCCCCCACTACTCCACTACCACGTTCCCCTCAAAACCTTTCACTCGTTTGTGACGCGAGAAAAAAGTTGGTACCCTCCCAAAAGAAGTTTCACTTCAAAAAATTACGTGTGATGATTTGGCAGAAATCTACGCAATTTGTTGAGGATCAATTTTATGTGACAGATTAGAACGCTGTTATTATGTATAATATAATTATTATCATGTAGTGAAAAAAGCATGGAATGAAAAAAAAATGATCGAAAATTCATAAAATTATGTAGAAATTAAATTTTTTCAGGAATTTCGAACATCAGTATCACCTCATTTTAATTGAATTCTCAATAATGAATTAATAATATCATAAGGAGTGTCCTGCTCAAATTTGAATTGATTTTGGAGCGAAGTTTTCAAGAAAAAAAAATTTGAAGTTCCAAATTTTGTACAGAGAGATATGAGAAGTCGATAGGATTAGCATGAAATCTGCTTTACCGCGCGAGGGTATGGGAAGTCCCGTCCGTTTTTTCATCTCCCCGTGTAAAATTTATAAATTCGAATATTTTTTTCTCAAAAACTAAACTACAAAATTACTTCGAATTTTGGCACGATATTTAAGTAATTGACTGAAAATTTTTATAGAATTTCTCATTTATAATTATTAGTATTATTGGACCTTCAAAAACCTCAGAATGTTTTTTTCCATGATTTTATCTGTAGCCAATTGTATTTTTTTTTCAATCACTCAATGATTCCAAAGCAAAATAAATACTATTCCCGGGAAAAAACTAATTTCACTACTATCGGATAATTATCCTTGATTTTTCTATGTTTGTAACTTAATCATTCGAGCACTAATTATTGCAATATTCGGATTTTCCGATTATTCGCCACGTGGCAATATCCAAGTGGCCAAGATGGCGTCGCCGGAGAAGCCGGGGACGTTTTTATTGAAATAATTATGTAACGATACTTGATGGGCGCACTTGATACTCGTGAATTCATAAACCGACTGTCAATAATCAACTTATTGCAACAATAATACTTTCGGGCTCGTATTCTACTTATTCCCCGTAATCGCTACGGGAAAACACGTGTTTCACCTATCTTATGTCGCACACACACCTGTCACTTTATGTAATAATGAAAGTGTACTCGCGCACAATATTACGCTCGAAAATCGCTCTGGAGATACTGTTAACTTCGGCAGTACTTTTCTGGTCAGTTTGGGTCCTCTATTCCAGCTCAATCATCTTGATTTATAATAATAAAAATATATAAATTAAGAAGTGAACCAAAACGTGTAAAGACCAAGACCAGAGTGTCGTTGTCCGGGGTCAGGGAGCCAACCACAGCTTGTTTCTTCCGGGATTATTCATCTCGGCCAATCCTGGTGAAGAATTCCCCTTTGTCCGTGGCTCATTGGCTGGAAGTGTCGTCAATATCGATTGAGGCGCTCGGTGGCGCTAATCGATACCTCAGGCTCAGTTATCCAGTCGATAACTGGGTCAATGTCCCAACAGATGGTAATTGACGTTTTGGCCTTGAATCTTCTCATTCCGGGAGCAATGACCGTTTAGTGCTGTCCTCTAGTCTCTTGGTGGTCCTTTCCTCGCATTTGAATTGACTCTTAGATCCGAATGACCTCTCCGGGACTTCTAGACATTCCTGGCCCTGGTACTGTTGAGATATTTCGCTGCCCTCCTCCGTTGTTCTCCGGGTGATAACTCCTCATCTTCAGCACTCCGGGCATAATATCGTCTCAATCATTCACATAAATTTCCATTCATTCATTTGATACATTATCCTAACTTAGAGTAGGGAGGGCCAGGAAAGTACTCTCATTTTAACTAACTAATTCAATTGACGGGCATTCATTCCCGTCACACAATAACTACGTGAAAATTTAAAAAAAATGCCAACAATAACTAACCTTATTACTGATCCAGATGAACTGTCAGCAAACGACTAATAGGAATTTTCATATCAATGGATGAAAGTTGAAAAAAACTGCGTCACCAAGTGTAGAATCTGTCACCTGTGACTTTCTTCACCTCATCCCGCTCACTCCCACATCTATCTCCCTCAAGTCATACACTTACTCTATATTTTTCTTCTAAAATTTTGCTGAATTCTCGTAGATTGAGTCTTCGGAACTCCTGCCCTGAGATATTTCCTCATAATATCTGAGAGAAAAATAATTCACACTCCACATTACTCTGAGTCGAAACAATTCATTTTCCATTTTCTCTCTATCCGTTTCCTAACCGAATTGAACTAGATTAACAGTAAGTACAATTGAAGAATTAACGATACCTGCATCACACGTAGCTGTGGGAGAGATTCCCTATGGCAGTAATTATATACTTAGTGTACCCACCAGAGTTTCTAGTGAAGGCTGGATTCCCTCAGGCTGTAACATGTAGATGTATGTATACGAGAAAGGAAAAGATACCATAGAGTTATACTATTGAAAATGTTTAATTAACGTTGGGAATTCGATTCCATGACTAGCCGTTTTGTCTTTTACAATGACTATAGTTATAGCCTACCGCAGCTCTTGCAGTTTATTCCACCTGGAATGCGTTCGAGGATTACCACTGAACTTTGCAATTTTTTTTTCCTTTCTTCCTTTTGATATGGACAGCAAAATCTGTATTGAGACTGCCCTATTGTAATTTGCCAATCGTTTCTCTTCCTTGTTCGAATAAAAAAAGCGATCGAATCGATAATATCATTAGTTTTTCAAGGTGGAAAATTGCCTAGGAAATTCGAGTGGAATATGAGTATTGAAATTACAAATGACTGAACACTGTGGATTTCAGGCTCTGGAGATTCTGAATTGATTACATGGATTTTGTAGGCGGAAAAGTAATAACACGAAGCCAACTTTATGACGTCATGAGCTTTTATGAGATTTCTCGATGTGTATGAGAGATGGTAAATTTGGTGATAACTCTTTAGTGAAAGAGTATGCTAGTTACAAAAAAACAAAATTATTAGAGGTAAGTGTGGCTGAGTGGATTCTATAAGATTTTATCCAGAAGCTGAAGTTTTCATATGATGGAAGTGGTGATGGAATTCTGAAACACATTAAGATGTTCAATTTCTTCTTCAGAAACATAAAATAATATTCTTTTGAAAAAGAACTAAACAAGACAATCCCACTGTTCTCATTTTGGGGAGTTATAAGCTGGCTGTCGTATGGAATCAGTTTGTGAGAGGTGCTGCGTTCTCATGATGTGTATGCAGTTGAGGCATGGATTCATCTCATTCTCCAAAGAAGAATGTTAACAGTGGATTGTTTGAGACTTCTATGGAGGACCTAATGATAATTCCAAGATATGGGAAAAATTTTTAGAGCTAAACAATTTCTCTTCAGTTAAGTGTATTTAACAAGCAGAAGTGCTACTCTTTGTGCGTTACTGGCAAGCCCCACTCCTTGTGCGACATTTAATATGTTGCCAATTCGATTGGCAAAATGCTTCTGAATGGAATTTCATCAATTTTGCATCAAATCGCTATTCATGTATTCCATTGCTCAAACAAATAACATCATTTTTACGACAAATTCGCACTTAAACATTCCTACGAATATTGTTCCAGACCGTATCGATCTGTTCAGGATTCAATCTTAGGACCTGCAGTCCTAGCTTACAATAATCGATTCAATTGCAATAATGTCATATGATACATAAATTTTCAATATTAGATGAAAACTGAGATCCTACAATAAAACTTGAAAATTGAAGTTCAGGTTTCAAATAGGATTCTTATTCTTTCCGATTGTCGTCAGAAGAAAATGTACTCATTTGGTAGAAAAAATTGTCTACTTTCGAATGGTGAAATAAAAAATAGAAGTGTTTCTAGGGAGAAAGCTAAGAAAAACCGTGATTTTTGAAAAAACTAAGTTATCGAAAACTCTTACAAGAGACTGCCTCTGAAAAATCTGAAATTCTCACCATTTGTGGGGCTCATTGAGATGAATCTTTTAAGCTGAACTTGGGCGAAATCGCTCCAGTAGTTTTCGAGATATAACCTCTTTTCATAAAATGGTTTTCGTGCAATATCTCAGAAACTACTTGACCGATTTCACCGAATTTCAATACCAAACTTTTCGTTCATTAGATGCACAAACCCACGAAATTTGGAATCTCTAACTCAAATAGTTTTTGAGCTATCGTGTATACAAAATTCAGGATAAAAAACACTGTAATTGAAATTATCCGCAAACGAAAAATCGCAGCAAAATTTACCCCGAGTGAAAATTGTGTGTTCAAATGAGATGAATTTCATCGCTGAGAGTGGGGGCTGTGAATCAATTTTTCGCGGAGAAAAATCGAAAAAACGATTTTTCGAAAGTTTGATTTTTCTCGAAAAGTACTCAACCGATTTCGCTCAAATTTCACGGAGAGCAATTTGCATGGGGAGAGAAAGTACTGTTAAATTTTCAGGTCACCAAGTATTACCGTTCCGGAGCAATGAGCTGATATCTGTCACACAAACACACACACACACAAACACACACACATACATACAGACATTTTTTGAAAATGTCATTTCTCGACGTTTTGGAACATTCTGAGTCATATTCCGATGAAATCTCGAGATCGAAAAAAATCGCGTTTACAATGCTTCCATTCGGAAGCAAAAAGAAAATGATCATTAGAGAAAAGTTTTGAAAATAGTCAACATATGTTCAAAGTATATGATAAAGTCATTATAAACATTACATCATTTATGTGACTCAATTTAATATACTTCATTAGACATAATTCATTTTATAACAAAGGATAGATTCCTGCTATGCATAATAAAACACATGATATTGTAACTTTTAAATAATGATTAACACGAACAAGTAATGGATAGATGAAATGAGGTGGACAATTTATTAATATCGGAGACAATTATAATTGCTCGTAAACGTCTTGAGGTTTCCCGAAGGAATGAATGTCATTCAATCCAGAGGCAGTCCTTTATTATTTCCAGGCTTCAAAGGCTCCCTCCAGGTGATTAACGTTTCTTGATATGTGCAGGGGGATACGCAGCATTACTCTCCACCGACAAAGGTTGCTGCCTCGGCAACTAGGCCAGAGACTATTTGAAGTATCACAACTCAAAGAAAGGGGACTCAAATCGTAATGTAATACAATGGAAACAACAGTTGTAATACTTCACAAACGGAGTGCTCCAGTTAGGTTTTCAACAAAAACCTTCCAAAAATCAACATTGAAAGGCAATAGCGGAACATACTCACATACCTGTTTAACACATGGGGTTTTTTTAAGATATGGGGTTTTTTCAACGAACGCTTTTCCCCATCGCTAACGTCAATAAATCACTCACACGCCTCCATGAAATCGTACGATAAAGATCATTTGAGTGTATGTGAGAGCCTGGGGGCTGAGGCTATAAAAATCGATAGAAACTGTGAGAATGTATATATCTACTGTACTTACTGTTATATATTATGTTAATAAAAGTTCTTAAAATTACATTAAAAAATACCTGTTCGATTCTAAACAATTCAAAATTTATGTCCAATACAAAAATTTCGATTTGGTGTAGCTTGTGGTGCGCACTGATTCTCAAAATGTTCTGATAATAGTTATTCATTCAAAATACACATAGTCATTCAAGATCTTGGGTCCTCGATCTGTAAGAGAGAAATAGTAAAATTCCTGAGAGAATTAGCATCTACCAAAACTTCCACGAAACAGCTATTTATTATTATGAAAAAGTTCCTTTTTTTGCTTCCCAATGAAACATTGTGAACGCGGTTTTCTTCGATTTCGAGATTGCATCGGAATATAACTCAGAATGTTCCAAGACGCCGAGAAATAACATTTTTGAAGAATGTGTGCGTGTGCGTGTGTGTGTGAGTGTGTGACAGATATCAGCCCATTGCTCTGGAATGGTAATACTTGGCAACCTGGAAATTCAACAGTATTCTTCCTCCCCATGCAAATTGCTAGCAATGAAATTTGAGCGAAATCGGTTGAGTACTTCTCAAGAAAAATCAAATTTTTGAAAAATCATTTTTTCGATTTTTCTCCTCGAAAAATTGATTCACAGCCCCCACTTTGAGTGATGGCATTCATCTCATTTGAACTCACCATTTTCAGTAGGGGTAAATTCGGCTGCGATGTTTTGTTTGCAGATAATTCCAATTAGAGTGTTTCTTATTTTTAATTTCTTCGCCACGATAGATCAAAAAACATTTGAGTTAGAGACTTCAAATTTGGTGGGTTCGTCCATCTTATGAGTGCCAGCTTTGGTATTGAATTTCTGCGAA
Source organism: Aleiodes leptofemur (assembly GCA_963942555.1). Classification (NCBI taxonomy): domain Eukaryota; kingdom Metazoa; phylum Arthropoda; class Insecta; order Hymenoptera; family Braconidae; genus Aleiodes; species Aleiodes leptofemur. The sequence goes on from OZ012621.1 coordinate 10,952,314, forward strand.
ATTGACCCAACAATTCCTGAGATATTTGCGAGCGTACTCATCCTGATATCATAACAAAAAGAACTGGGAATAATTACGGAAACCTAAATTATAATTTTCAGATTTCTAAATTTTATAGTAGAATCCTAGTTTCCCATAATATTGAATTTTAGCATATAAAATAACATCATTTGAGTGAAAATCAATCCTATATCATTCGAATTTTGAGCATCATTCAAATTATCCATCCCTGGTGAACTAGTTGTTGGTCTATTGATTGTTGGTCGTGTACCCATATCGATATGTCCACTCAGTCAATTTTTGATCGGTTGATGGTTGATGATAATTCTGGAATCTTTTGAAAAACAAAAATGATTGACTTACAATCATCTCCTGTCGAAGTCAATCTATTTCCTTTTTCCAAAAAATTTCAGAATTTGTATCGGCCATTGACCGATGAAGGATGGACTGAATGAATATATCGATATAGTTCATCGACGGGTTCACCATAAAGAGTTAAAATTCCATTCGGAAACTTTTTGCCAATTGTATTGGCAGAATATTAAATTTTTTTAATTATAAACTTTTCAATAGTAAAGACACTTCCATGTGAGTCATAATAGCTGAAATTTATAAAAAATGCCCATGGACTGAAAAACCTGCTTGTTTTTCTTGAAAACTATGCTACCCTGAGATCACTTCGAATTGTGGCAGGACTTTCCTCATTATTCAGATGATCAACTGTCAAAGTTTGGAAAATTTGTCATTGTACCTAATTTTCTTTGAAATAACCTTAAGGATATGAGAAGTAATCTCAAGCAATAATCTATTCTTTAATCAAATTTCAATCCTCATAGATTTATCGCCACTTAGAGGCTCAGAATATTAGAAAAATGGACCATGGAGTACATCGCCGCTTTTGGAACAGAAGGGCGTAAGTCCTATGTATAAGTATAGCACTTGCGCCTCTTTGTCTCTATGGTGACGATATTCATACAGATTAATTGAGTGGACCACTTCATAATTTTTTTAATCACACATTGCTTTTAATCAGAGAATTTCACAATTCTCTGTTTGAAAATTAACGATATGATGATTTTAGTAGTGAAGAAAGGAAAACAATGGTGTTTCGTTGGGATGATTTGGGTATAAAAATTTCACGAATATACTGAAAAAATAAGTATTATTTGAGTATGATTTGGTTCTAATCTGAAAATTATACCAAAATCCTACCCAATGTCTACTATACCGAAATTATACCAAAAAATACTCAAAGAATCCGTATAAATGAATTCGGTAGGGTTATAACACTCCTCATTGCTAATTTGATCAGTTTCAATTATATTAAGTTTAATAAGGGATTTTGGAATAAATGAAGGTTATTTGACATTGGTTACTTGTTCTGAATAATTATAATGCCGAAATTTTTTATTCGTGGCTGTGATCCATTGAATCTTGAAAATCACAATAAAAAGTCATCTTTACGGGTCTGCCTGACTATCTGATTACTCACTTTCGTTTGTCTACCGGTGACCGTGTGTTCCGTGCCATGCACGGGAAAATCCCCACAAATGCAGCCGTCTTTATATTATTTGAAAACACAGTTTTTCCCCTATTGTTCACAGCCAATAGTTCAATATTTAAGGGTTTTTCCCGACCGTCATAAAACGTAGCATGTAAACATCGTCACTTAACCAGTCGAAACACACTTTGGGTCATTTATAACTTTATGAAGAATAAGACCCTCTGCTGTGTTTACGATTATTACTTCTAATCCTTCCTGATCACTGTCCCTCCCATGCTAATCCATTGCAGCTGCTGGGATTAGTCATACCTGAATCAGCCTAATGACCTGAAGCTTCTCCCACTTTTCAATTTCCCTCACTTCTGACCTTCTAGAAAGTCCCCAAATTCCAACCAATCAGAGCAATTTTCCACCTCCTCTTCACTACCTCAAAACTGAAGAAGTTTGTGATTGGTTCGGCCCCAACATCATTTTTGTAAATATAAACCCGATAATTTAGCAATTAAGACAGTTCAAATTGTAATCTGACTAAAGATACATGTACAGAGGAATAAAGAAATTGTTAAAGGAACTATTGTACACTTTCTCCAAAGTCTCCAAGTCTCCAAGATACCAACTTCCCTCTCACATCCCTCTCACACATAATAAAGAAGACTACACAAAGATTAATTCAGTGTGTAGTCACAATCGAAAATATCAATTTGTGTAGGACAAACCTCTGGAACTTACAACTCCAGAGGATCAAAAAGATTTGATATCCACTCGATTGTACACCGTGTATGTAGTGCAAGTCATGGAAAATTACTTAATCAATATGCTGAGGACTTATTTGTTGAAACTGATGATGAATGGAATGAAAGCTCCGAAACTGATGAAAGTGTTAACGACGAATTAATTCATGTCGATGAATCACCAGATACTATTGCGTCAGGTACGTCTTAGATACTTCATTAGTTTCAGTTTTCGACTTTCCAATTTTTCTGGAAGAATCATCAAGTGGTCAAGAAGCGCTTATTAAACAGAGTAGTTCGTCATTGTCTGAATCGAGTCTCCGTATCATTTTTCCGTCTATTAATGGAGCGTTATCATCATTAAATCAATCTCCAGTTTCTGCAAAAAAAACAATCTTTGACACATATTTGAATCAAAAAGTTAATCGTGTCACCCAAAATTTGCGAAAAGCATTAGGAATTGGAAATCAAATGAATAATGAATTCAGCGATTCAGATGCTACTGAAATGATGAACAGTTTAAGAGATAAATTTAATGATGATAATATGAGCAGATCAGCACGCATCCCAATTTTGACACTAGTACCATCAAGTTTGAGCGTTTAGAAGATTATGAAAGTGATGGGTGCAAGTGAGCATATGGTACGAGTAGCAGAAAACCTTATTGCCACTGATGGAATATTATCATTACCTTCGAAAAAATCCAGTAAGATATGGAACCATAAATCAATAGTTTTTCTGGTAAAGTGTTACCCCATGGACGCAACACAAATTAGTGCCATACTTCAACTTTTTCATGTCCATTTTAAAAATTGTAGCATATTATGACTGCTCGGAGGGTTGCTCACATAATTTCTAGGATGGAAGAAGAATCATAATTAAATTCATCGAAAAAAACTGTAACGGGATTCGTTCAATCCCGTCACACTTCCGGCCATCCCTTCCCGCACACACGGTTCGATAGCGCGGGCACCAGTTTATTCTTTGCCGGAGGAATAAACGAAACTCACTGTGTGTTGGTTTTCCCTGGGCTCACCACGCTTAACCTCTTAGGGCGGTTTCGGGCTAACCTGCTGAACCTTCGGTAGTAATTACTCGAGAAATTACTAACCCCAATAGATGGCATGAGCAATCCATTCCCGGTTACCCAGTGTGCTGGTTATGGTAGAGGGGCGTGGGTCTAGTCACAGTCCCTCTAGCGAGAACAAGTCGGAATTAGGTATTCCACGATAACCTCTGGATGAGCCCGTCCGCAGTATTCCTCTGATCTATGGATCCACACGAGAAACGCCACGTAGCCACGCTACGGGCAACCAACGGTAACTCTCGCCGAAGCGAGCGGTAGAGGTTCCAGGGACTACTCCCGATCCTCTCGAGTCTGCCACCTAAGGCAGACTAACTGCTCACCGTGTCGCTGGGTCTATTTATATTGGCTGAGGCTGCTTCTCCTCGTCTAGAGGTCTCTCCGCGCGCCTGCGTGGTTCTTCCTCTCACACCACTGCCAGGCCCGGAGATAACTCTGACATCTTTGATGGAGCGCCAGCATTTCAGCTGGGCTTCTGCCTTATCCTCAGCCGCATATAAATCCCACTGACGTGACAGTTAGTTTACGGTAACTTTAAGGTGTCATCTTACGCAGATGGCACCATGGTATGAATTGTCTAGCTGTTCATGTGTGAGTCTTCTCGAGCTCTACACTTGAATAGCTTCACCCGAAGGTGGCATGAGGCGATGCGATCGCTGTAACGAGAAACCTCGTTACAAAACCAACCAACTTTTTCCTGGGAAGTTTAACCCATTTAATCAAAAGTAAAAACCAAATAGAAACCTGAGAATTGAGATCATCACCACGTTTGGCATTACCCAAGGCCACGACGGGGACGTAGTGGTGTATAGGCCTCAAAAAAACCTAATACGACCTACCCTATGGGACTCTCGGGATTTTGTTGAAGAAATTTATTGACAAAGACATCACCCACCTCCATTGGACTTGAAAATTTCCAATTTTTATTTTTTCAAGAAAACAAGTACATCGAGCATTAAAATGCGTACTTTTTCCTCCAGTCAATAACTTGAATGCTTCGTGTGGAACAATATCAACTCATTTATATCATGAAAAAATTACGAAAAAACAACAAAATTCAAACACTTTTAGAAATTTAATACGGATTGATGAATTCGAAAATTACTCATCTGAATAAACGATCGAATGGTATTGAGTTGAGACGACACACTTAATCAATTTTTTCACTGTCAAGTTGTAACACAGTCGAACACAGATGACTCAATAACCAAGAGAAGACTCAAGTGGTTATTATGCCAAAATCGCCTCACTCCTTGGTCTTCGGTCTCTGTTTCTCTTTTGCGCTCATCATCAACTGTCATTGTTATTCAAAAATATCGATTTCTTTATTTTCCAACACACCTATCATTGAGTTCGCTCCCTCTCCGCTCAAGCCAAAACAATGGATTTTTTCAACCCTGTCTCTGAAATTTTATTTCGAAAAATTTACTGAATTTATTTATTTGACTCTATTCTATACTTATTAGGAGCCAAATATTCAAAAAAATTGGAAAACACAAAGATGAGAATCATAATCATAACACTTTTTTTGAGGCGTCGTCAGAGTAGTACTTTACCATATTTTCTTTCTCAAGAGTCAGCTTGCAGTCTTGCTAGGAGTTCGAGGACTGTGAAGGAAGCTAACTTAGTTTTTCTGGAGGCTTCACACGCAGCAGTGCCCATCAATTGTATTGATTATGTAATTTTTTATTCAACCTGCCATAGTACAAGAAATTAAACTTTCTCCAAAGATAACTTGATTAATTATTTTCATAACTGCGACAGGAAAAATGGATCATTGGGGATTTGAACGATAAAGTTGTATTTTGTCTAAGTAATACTCATCTACTTTTTGTACCCTTCAACTGCCCTGCACTGCTTCACGCCCTCATTCTTTTTCGTGACCCCACGGGCAGCCTGATATGTACAGACGGTCAATAACCCAGGGCTCTAGTGTATCTTTCTGTCACACTAACAAGAAAAGTGCACTGATTCCCTTCTACCCTCTGCTCAGTTTGCTGTTCAAATCCATGAGCGTACAAACGGTCGATGATCTAAGCGGTGAGCGCAGATTCAGTTGCTCAAATCAGGAATGACCACCAAACTGTCGGTGGGATCTAAATGATTTCATAACTTAAAAGCTCTATAGCTCTTTTTCATCCACTTGACGTGCATGACAGAATATTCTCTTATGGAGAATTCCTTTTCCGATAAGAAAGTGCAAGTCAAAATCGAAAAAAAACTATGATATAAATTCAATTTTAGAAAGATAGAAATGAACATTGCACATAAAGAAAATTTCCATACAAACCAATGTCCACAAATTTTGGAAGGCTGCGACTTCTTTTTCGTTCCATATCTTTTTCTGCGCTGCTGCATCTTATATTTGTTTGTAATCACAAATTTTCAAGTGACTAATGCATTTGATACAAGGCTACTTTTACAATTACTAATGCAACATCATGTTGATACGTGAAATTCCAATGTACTTTGAATAAATTATGCAAGTCAAGAAAATGGAGTGGACTATGGCAACTTTGCAGATTTGATGGCAGTGGATTCAGCATCCAATAATCATAATAATAATAATAATAATAATAATCATGATTCTGATAAACTTGTAGCTAAATCGAGTTTTCCAGCCTGAACGGGAGCTTTGAATGTTCTGGAATGTATTGATCTGCAAGCAATAAATTTTGTTTGACTCTACGTCTGTTCCAGGGAGGAAATCCATATGAATGATCGAAAATGGCGAGGAAACTCAGGATTTTCTTCTAACGCAACTATTCAACCAATCGTTTTGAGATTTGTAGAGTATTTTTCTTGTATATTAGAGAACATGAGAAACATTTTTTCAATCAACAATGAGTGTTCATCAGCAGCCTGCAGTCAATTGCAGAAGTATCCTTTTAGAATGTGCAGCAGCGGTAAAAAAAAATTCTCTCCATCCTCTACCTGAAAGGACGGTCCTCCCGGCCTCATTTCGCTCCGAAAACAGCAACTTTCGTGGTCTGCTCGAAGAAACGCGTGCTCTGATTGGCTACAAAATTTTTGTGGCTCACTAGCATAGCTCCGCATGTACTTAACCTCTGAAACATATTGTCTAGTTCAGACATGGGCAAATTTCAAGTAGTCGGGAGAGCACTGCCTGAATCTCATCACCACTCCTCCTACCTGAGGTCGTAAACACTCAGGGGGGTCAATTATTTGATTATGAATTATTCTCCGTGCTTCTATTTTCTAGACAAATTCCTTGCGATTACTCGGCTAGCAGTTATCTAGCTCCACATTTTTTTGGATGGGAGTATCCCTTCAAAAAGTGGAGAGTCTTCCTTTCTCAACGACTCTACATTTTATCTAACGTTTTTGGCTTCTGAATGGAAGTTACGTGATCGTGATTTTCTGGGAATTCGAGATTTCATCAGCATATAACTAGAAATGATCCCAAACATCGAGGAATTTTTTTCTTTCATGCACTCTGTATGTACGTGTGTGTGTGTTCGTGTGTATGTAATGAAACATTCTATCACTTTATTCTGGAACGATGGAGCTATCAATCAGATGGAGCTACGTGAGTGCCAAGTGCTCAGCCAAATTTCTACTTAATCAGCTTAATAGTTCTTGATAAAAATGCAATAGTCAAAAAATCGTTATTTCAATTTTTTCACTGAAAAATTAATTTACAGTGTCCATTCCCAGTGGGGAAATAGGTATTGCTAAGTTCAGCTTGGCTTCACTCTGGCCTTTATCTCACATACGCCAGCAATTACTACATCCAATTCATTCCAAGGAAAATTTTTTAGATACACAATTGTAAACACTCGTTGATAAACCTCCATATTCAATAACAAATTGAATCAAGCAATCGCTTTTTGCATCGGAAACATGGGAATTTTCAATGACAGTTCGGTCTTTCGCTTCTGAATGGAAGCTTTGTAATCGTAATTGGCTTTTGTAGAGAAGACCTCCCCCTATGATTAATTCAAATTTAAATTGTCCCGGAAGTGTTCTGTTTGACTAATGTGTTCCTCAATATATCCACAGTGACCTTCGAGTATTAAACTGACCAGCGCAACTTCCTTTTCGTTGCCAATGAGTTAAATGGACACAGGTGTATGGGGAAAAAACGTGAAAAAACTGATATCACCGATTTATCGAAAAACATCGCCAAGTAAGATCATTTAATTTATTTATAATCAACAATTATCGAGTCTTTGAAGATGCTACTACATGAATTCATTAGTATTTGTGATAAAAAAGAGAAATTATTGGAATTTTTGGAATACAAAAGAGTAACAAAGAGAGAATTCACTTGTCCACGTTGTGACAAGAAATGTAACCTCAATAGTAACAAATTATTTTTCATTTGTAGAAAGACAACTAACGGTTTTAAATGTTACACAGAAGTTTCAATATTTGAAGACACTATTTTCGAGTTTGAGACTCAACCAAGTTGGATATTTGTGAATTGAATCGATTTTTCGTGTACAAAATGATCTTTCACCCTACACAAAGCATTCTTTGAAAACAATGTAGACTAACAACAACTACTGCAGTCAAATGGAGTAAAGTATTTAGAGCTCTTTGCAAAATACATTATTCTGGGAACTTGAAGAGATTAGGTGATAACGAGGTCATTGAAATTGATGAAGCTAGGATTGGGCCAGGAGAAAGTTCAAAAAGATCTAGATTGGGCTATTGAGTATTGGGAGAAATTGGGAGACATAGTAAACGTATGTTTGCTGTGTTAATTCAAAATCGACGTAAGAAGACACTTTTGGCTATTATCAAAAAAATACGTAGTTAGAGGTGCCACTATACACACTGACAACTGGAGTGCCTATTGCCAACTCTCTGGTGAAGGTTTTGAGCATCTAATAGTTAATCACTCGAAAAACCACGCTGATCCCAAAAGTGCTGCTTATACCCAAAATATTGAAAGTCGTTGGAAAAGTCTCAAGTATTTTCTTCTAAGAAATGGATTGAAAAAAAATATTTCTTTGATCACTTTGCAGAGTTTTACTTTATACATAGACATTGTCATCTTGAAATTCTGGAAGAATTTTATGAAGTTATGCGAAGAGTAACACCTGAAGACGTTGAAGTGGCTAAAGACGATGATGGGAGGAGTCATATGTTTAATTTCGAGGAATAGTCATAATGTTGAGATGATTATTTTGGATTATTTATTTGTGTTGTATAGCTTTTAATTTCGTTAATCTTCATGAGTTATGCATGAGTTCCTAATGTTCCGTTGAATGATAATGAACTTTGACAATTTATTACAACTAGAGAAGTAGAAAAAATGTTGCGGTAAATGAGATTCAAAAACTCAAAAAATTATTATAATTTTTTAAACCAAAAATTGCTCATATGATGGGGGGGGGGGGTGCCGTAAAGGGATCAAGTTTATCTCTAGCATTTCATCTCATTCTCACACAATGGTCGGATGAAAGGGAGAATCCGCCTTTACAAGCGTGAGCCTCAGGTACCAAAAAATGACCTTCATTGTCATCAACATGCTGGGACTTGTTGGCTTTTGTTGGCTTTCGTGGTTCTGCTGTCATGTACAGAGAGGAGAGACCGCGGTAGAGACATGCATGACTTAATTAATCCCTAGGTTGTTTTTCACACTTTGGATTTTCACTGAGCTCAAGTGTTAACGAAAAACTAGTGGAAGAATAAATTAATTTATTGAAATTCAACATGACACATTTCATATATTCCATCAAACATAAAGAATATTAAGAGTTGACTACGTAGTAAATGGTTTTAGGGGTGGGGGTGTTTTGCAATACTGAAATGAGGCCTCGTAATTTTTTTCGAGTTTAAGATTTCATCATAATATGACTGCAAATGACCCAAAACGTCAAGATCTGCCGTTTTTAAAAAATGTCTGTGTGTATGTATGTGGCTGTGTGTGTGTGTGTGTGTATGTGATGACGCATTTTCCACTTTACTCTGGAATGGGGCTAGCTAGCAATATGAAAATTTCACCATGAGTTTGCCATGCGTGGCCCAAGCACTCACAAAAATTTCAGCTAGATCGGCTGGATAGTTTTTGAGAAAAATGGAAATGTCGAAATATCGTTTTTTCGACTTTTCTCGATGAAAAATGGAATCACAGTGTCCACTCTCAGCGAGGAGATGCACGTCTAAGAGCTGCATCTTTGATCCCCGGGGTGGCGGGAGCTCAGATTTTTAGTTTATCCAGTATAAAACTTTTGAGAAATTTTTCCTAAAAATCTTGATTCCACGATAACTTAATGAATAATTGAGCTAGAGACCTCAATTTTTGTGAGGTTATACATCTGATGAGCACAAAGGTTGGTATTGAAACTGAGCGGAATCGGTCCAGTAGTTTTCCAGACATTAGCATAGAAACATCAAAAAAAGCAAGCTATATCTTCAACACTATTCAATTGATTATTTCTGGGACGAACTTAACCCTCTGAGGCCTATTTTGGTTTCCCCATACCAAGATCGATGATGGTAGCTGTAAAATTGAAAAATCCATTTGGAAGCTTTCTGCCAATTGCATTGACAGAATATCAAATGTACGATGTCCAAATTACGCATAAGTAGTGGGGCCCCTGCTGGTTTTTCAGAATGCCACCATTATTACAATATTCAACATTCTCAACTTTTTCTAAGTTTAACTGCATAGGAATTTCAATATGGGGCATTCCATACCAAATCACCGAGTTTTTGACCCAACCCTCTTCGATTTTGCTGAAAATTTTTCATCATTCGCTACCCTTCCAAAGACATTTCGCAGAATTTTTTCAGATTTTTTTGCCTAACCGAAAAAAAGTTAGAAATTTTTGAAAAAAAAGTGTTTTTTTTTTAATAGTCATAACCTTTCCAAAAATTGACCTATCGGAACATTTTTCTTTCAATTTTTGTTTTTGAATGTAGTTCTTGAGAAAAAATAGAAAAAAATTTTCAGAAGCCAGGGTATATGAAATATTTTAGTTTTTCGCACAAAACTGTCATTTTCTTAAAGTCCGAAACTTTTGATTTTTATTTTTTTTATCCGTATAAAAACTTCAAGTAATTCTTCATTTAATCTCGCAAATCCCAAGTTGTGCCAACTTTCCGTTCTATTTTTTTTTTCGATTGAAAATTTATTTTTATTAATTTGGCTTATTTCACATAAATTTAGTCTGAAACTCTTTCAGCTTTTAGGAATAGGAATTAATGTCATTAGTAGGGATTAAATTATTCTTGTCAACGCAAGGTATTTTATTTGAGTATGTTGTGTTACATGATATAAAATTCCGTAGTTATAATTATTTTCCTCCACGTATTTATTGCTTTTTCGGTTTCTTTACTTCCACAACAGAATTCAATAAAGGTGTAACGTGATGAATTTTTTGTGTTGCTGGCATCGGTTCAGTATTTCTGAAGCGTTCCGCTAATTTTTCTTTCATTGAATTGTACTCCTTAATTTTTGAGAACCGAATATTTATATTCGGTATGTTTTTTTAGGACCACTCAAATAATTATACTGGTGTTAATATTTGTAGATGAGGTGGCAATTGCAAGCTAGCACGTGCGGCCATTCGTTTCAATGTACCGCCTATTCCATCACACGGTCCTTTGCCATGTGCTGTAGCAAAAAAATTCCACTCAACAGTTATTCCAAAATCTTCTTCAGAATGAGATAAATTAACGAAAGGTTTGTAATTCTTATATTGTTGAGGTGCACCATCTGAGAAAACGAAAATTTTACGCACTTCAGATGACCGAAATTTAATAAAATCAATAATGACCGCAGAGTAAAGATGAACAGCAATGGCATCATGATTCAAACAGTCAGAAATGATAGCCATACTTTGATGAATAAGTTTATTATCGTCTTTTTAATGAATAACTACAGTGTAAACTGTCGCTTGATCATTGTTCCAGTGGAAACCCGGTGCAGCATCTTGAACAACGAACGCATAATCTTCGGCCAAATCAACAATTACTATAAATTCATGCTCTTTCAAGGATTCTTTCAGCTCTCTTGAGAATGCTGCCTGCTCTTTTGCAACGAAATTATGAGTTGAAAGAGCCTTCAATTTTTCACCAAAATCATCAACGAAATTGGTCATATTCTTCATTGTCGTTTCGAGGGTTACTCGTAGAGTAGTGCGACAGAATCCAACATTCCGTCGGGTGAAAACCCAATTTTATTTGTATGGGGAAAGAATTTCAATTCTTTCTCCCATTCAAATATTCGCGGGCAACCGTTGGGCCGATTCTCGTGCCGCTCTGTTACTGAGCAACAGCAACAGAGCGCGCATGCATCGTCTCAACCGGACACGCCGCCATGTTCTCATACATGACGACGTGGAACCAGTTGCGTCCAGCGCGTAGAAAAGTGCTTGTGCAAAACACGTGTAGATAGAGCGAAGAAAAAGACGATAATTGGTGCAAGTGATTGGAGTTGCCCCAGGAGTTCTCCCACAACCTCGGAGCCACCCCAATAACACCAGGAGATCAAGGACGAGAGTGACGACAGAGAGAAGCGACAATTGAGGGTGGCCAACCTCACTTCACCAACGTGGGGATAAAATCCCAAACGTGAGTCGTTTTTCCTTTTCCACGCGGTCGGTTGAATGAATTCTTCCATTTGGGGAAAATTTCACATTCGTGAGGTATCATTAGTTAATTGATGACTTAATTAATTTTATCATCTAAAATCAACACTCCGAGGGTGTTGTGTTGTGCTCGCGCGGATTTTCCAGCATTTTATCTTTTTTCTCGGATTTTCAGCTTAGCGTCGAGAATGGAAGAGTCCATCATCGCGCAGGGGTGTTAGGTAGTTGGCGTCGGCCCAACTTTGCACCCCAGCGTACATGGCTCCCCGCAACTTCCCCTGGGCCTAACTCAGGGGTGATAATTCATTAGTCGAGTGGTGTTTGGATATCTTTTGTCCAAAAACCACCCCCCCATACCCCATTCGGAGAACCCGTTGGATTTTCCGTGGGATTTGGGGAAAAAGGCTAACCATCGAGTGGGGCTCGGATATCTTTTGTCCGAAAATCACCCCCAAATCAAATGGGGTTGAATCCCTTGGATTTTTCCCATGATTTGGGGAAAAGCTAATTGTCGAGTGGCGTTTGGATATCTTTTGTCCAAAAACCGCCCCCAAACCCCGTTCGGGGGATCCAATGGATTGTCTACAAGGTTTGGGGAAAAATATTAATGGCCGAGTGGCACTTGGGTATCTTTTGCCAAAGAATCACCCACAAGCCCCTTTCGGAGAATCTGTTGGATTTTTCGCGGGATTCGGGGAAAAGGCTGACAATCGAGGGGCACTTGTGTATCTTCTGCCCAAAACCACCCCCAAATCAGAATTGGGAAAGTCTCTTTGTTTCTCACATGATTTGGGGAGGAATTGCCCCGGTTGAGAGGCACTAGGGTATCTTCTGTCCAAAACCACCCCCAAATCACAATCGGGAGATCGTATTGATTTCTCGAGTGATCTGGGGAGTAAACGCTTGATTTCAACGCCTCATGGGTATCTTTTGCCCAAAACCACCCGTCATCTAAAGTGACGGATCCTCCAGGGTTTTCGCCGGATTCGGGGTGGCAACGGATTCGTCGACGGGCTCAGTTGAGTCTTGTGCCCGGAACCACCCTCAAATCTCACTCGAGCCAATCCTCGGGATTGTTCGCTCGATTTGAGGAGGAAGGTCGGGTAGTCACGAATCCTCCAGAGGCCTTTCAGCAAAGCCCACCCCCGACTCAGATTAGGGACTCCTCCGGGGTCTCACACGAGCTGGGGTTGTTGAGAGGACTGAAGGATTATATCGAGCAACCCGACGGAGAATCCACCCCCAGGGTGGGCTTCCATTACACGCCATGGTCAGGAGACCACCCTCCAGTGCATGGAACATCAGCGATGTGGACCAATGGACATGCGCCCTCCCCCATTTATATTACTGTGATCTCTTATCATTATTATTATTATTATCATCAATTTTGTATTTCTTTTGAGTTCAATAGTGAAACACGTAAGGAAGATATTTGCGTTTCGTTTTGAGTTACTTGATTGTCCCATCTTCATCTACGAATACACCCCTCTCTCCACAACCGAGTACTGAGCTGCCGAGAGGCCAGTCCGTAACCTTTCTCCCTCTTTAGTTTAGGTTTCAGGTCTATCGTTACGTTTTAGGTTTTCGATTGCGTTTAAGGGGATGTTTAGGTTAAGGTATTTTAAATTGTTCGCTGGAGTATTTGCGGTGCTGGTCCCAGCGAATCAGACCAGCTGGCGCCCATTTCTAGCCCCTTCGGGGAAGTTTTAGTTTTAGGTTCATAGAGAGTAGGGAAGGGACAAAGGTGTCAGCATTTTCCTGGCGAAGAGAAAAATGTCATGTCACAGTAGACACCCATTGTTTATAATGAATTTCATCAATTTCATTATTTTCCATCTGAGTTAATAAATTTTTATTCACGTTGTCGGTGCCTGGACAATCGGATCAATTGTTAGAATAACACTCAGTTGATGGTATTTGACAAACGATAGCACTCAAACAATCATTGGAGGTTTTCAATGATGAATCTGAACTTCCAGTTAATCGTGAAAAGTTGCCACCTGTTAAAGATAAAAATAAAAATATATCAAGTCGATTATATTAATTGCAAAATTTTCTGCATGATGATTTTTGCTAATAGAATAGTTCAAATCATTGCCGTCAAATTTATTTCTCAACTTTTCAACTCACCTAAGATCATCGGTTTGATATTTTGATGCCTAGAGCAAACGCAAACTGTATGAATGGGAGATCCACCAGCTAAAATACAATAACTCGGTCGTAGAGATGCAAAAGATGAAAATTCAATCTTAATTTCTGGATATCTTGAGTTGAAAACTTTGTGTAATTCTTTTAAATTACACGGCACTAGACGTTTTTGACATTGAATTTTGGTACCATCATCTTCCCGTAATGACATGGAATCTCTTTTTACAGGCATCATCCTACTAATTTCATCGTCATTATAGAAATTAATAACAGTTGACACTATTTCAGCAGATAGTTCACGGCCTAAAAATTCGATTAAATCAAATAATTAATGAAAATTCACGTGTTAATAATTAGGAAAACAGTAAAGTACTACTCTGACGACGCCTCAAAAAAATTGTTATGATTATGTTTCTCATCTTTGTGTTCTCCAATTTTTTGGAATATTTGGCTCCTAATAAGTATAGAATAGAGTCAAATAAATAAATTCAGTAAATTTTTCGAAATAAAATTTCAGAGACAGGGTTGAAAAAATCCATTGTTTTGGCTTGAGCGGAGAGGGAGCGAACTCAATGATAGGTGTGTTGGAAAATAAAGAAATCGATATTTTTGAATAACAATGACAGTTGATGATGAGCGCAAAAGAGAAACAGAGACCGAAGACCAAGGAGTGAGGCGATTTTGGCATAATAACCACTTGAGTCTTCTCTTGGTTATTGAGTCATCTGTGTTCTACTGTGTTACAACTTGACAGTGAAAAAATTGATTAAGTGTGTCGTCTCAACTCAATACCATTCGATCGTTTATTCAGATGAGTAATTTTCGAATTCATCAATCCGTATTAAATTTCTAAAAGTGTTTGAATTTTGTTGTTTTTTCGTAATTTTTTCATGATATAAATGAGTTGATATTGTTCCACACGAAGCATTCAAGTTATTGACTGGAGAAAAAAGTACGCATTTTAATGCTCGATGTACTTGTTTTCTTGAAAAAATAAAAATTGGAAATTTTCAAGTCCAATGGAGGTGGGTGATGTTTTTGTCAATAAATTTCTTCAACAAAATCCCGAGAGTCCCATAGGGAAGGTCGTGTTAGGTTTTTTTGAGGCCTATATACCACTACGTCCCCGTCGTGGCCTTGGGTAATGCCAAACGTGGTGATGATCTCAATTCTCAGATTTCTATTGGTTTTTACTTTTGAATAAATGGGTCAAACTTCCCAGGAAAAAGTTGGTTGGTTTTTTTTGATGAAGTTAATTGGGATTCTTCCTTCATCCTAGGAATTGTGTGAGCGACCCTCCGAGCAGTCATAATATGCTATAATTCTTAAAATGGACATGAAAAAGTTGAAGTATGGCACTAATTTGTGTTGCGTCTATGGGGTAACACATTACCGAAAATATAAACTATACTCGAGTATAACCAGTTCTACTCTTATAGCTCTACTCTTATATACACTGCTTCTCGTTGGTCATTAATGGAACTGGACACTCTGACAAAGGCCCAACTAGACTTCTTGGAAAGACATTTTCACCTCCCCAAAAATGCCACCGGATATCTGGTTCGGCTGGAAACAGGAGTCACTCATATAAAATATGGAGTTGTTAAACAAGCTCTAAGATGGGTGCTCAAAATTCTGAAAATGGATAAGGGACGTCCGCCAAGAATCTGCTTCGTAAGGCAGCTGGTACTCATGAACTCTTCCCATTCAGACTCGAATCTTTTGAACTCAAAATACAGCTGGATTCTCCAGTTGAAAGAATGTTTGAAGTGCATAAACAGCGAAGACATTTGGTCTAATCTTTCACCCGATTGGTGGGATATGAGAATCCCGACTATACTCGAAGAGTACAAAGTGTGGTGCAAGACTGACGACTTCCAACACTACTGTATCTCTGAGTCCAAACAATTCAAAGTAACCAGACACCCGTTTGATGACTTTAACTCATTTTACCCTACCAGATCTTGTTTGAAATTCCTGAGAGCTGAATAGCCACTGAGAACTGCGAACATTTACACCAGGAGAATCATCATTGACGGTATTCCTTATCAATTAAACTCCTTGGAAAATTGTACGATATGTAATCTATAAGTACCTGAAGACTCCATGCATATTCTACATTACCCCTTCTATTTTCCACTGAGAGAAAACTATCTCCCAAAATACATTACTACTCTGCAAGAGGAGAATTTAGCTGGTTTTCTGCATTCTTAAACAGTAATTCCTATGGAGACTCACGATCACTCTATTGTGTGTGTGTGTGTGTGCGTGTGTGACAGATATCAGCTCATTGCTCCGGAACGGTAGTACTAGGCGACCTGGAAATTCAACAGTATTTTTCCTTTCTATGCAAATTGCTCTCGGTGAAATTTGAGCGAAATCGGTTGAGTACTTTTCGAGAACAATCAAATTATCGAAACATCGTTTTTTCGATTCTTCTCCCCGAAAAATTGATTCACATCTCCCACTCCAAGCGATGAAATTCATCTCATTCAAACTTCCAATTTTCAATTGGGGTAAATTTGGCTGCAATTTCCCGTTTGCAGATAATTCTAATACAGTGTTTTTTATTCTGGATTTCGTCGCCACGATAGCTCGAAAAATATTTGAGTTACAGACTTTAAATTCCGTCAGTTTGTGCATCTAATGAACGGAAAGTTTCGTATTGAAATTGGGCGAAATCGCTCCAGTAGTACCTGAACTATTTGTAAAAAACCATTTTATGAAAAGAGGTTATATCTCGAAAACTATCCAAGCAATTACATTCAAGTTCAACTTAAAAGATTTCTCTCAATGAGCTTCACAATTGGTGAAAATTCCAGATTTTCCAGATAAAATCTCCTATGAAAGTGTTCAATAACTTAGTTCTTTCGGAAATCACGGTTTTTCTCAGCTTTTTCCCTGGGAACACTGCTATTTTTTATTTTATCATTCGGAAGTAGACAATGTCCTCTACAAAATGAGCCCATTTCCATTCTGATGACAATAAGAAGGAATTGAAATTCTAGATGGAACCAGAAAATGGACTTCTTTACTTCAATTTTCAAGGTTTATCGTACAATCTCAGTTTTTATCTGATATTGAATTTTTATGCACGAAATGACATTATTGCTATTAAAATGACTATATTCGAACTGAGACTGCAGGTTCTAAGATTGATACGTTTTGGAACAATATTCGTAGGAATTTATAAGTGCGTACTTATTGTGAAAATAATGCTATTCTTTGAGCAATGGGATACATGAATAGCGATTCGGTTCAATATAGTGTGACGAAGTTTCCATCGTCATGAATTTTCTTTTTTTTTATTAAATACCTTAAAAATTCATTAAAATTCAACGAGAGTCCTTCCAGGTCTCTTTTCCCGTAAATAATTGAGGAAACTCAAAGAAAATCGTGCATAAAATTCATACTTTCTCCGGATTGAGTGAGGGAGGAGAAAAGAAACTTGAACGCCATCTATAGGATTTGATCAGGGATAACCTTGACCCCTTATCGACCGATAACAGAAGAAGATACTATCGATCAACTGAGGGCGACACTAGAGACTGATCAATGTTACCACAGGATCAACCCCCCCTCCTCACTCTGGTTCTGGCTTCTGCACGTGGTTTCTTTCCTCAATATATTGTAACGAAACCAAGAACTCTTTATTGATTCTTCTGACTAACGATCAATACATAATTAATGAAGTTGGCAACAAGACAATTGGTTGTCAAGAGAGAAATAAAAAGAAGATTATTATTGTTTTGGGCTTCGTGTCAAGAGGTCGATTAGATAAATTAAATAAAACGTTTTATAATAATTTGAAGTCACCCAATCATTTCAATTGGTGTCAGAAGTGGGATTCTTCTGAATTAACGTACAGGAAGTGTCGGAAGTGTTTAATAATAATAAAAGTGTGCAACTAATCGTTTAAAAAAAAAAAAAATATGTCGCGAATATCAAGAGAACGAGAACGTGCCCACCCTTATGAAAATCGCATAGAAAATTCAAGACAACTCAAAAATGAAATATTACGGGAAGTGCAAGAACAATTTATTGAGTGGCGTAATGAATTTAAATCCGAAATGATCGCGGATTTACAACGTTTTAGTGCTCACACTCACGACACTCTTATGACAGAAGTCTCAAAAATACACGGACAACAACGTGAATTATACGAGGAATTCGCCGAAGGAAATGTGGATCGTACCCGGAACATTGTTGAAGAAATAATTTCAGAAAACAATGTTATGGTGAAAGACTCAATTCAAGCGCATGGTGATAACATGCGCCAATATTTCAATAACACGGTGGAAATAATGGCGGATCGTTTGAAGAATGTTTTACAAGAAGAAATTAAATTGACAATGCAAAACTCAATGGCCTCCTTGAGGAATGATGATTCGTTGAGGACTGAAGAGCAAATGACAGGTCAGCCAGGGCGTTCTCATCAAACGAATCAGCCCACGGAAAGGAATAATGAACCACCAATGATAAATAATTACAATCAACTATCAGACCAACCATTACTAACACAAACACAAGATAAGTACCCAAATTTTCAACAAAATTCAACAGGATTTTCCTCAAATCCGAACTTTCAACCGTACATAAATCCAAGTACTCAATCGACTGGTACAATAAGTCTCCCGACATATGATGGGTCGGTTCCATGGCCACAATTTCAAACACAATTTGAAATTGTTGCCATGCATAATGGTTGGAGTAGCCTGCACAAAGCATCACATTTAGCCGCATGTTTACGCGGAAAGGCGCGAATTGTTTTACAGACATTGAATATCAATGATGTCAGGAATTTCGATAAATTGGTAAATGCATTAAATACTCGTTTCGGTCAACAGAATTTCCACCGGATGTTTTTCAACCAATTACAGGCTCGAACACAAAAGACAGATGAAGACTTTTCTACATTTGCAGAAGAAATCGATCGTCTCACGCGTTTGGCGTATATTGATACACCAGAACAAGTTCGCGATCGCGTTGCGAGTTTACATTTCATTAGCGGATTGAAAAATGTAAAAATCGAAGGAAGACTCCGCGCAGAACGAATTGACTCTTTACAAACTGCTGTTGAGAGAGCAACGGAATTACAGTCTATTCAGGAATTACTTAATAAAAAACATTATAATGATAATCAGAGAGCCAATCAGAATCGAAATAACTTTTCGGAAAACTATAAAAATGGGAACTCAAATAAATTTTCGAATTCTCAATATTTTAATAATTCAAAACAATCTAACCCTACTAAAAAGAATATTACATGTTTTTCCTGTGGGAAAATTGGACATTACAGTAATGAATGTTATCAACGAAAATCAAGTGATTTTCAAATACAAAATCAGAATCAAAAACAACCAAATTCAAATCAACATTTCAGAAATAATACTGGGAAACAAAGAATTAATTGTAATTGTACTGCAATGATTTCAGATGACAATGCGGTTAATTCTAATGAATCAACCGACTATATTAACCAAAGACAATCGGAAAACCTAGAACTGTCGGTTTGTCACAGGTCAAACCGACCCGAAATTTCATAAAATCCTGTTTTGGAACTCACGTTAGTGATAAAGAAAATTTGTATTTGAAAATTTATGGGAAAATTAATGAGCAATATTGTGAAATGAAAATTGATACATTATCAGATATCTCTATTGTTAATCCCAGATTATTTTCGAATAACTTAGATACACTAGAGACAGTCCACGCAAATTATACAATCATTACTACGAACGGCACAAAATTAAATTACATGGGAGTCAAGAAAGTTATAATCTCAGTTAACACGATTTCGATTCTCATTGACGCTGTTTTTGCGGATATCAAATTAGACTGTATTCTCGGGCTAGATTTTATAGAAAAATCAGGGCTGTTAGAAGGATTTAGAAAAATAATTCATCAAAAATTTCCCAATAATGTTCGTCGCATAAACTACTCTTTCTCCACGGAAGTTACGTTTGATTACGACTCCCCAGAGTTCCTTCTCAAACTTTTCGAAGATTCCTCTAAATTCTTAAATACAGAAGAGAAACTTCAATTTAAACGATTTCTTTCTCGATTTCAAAATTCATTCGCTAGAAATAGTAAAGACTTAGGACATTACATTGGAATTCAGCATCAAATTGATGTGGGAAATTCTATTCCAATTAAACAAACTCCTAGAAGAATCCCTTTTCACTACCGGACAGCAGCTTTTGATTTATTAGAAGAAATGAAACGAGATGGAATTATCGAACCTAGTAGTAGTCCTTGGTCTTCTCCAGTTGTTATGGTTAAGAAGAAAGATGGCGCTTTACGATTTTGCGTGGATTATCGTTTACTTAACCAGGTTACTAAGAAAGATAATATGCCTGTTCCATCGATAAATGATTTGTTGGACTCGACTAAAGGTTTCATTTGGTTTTCATCGATAGATTTAAAAAGCGGTTACTGGCAGATCGAAATGTCAACAAAAGACAAGGAAAAGACCGCATTCGTGATCGGTAACGAATTTTGGCAATTCAAGGTTCTTCCGTTTGGTTTATGTAATGCTCCTGCGACGTTTATGCGAATAATGAATAAAGTTTTAGAAGGTCTAATTTGGAAAATTTGCTTAGTGTATTTAGATGACATTCTAGTTGTTGGTAAAAATTTCTCAGATCATTTACAAAATTTGCAAATCATTTTCAAACGACTTTCTCTAGCAAATCTAAAAATTAATTATAAGAAATGTTTGTTTTATCAGAAAGAAATTCTTTTCTTAGGACATCTCATTTCTGGGGAGGGAATACAATGTGCTCCAGAAAAGATTTCTTCAATAACATCATGGCCTACGCCGACAAATAAAACCGAGATTCGTAGTTTTATCGGTCTCTGTTCTTATTATCGTCGATACGTAAAGAACTTCGCAATGATTGCGAAACCCCTTCATCGTTTAACAGAGGAGAAAACACTTTTTAGCTGGTCAGAAGACTGTAAAACATCATTCGAAAAATTAAAATCAATTCTTACTTCTCCTCCGTTATTAACTACTCCAAATCAAGATGGTGAATTCATCTTGGATACAGATGCATCACAGTTTGCAATTGGCGCGACCCTTTCTCAAAGACAGAGAAATGAGGAAAAGGTTATCGGATATTTCAGTAAGTGTCTCAATAATGCTGAGAAGAACTATTGTGTAACTCGAAAGGAACTTTTAGCTGTTATCAAAGCAGTTACTGCTTTTTCTCATTATTTGTTAGGTCGGAAATTTTTAATAAGAACAGATCATGCAGCATTGAGATGGTTAATTTCGTTCAAAAAACCTGAAGGACAAATTGCACGATGGATAGAATTTCTGTTTACTTATGACTTTGATATTGCCCATCGTCCTGGTTACTTACATGGGAATGCAGATGCTCTTTCTCGTCGTCCTTGCACATGTAAAAAATGCGACAGGACTAATTCACGTGAAGAAATTTCAGATAAATGTGTCTTTGAGACTCACTGTTCGATTAATGATGATTTCGATTGGAGCAAACTCCAGAACGAAGATCAAGTATTGTCTTTCATTATTGATTTTAAAAGAAAAAACGAAAAACCTGGGTGGCAGGAAATCTCGCGTTTTGGAATAGATTTGAAGATTTACGTGTTACACTGGGATTCTTTGGAAATCCGTAACGATTTATTGGTTAGGAAATGGGAATCTACTGATCGTAGTAAAGTAGTTTTACAAACGGTTGTTCCAAAGGCTCTCATTCCAGAGATTTTGAAAACAGCTCATGATTTGCCAGCAGGGGGCCATTTTGGAATTAATAAGACTTTAGCTAAGATTCGTAAAGCATTTTATTGGGCTACATGCAAGGCAGATGTAGAGAGTTGGTGTAGGAAATGTAAGGTTTGTTTCTCAAGAAAGGGTCCTCACGCGAAAACGAGAGCTGACATGCAAATATTCAATGTTGGTTTCCCCTTTGAAAGAATAGGAATCGACATTTTGGGACCATTACCAAAGACAATGTCAGGTAATAACTGCATATTAGTAGTTACTGATTACTTCACTAGGTGGCCAGAAGCTATTCCTCTACCTGATTATCAAGCAACCACTGTCGCTGAAGCATTAATCCGTGAGGTTATTTCAAGGTATGGTGTTCCTTCGGAAATTCATTCCGATCAAGGTAGAAATTTTGAATCTGTAGTGTTTAAGGAGGTTATGGCATTATTAGGAATCCATAAAACTCGCACTACTCCTCTTCACCCCCAATCAAATGGTCTGGTTGAAAGATTGAACAGGACATTATTGAATTATTTAGCGAAATTCATTGACAAGAATCAAAGAGATTGGGATAAATGGGTTCCTCTGTTCTTGTTAGCATATCGCTCTGCTAGACACGAAACTTCTGAATTTTCTCCAGCAATGTCTCTATTGGGAAGAGAGTTACGGATGCCCTTAGATCTTGTACATGGGATCCATCCCCAATCAGATTCTCGTCCTTTAACAGAGTTCGTGGAGGATTTAAAAGAGCAATTGGATGATATTCACCAAAGTCTTCGTGGAAATTTCCAATTGAAGAGCGATAAAATGAAATCACGTTTTGATTTGAAAACTCACATGTTGTATTTTAAACCTGATCAGAAGATCTGGTTCTTTAATCCGCGTAGAATCAAGGGGAAGTGTCCCAAGCTACAATCAGATTGGGAAGGTCCTTTTATAATAAAGAATAAATTGAATGACGTCGTGTATAGAATTGAAAAATTTCCACGTGGAAAACCGAGAGTTGTACACGTAAACAGAATAGCACCTTTCGATGATGGATTAAACTGAAGATATCAGGTTGTTTGTTTGCAACAATCAATTCTGGGGTTTTAGTTTGATTATTTATCATTTCTTATGATTTTATTATCTTATGATTTATTTTAATTTATTTGAATTAATAATGATTCTTTGGGCTAAAGGTGCAATGACACTCAATGATCTAATGAGATGGTTAGATTAGTCGATTGAGTATGAAAACGGGAGAAAATATATATATTTTTTTTTTTTTTCTTTAAATAAATGAATAAATAAATGAACAAATAATCCTGCGAATTATTGTCAATTTCAGAGACACTTGATTAACAACAATACAGAGAACATCTGATAAGAAGAATAATCACTGGATCTAGGATCAGGATAAAAGAAGACTTTTGGAGGACAATCATTCTAATTAGAACTTGAAGAATTGTTGTTTTTTTTTTTTAATGAAATTGTTAAATTAGACAATTCCCTGGAATTTTCCGGTTGGGTTTTTAAGGGAATTGGGTTAAGGACCCCAACTATTTGAGATGTCTTTTGGTAAATTGATTACCAAAAGGTACATCAAATGTCCTTAATCAGGTAGTCAGGAGAATCATTTCGTTGATTTTCTTTTCCTCTTCTAATGGAACCTCTTCTAATTTAAAAAGAAGGGGGTAGTGTAACGAAACCAAGAACTCTTTATTGATTCTTCTGACTAACGATCAATACATAATTAATGAAGTTGGCAACAAGACAATTGGTTGTCAAGAGAGAAATAAAAAGAAGATTATTATTGTTTTGGGCTTCGTGTCAAGAGGTCGATTAGATAAATTAAATAAAACGTTTTATAATAATTTGAAGTCACCCAATCATTTCAATATTTTCATCAATTCAAGTATTTTGATACAATAAAATTGGTGGAAAACAGTGGTGAGAAGATCCGGAACGAGCGAAAGAATACAGCGGTATTATAAAGATATTGAGCACAATTCTCAGGTGAATAAAAATTGCGTTTTCCTAGAAAGGGACGGGTATTGGGGTATTAATTATTATCGTTCTAAGTTATTATTCAATTCGAGTCATTAGTCTGACTAAATAATTGAGTAAGTTGTGATAAGTTAATGATCTACCGACGAGTAGAGGGACCAATCGATCCTCAGGATTATTTCTTTTCGAGATTGCAGTATTAAAACGTGGTTAACCTCTACCGGCGTCACCATTCCATGAGAAAAAGGCTGATGGTCAAAACAGCGTGTGAGAGTGAGAGAGACAGAGTGGTGTCAGGGCCAGACGCAGTGCCTGACACACAGGGGTGTATGAACATTAGGTGCCAAAGTCGAGATTTGTTAAATTGCATTAATTAAAAATATTCTTTTTTTTTCTTTTCTTCTATTATTCCGGATATTGTGAATCATCCGTAATTATTATTATATTCGAATTCTTTTCCTTTATTTTCGTTAATTTTTGAAATACTCCAGGCGAAATTGATTTCTTTTATTTTTATTATCATCATTGGCAAAAATGTACCCATAAATTCCTACAACTGCCCTTGTTCAAGACCGAATTAAATTGTTAAAACCGAATTGAATTGTTTTCTTTTTATTTTCCATCCAGCAACCATAGAAAATTATTGTTGAAGAGATATTAACAGGCTAACGATTGATCAACTCCGGAGAGAGTTTGGTAAAAAAGTCTCTGCGTCACAATAGATTAAATTCCATTCGGAAGCACTGCGCCAATCGAATTGGTAAAACATTAAATGTCGCAGAAGGAGTGGGGTTTGCCAATAACGCACAAAGAGTGGAACTACTGCTTGTTCTTTTATATAATCTTCTGTATCTCAATTACTACACTTTCAAATGTAATTTTGGATACCTCTGTCCAAATGATACTATGTAATCGACGGTGAATGAAGAATAAATAAATGAAAAAATCAATACAATTACCGAAAAGATCATTACACAAAAATATTTCTTTCCCATAAACTTTGGATGGGTGTAACTTCCTTTCTATCCAGGTTACGGAAATAATGTGCCAGACCATTTTCGCAGAGAATTCAATTTCTTGTAAGAGAGGAATAGTTAAAAATGAAAAGAGTCATTTTGTTCTTAATTTTCCGACAAAAAGAATAGAAAACGGAACATTTACGTGTATTTTGAATGAGAAACAGAACGTTCTAAACGCCAACTCAATTTTCGAAATATCGTGCTGAAATTTTGGTGAGTTTTCCATGACATTTCTTAGGAGCCTTTGCGAGCATGAGAATTGGTGAGAAACAAAATCATTGTCCTTTGAAACACCCTAATATTCATATTTATATTCTGTAACGTGATATTTCATCGCGTTACTTAATTTTCGTCTGGGCGCGTTAATTTGTTAATGGAATTTAATTCGCGTCCGAAACGAGGATCCAAATTTCTGTCAATGAGAGATCATTTCGTTATTAATTTTTCTTTTCTAATAAGATTGTATTATTTTCTTCAATTTTTGAACTGTACCGCTCATCGGCGATAATTTTCGTAATGAGCAGAAGAGGGCAGCACCACCTGGAATTACTCAGCGAGGAAAAAGGGCCAGGATTTTCATCAATAGAAAATCATTGAATTGACCTTCATCGGATGAGCAGACGGGAGGAAAAGTCTGAAGAAGGGTCCAGCATTATTTAGTCACCGGGAAGGAGTGACACTATTCCTTAAAATATTGATTTTTTGGAGTTTCCTGCCTGTCATCGTTGGAATTCAAATTTGACCGATTAACAGTCACCTGTTGACGTCACGGGCGTCGACCAATCACAGCCTGCCACGCTGGAGTTTTCCGTGCCGGCCGGCGTCTTCTCTCAACGAGACCAACATGGCGTTGATTCTCGTTTTGGACGCGTGCTCGTTTGGTTGACAAAAATTTTTGTAACCTTTTATTTTGAGATAAACTTTGAGAAATTGTGGAACATTTCATAATAATATTGTTCAGAAAAGTTCACTGGACATTTTGAGATATTAATTGGTTGTGCCAATTGAAGAATTATCGTTTGGTGAGCGAAAAATTAAAAATGTTAATTTTGTGTCGTAAAAGAAAATTTTCTTCGAGTCATTTTTTTTATTTTTTTATAGGTCGTATTGCAACGAATAAAAACTCTATTTTTCGAGATTAGACGTTTCGTCAAGAAAATTTTCTTAGTTCATTAGTTTTTTTTTATTATTCAATACAAATCTCTCGTTGACAAGTAGCGTCGTATTATTATTATTATTATTATCATAATTCAACCGTTGTCGTTACCAGAAATTCATAAAAAGAATTAATTAAGAATTTAAGAATTATTATTATTATCATTTTTATTATCCTGAAAAGAATAGAGGGATTTCATATATTTTATTTTTTTTTTCATAAAAGTTTTATTAAAATTTATTTCATTGTATCGAATACTGGAGGTCAATGTTTTGAGAAAATCAGGGACGACTCAATTCTTTTTCGTACTCTGGGCCTTGATAATACTTAGGTCAATGTTTTTGGGAAATCAGGGACGACTTAATTCTCTCTCGTACCCTGGGGCAATTATATTATAATAAATCGACTTGACTGCCGTTGGCAGCACGTCAAGAAAATTTTATTCAAATTGAAGTCTCGCAGACAATTGACATTTTATTTGTTTTTTTTTTTAAACGATAAATTAGTTAATGACTTTTGAATTATTAATTAATTTAGAACTTTTACAAGATAACTAATTTTTTTTATTTAACGTTTAGTGACGTATTCAATTTAATAACGTGCTGCGCACCATTAATTGGTTATTTGTTTTTTTTTTGTTTTGTCAAGATTATCATTTTATTTAATTCAATTAAAGTCGATTTTATTATTTCCCAAAAATTTAATTATTTTGTTTAAATAATTTATTTGATAATACTCCTTATTCTTACCCACATCAACGGCCTTGGAGAGATAGCTGAGTCAGTCGAGCCGAATAAGGGAGTATTTTGTGTTTTGAATTTTATTAGTTGTTCATTTATTTGTTTATCGATTTTCGGATAATTTTAGGTTATCCTGGCGCCCATATGGTTTCGGTTATCTTTCAAATTTGAATTTGAGTTTTAGGCGTGCTTAATTTCGGGGTTTACCATTAGACCTCGGAGTTACGTCACAATTCATATAGAGCCCTCATCCATTTCACTACCTTAACAATTTCATGAAACAGCTATATTTCTGTTCTGGCTGTGAGTTATAGCCACACTTTGTAGGGATGACTCAGGGTGCACAGATTCCACTTACTCCAATGAGCCTTTCAAAGACAGTGAAATTCAAGGCAATAATATTTAAACGAATTTGGTCATGCAGACTTCTCGTCGTATTAAGATGGGATCAGCTTAAAGCAATGGCAGCTTCATCAAGCATTCCTGATCTGAGAGTGGTAGTATACTGATCAGCATGCCCTAATCCAGAAAATGATAAATTTCCATGAGCGTACCTATCCTGTAGATAATAGAACCGTTATAAGTAGCTTGGTAAAGAAAATGAACATGATCATTTCCCTATGAATTATTTTCTATATCTGGTCCTGATTGATGTGATCGAACGAGAGAATATCAAATGATAATCCAATATTCCTTCCGTTGTTTTATTCGATCTATTGAGTTATTCGCAATTCAATGAATCCAGTCAAATCGATTACCAGGAGGTTCGATCATCAGGTTTTTTCAATGATTAACAAAAACTCCAAAATCGCTATGAAAGAAAAAATTCTTTTCACTTCATCTCCGCACATTTTTTGTACAAAAACACGTCAATTCATCGCTATATATTCTTAACTTTGTATTACTGACTGATAATAACTTAAACACTATTGGGAAAGAGCTCTATCTCGTTTGCTGGTTTGAATGAGACTGTCTTGCCATGGAACGTGAGCTCTTTATATAGTGCTTCGCACTGTTCTTCAAGTATGAAAAAGGATTCCCCCTTTCATAGTGATTATGATGACCAGTTTACCTGTGTTATGTCCAAATGCCAATAACTGTTGACAAGATTCTTTCCTTTTTGCTTCCGAATGGAAGCATTGTAAACGCGATTTTTTCGATTTCGAGATTTCATCGGAGTATGACTCAGAATGTTCCAAAACGCCGAGAAATGACATTTTTTAAAAATGTCTGTATGTATGTTTGTGTGTGTGTGTGTGTGTGTGCCAGATATCAGCTCATTGCGCCGGAACGGTAATACTTGGTGGCTTGAAAATTTAACAGTACTTTCCCTTCCCATGCAAATTGCGCTCAGTGAAATTTGAGCGAAATCGGTTGAGTACTTTTCGAGAAAAATCAAATTTTCGAAAAATGGTTTTTTTGATTTTTCTCCGCAAAAAATTGATTCACAGCCCCCACTCTCAGCGATGAAATTTATCTCATTTGAACTAAGAATTTTCACTCGGGGTAAATTTGGCTGCGATTTTTCGTTTACGGATAATTTCAATTACAGTGTTTTTTATCCTGAATTTTGTATACACGATAGCTCACGAACGATTTGAGTTAGAGACTTCAAATATCGTCAGTTTGTGCATCTAATGAACGACAAGTTTGGTATTGCAATTGGGCGAAATCGCTCCAGTAGTTTCTGAGATATTGGACAAAAACCATTTTATGAAAGGAGGTTATATCTCGAAAACTATCGAAGCAATTACATCCAAGTTCAGCTCAAAAGATTCGTCTCAGTGAGCCCCACAAATGGTGAGAATTTCAGATTTTTAAGAAGAAGTCTCTTGTAAGAGTTTTCGATCAATTAGCTTTTTCAAAAATCACGGTTTTTTTCAGCTTTCTCCCTAGGAACACTACCATTTTTCATTTGACCATTCGAAAGGAGACAATTTTTTCTACAAAACGAGTACATTTTCTTCTGACGACAATCAGAAAGAATAGAAATCCCATTTTCCCGAATCCCATAGAATCCGAACTTCAATTTTTCAGATTTGTCGTAGCATCTACCATTTATGATTGAAAAATTGATTGTTTTTTTTTGTGGAACAAATGAATGAATACAATTCACCAAAGATGGAACCATCATTGAATTTGTCCTCATAAGTACATATTTAACGCCATATTACAGGATATAACGCCTCTGCTTGTTTCAAATTAAAAGAATTATGTCAATTAATCCCAAATTAAGCAGAAATCCCATCAACGATATTTTTCCCTGCTTCAGTCCTAGCCTTTCGACCAATAGACTGGGATTAGGGAGTTGAAAGAAAAACACGTTCATTTTCAATAAACAACAATTTGATTTATATTTTAACTGTTGCCGCGATTTTACAAAAACATAAAAACCTTTCTGTCGAGTAAATACTTTTAGTTATTCTGATTCAATTTTGATTGAAGATTTCATTTGTACGAACTCACTTGAATTGAACTTGAAGAATATTTGTAATTATTGATTCGATAACTAACTTTCGGAATGGTTTTCAATTTTGTTATTTCACTTAGTAATTCTTTTCTCCTTCTTCTTTTTCTCATTTTGTAGACTAAACCGGTTGACACTTGTAAAATAGTTGAACTTGACGGTTTCGGAGCTCAAACGTAGCTAACTAAAAAACTGAACAGTTCTGTGGTCCTTTAAATTTTTGTGAGGCGATTCTTTATTTTTTTAAGGGAGAGAAGTCTAAGACCAATGACGTAACATCTGAGTCTTAGATTTTCCTCTCCAAGGTTTTTCGGACCAATGCTTCAGGGTCACTCCATCCCCTCCACATGGTCTCATCTTAATTTCCTATATGTGGGTGAATTTATGTCTTGCTTTGGGGAGGCCCGTTCTCCCCTCCACAAGATACCAGTTTCTAAATTTCTCGACTCAAAAAAAAACATCTGCTTCAAATCATTTTCATTGGAATTCTTTAAGTCTCCTGAATCCTAAGCACTTGTAGAAACGTCTGGATATTATCGCGACAGAATTTTTGAAAGAATGTATCCAAAGGACCCTCTAGACCAGATGAGACGGTCGTAAAAAGAAGAGAGACAGTGAGAGTGGGCTCGACTTCACTGCGTTGTCTGTCACTTGAGAACCCGTACATGGTTTTCTTTCACTAGAATTTTGTCTTCGTTCAATCTTTTGTTACGCGTTTTGAAATTGGACTCTCTTTCCAAAAACGATAATTGTTAAAGTGAGACAGTCGAGCATATGGCACAGTGCCTCTAAAATTCATTGCTAGCACATAGAAAACGTGGGAAAACAACCAAAAATATTTTCTAAAAAGGTATTCATTTGTTTGATATTTTGGATATCTTTTGTCTATTCATTCACGTGAGATGGACGACTGGCAGACGTCACACCTGAATTGAATTAATTACATCATTTTCCTAAAATATTGACCTCCAATTTATTTGCTTTCATCATTACGTTTATAAACATATTGGTACTATTGATTAATAGCTTATCAAGTGATTAATCATCTAGTCAGTCAAAACTGTGAATTAATCTCTGAGATCCTGAGATTTGGTATGAAAACAATCAGACTCCCTTTGACGATATTTTTACGCATATAGAATGTTGCTTTTAGCATAATTAGTAATTTGAATTATCAAACCCTTCTTCGTGATTAAATCGCGGATTAATCATTTGGGATGATCTCTTTTAGATAAAATTTGATTTTATCGACCGTTCAATATTAATTTAAAAATTTTTAATTTTAAGTGGTTTTGTGGTTATAGAGAGGGCGCCATCGTTCATGAAATTATCTGTTCCGATGGAAGGAGAGGTCCCTAATAAACTTTGAAGAATTTTCCTCCCACCCCTTCAGCTAAATACCGAGACTCAAATTATCACGTGAAATGATGGAATTTATTGAATAATTGGATTAATTGATCCAATTTTGAAGAATTCAATCAATTAAAATTTATGCACAAGTTTGAAAAATATTGGAGGAATTCGGTTCCGATTTCGGGTGAGTTTCGAAGCCCACACCTTTCCACTATCCGGGCGGCTGCTTTAAACTATTAAGCTACCGAGACCCCTCACAACTCCAAATTTCAGAAACTTGTGCATATCGTTTATAGCCAAATGATACAGATAGAATTTGATTTTATCGACCGTTAAATATCAATTTAAAGATTTCTAATTTGAAGTGACTTTGCAGTCATAGAGAGGGCGCGTTCGTCCATGAAATCATCTGTTCTGATGGGGGGAGAGGTCCCGAATAAACTTTGAAGAATTTTCATCGCACCCTTTCAGCTAAATACTGAGACTCGAATTATCGCGTGAAATGATGGAATTTATTAGATAATTAAATTAATTGATTCAATTTTTAAGAATTAAATCAATTAAAATTTATGCACAAGTTTGAAAAATATTGGGAAAATTCGGTTTCGATCTCGGGTGAGTTCCCGGAACCGAATCCCTCCAATATTTTTCAAACTTGTGTATGAATTTGAATTTATTTAATTCTCGAAAATTGGATCAATTAATCTAATTATCTAATAAATTTCATCATTTCACGCGATAATTTGAGTCTCGGTATTTAGCTGAAGGGGTAGGAGGAAAATTCTTCAAAGTTTATTTGGGACCTCTCACCCCTTCGGAACAGATGATTCCATGGACGAACGTGCCCTCTCTATAACCGCGAAGCCACTTAAAACTAAAAATCTTTAAATTATCTCTTTTGCTGCTCTTGTGCTGCCCTAGAATCCAAAACCTTTGCTCGCTATTTTCTGATTACTATACATTCGTATTATGGTTCAGTTCCTACCACCAAATGACAGTGCACGTGTTTACTTAGCCAAACGGGGTCTTGTCTGAACTCCCACATCGATATTTGGTCATTATTGAATTTTCCAAAAATCTTAAAGTTCAATCAGACTACTTTAGTTTGATGATTATTGAGGCCGTATGCGAAGGACAAGATGTGGAGACTGGATGATGTTCTTTTCATATTGAAATTTTTCCATGCATAACTACAATATTTCCCAGTTCCGGACAACCTGATTGAGAATGATGGAAAAAAATCCCGAGTCTGACCGATTTATCCCGATTCATAGTGTTATGTCCAAATATTTTATTTGATGAAAATCCATAGATTCATTCAATTTTAAGTAAATTTGTCAGCAACTTGTGATACCGCTTTTTACTCCTTAGATTCAGTTCACTGACTCAGGGGGGGTTTTGAAATTGCTGATTACGGAGTTCATTGATCGCAAGATCGATGGTGATCCACGATAGATGACCTCAACAGAATGTCAGACTCAGCATTAATTTTATTTAATGTTTCGTTTGTTCTGGGCTGAGGAATATCCGCACTCCCAGAACAAAAACCGAGTTTACCTTATGAGGAAAAATTATAAGGAAATTTCGTACTTTTTCGGACCTCGAGTCGTAAGCCTCGGAAACGCGGTAATATCCTCGGTGGACTACACGCGAAATTAATCGGGGGAGGTCATCGGAGTTTCGTACACGGTAATTCATAAAATAGTGATACCGTAAAACAATCTATAATTAAATAATAGTAGAGAGTAGAGTGCCGTGACCTCCACAGAGAAACTATCTTCTTTAAATTAAAATGAGTCTGTGTCCAACCAAATAAAAGGAAAATAAAATATTACATGAATTTCCGGGCATTATGAACTCACCAAAATTCAACTCTGTACCGTTTTGACATATTTAAATTACTCGAAATTAATAATTGAAATTCAACTCAAAACATTGAAATAATAATAGTATATAACCAAACACAGTTCTTAAAATTTGACAAGCTATAAAGATTAAACTGAAATGTGTTCATAATTTAAAAAAATAAAAATTGAAAGTGTAAAAGCTAAGAAGAATGTAACAAAATTTAAGGTGTATTGTGAACGATAATTTGGAATAAAAAAACCAAAAAGATAAATATAAAATATCACTAAAAAAAAACATTTCATTGGATACTAAAATATCCAAGAAAACCTTCCAAGGGGGAAAATGCAGAAAAACAAAAATTCAAATACTCAAATTTTAGTAAAGTGAAAATAAAATAAATATGTTTCTTTCTTTTGGAATAAAATAAATTTTCTTCCTTGTCATTTGAAACTCTAAATAAACAAACGATTTTAGCTTGAGTCCAATGTTTAATTTCTAACGCGTTAATTACTTCAAGGTGCCAAAATTTGGACATAACAATAAATGATCATCTGCTTCACAAACTGCTTATCCATTTTATCAATTCATCATTATCGGAATCAATTGCCCAAGAAATGAGTATCTTTTCCAGCACATCTCCTCCTCCGAAAGTTTGCTATTTGTCTAATCAAAAATTGAATCGTTATTGAAATTTATTTCTTCATGCATTTGTATGTATTCTTTTGGACAACATACAACATACAGGACAACTGATATTCTAGTTATTACGTGGTTTAGTGATTAGAGGTCAAATTGTTGCATCAATGGATTTCGTAACTATTCCATCTCTTCTCCCAATATAATCTGTGATTCTATGGTTAAAAATAGCATATGAAGGATGTACCATTGAACGAAGCACGTTTTCTTGTAATTGAGTCAATGGAGGTCGTTAAGACGGAAATACGAATCAATAACAGTTTTTTTAGAATTCGACAGCTTGTGGTGAACGCTTTCATTGTATGAATATTTTTTTTGCTGTGTGTATTCATTCACAACTGGAATGTTTTGATTGGTCGAGGGTCAGTCACCTGATTCTAAGCCTAATAGCGAAACCACGAATTGAATGTTTTCAAATTAACAGCAAACTATTTTTCAGGGAGTTTCTTCATCTGTCATACACGGGAAAACACAGAGTGAGAACAGAATTGAGATTATCACCACGTTTTGCATCACCTGAAGAGATGACGAGGCCGTAGTGGTTCATAAGTTTTGATGAAGAGCCTATCACGAGTCATTATTCTATTAACAACACTCGAAATTTCGTTGAACATTTTGTTTTTATTGCTTCAAACTTCTGCCGCCTTTTTTAGCCCTTTAAAATCAATTCCACACTATTGAGAAAAGAAGTCCTTCATGCACGCTGTCTCAGAATTGTACTTCTTTCACTTATGCTGACCAAGAGAAGGGCCATATGGTTGATTCCACAAGGAATGAGAGCAGTTTGATAATTGGTTTCTCTTCATCTGTAGTGTTTCTTGCCAATTGTCTTCGTTTATTGCATATTGACAACTTTATTCCCTACCTCTCCTTTTCCCTACCACTCAGTCAGAACATTGAAATTCACTCAGTCTGAATGACTTTACTTATAGCTATAATATTTTTGTAATTAAATTTCTAGAGTGAATCTATCTCGAATTGAATGATGGGAATCAATTGAAACAACATATGGACATCAGAGTTCGTACTCTGAAGCCAAGAATGATCGAAATTACATACATTGAGTTATTTAAAATAATGTGTCTCCTTGTATTCTTTCGATTAAAAATGGACATTTCAGATCAGCGTATTTTATTATTCCCACAAGTGCCAGGCCTCGGATGCACAGATCTCTCCAGTGGCCGGACGCCTAGCGCGATATATTTGCCAAAGTGGTGAGACTGTTCAGCTTCCATTCATAATAATTGATACCCACAGAACTATTAATCTTCGAGAATATCTATTCACAAATTGTTAAATAACATGAAATAATGAAAAATTCAAGCCTAAATTTATCCTTGCGTTCTGTAGCGTTGAGAAGCTCGATATTTATTGACGAAACCCTCTTTTTTGCTTCTGAATGGAAGCATTCTAAACGTTACACTTTTTCAATTTCATGATTTCATCGGAATATGACTCCAAATGATCTAACACGTCGAAAAATCATATTTTCAAGGCTGCGTAATGAAATACTGCG
Source organism: Aleiodes leptofemur (assembly GCA_963942555.1). Classification (NCBI taxonomy): domain Eukaryota; kingdom Metazoa; phylum Arthropoda; class Insecta; order Hymenoptera; family Braconidae; genus Aleiodes; species Aleiodes leptofemur. Next base: position 10,986,867 of record OZ012621.1, read on the forward strand.
GAAAAAATAACTGTAACAAAATAACCGAAGCGCAATGTAACCGTGACAAAATAACTACGACGAAATAATCACGGCAGCATAATATCCACTTTCTCTCTCTGTCTCTTCTGGCCTCTGAATAGTTCTTCGATAGTTCCTAATGAATTAGCTCGTTCTCTTAGTCTAAAAATCGTAGCTACTGGCCTTCCCACTGTATTTTGTTATCATTTTTTAGATCTGAATTTTTGTCACCTGTTGCTGATGGTTCGAGAAAGACAGACATATCACCTTTACCTCACTTTTGGGCTTGCTATATATGCTGCCGGTTTTGCTCTTTTCGTGGTTTTTCAATTGGTAATTTATTGATTGGCAATGTCTAGGAAGTGTCAACAATCTAATAACAGTATAGTCTTTACTTGCAAGGTTTCTGGTATATATCATGTGCAAATTAACTTGACCGGTATAAACAATACGTATGATCCGAACAATGCCACGCATGCGCCTCTCTAATTATTCGAGTTTATTTTCGCCTCCAAATGGAAGCATTGTAATCGTGATTTTTTTCAAATTTGAGATCTTATCGGAATATGACTCCAAATGATCGGAAATGTCTGTTATGTCCACCCCAAAATGAAGTAAAATTTCCTTTTAGTAATACATATTTACGCATGTAAATATGGATAATATGCACGTCTACACAAATGTTAAAATGCGCATGATGTGGAAATGTCCCAATAAATCAGAACATTTCCACAATCAATTCAATAGAACCCAGAATGTGTCGCAAGAATATGGAATGAACGATTATGATGAATCGACCGATTATGATGAATCGACAAAATGAAACGTCTTTTAATAAACTCGAAAGTTAATCAGTCGTGATTTTACCGGGAACGAGCAAGGTTCCCAATTAACTTTCGTACGGTCTTAGATAAATGAATAGATTTCCGTTAACACCGATTCATCATAATTTCGGAACAAGTTCTAGTGTGCCCAGTAACTCTGATTTTTGATAAATTGAGACGCAAAATCGGCGATGGTTTTCAACTAGCGAAAACTCTTTGTGTAAAGTACAGAATTCCGGATAGTTCTTGTGAAAATTAACCAAGGCACACGCGGACTCCTCAGGCCTAAAAGTGTTAATTCTTTGTGCGAATTATTGTATGTGAATTCTTGAATCAGCGAACGAGAAAAATAAACAAACAACCAAACAACTGTGAAGGACCAGATCCAGAGAACTGAAAGTAATCTTAAAATCTGCAAAGGATTACAAAAATCCAAGTCCTCATAAATTCATCAGATTTGTAAAACACCTATCAAAAGAAGGGTTGAAATATAGGGGAGATTGGTATAATTAGAAAGGGAGTATTCCTTTTAAAATTCCCTACATCCTTAAATCCTTTACAGTATTAGTTTATCTCAATTCAAATAAAAATAAAAGAAAAATCAAAAATAAATATAAATCATAGAAATGAAAGGAACACCAGCACGAGGCAAATCATAACTAATTTTCCGAGAAGAAAGAGAAGAGCTTAATTCTCTCCTTTCAATTCTGAATTTCTCTGTTTTATAATCAGATTCTCGGCTGATTAGTCCCCCCGGACATAACAAGCAAATTATGGTGGCAGCGGTGTGATCCGGTTAGTCCCTGCATCGTGCCCGGTGGGAAATTTCTACAGCCTGTCAGGTTCGAATTTAAAACATCTTAACTGAAAACTTTCTTTTAAATAATTTAATAATTTAATTATGTTGAAAATTTCGAAATTTAGAAATTTTAATTTTTGGAGATAATTCTAAATTTTAGACTAGAGGTGCGTGGTTGCTCGCTCGCTGCGCTCGCTCGCGAATGGAGGAGTGCGTTACTGCTGATGAGAAGGCATTAGTAAGAATGTAGTATGATGAGTGTGACTCTTCGAACCGCACTAAGAACTTCCCGATAATTTCTCTCATTTACTATTAGGAAAAATGATGAATGAAAAGAACGATGAATAACAACAGACATAGTAGTAAAAACTATCAAAAAAAGTTGGGGAGATGGCAAAATGTGAGATTAATAACAAAATCGATTTTTCCTCCTCGGGGTCAGTACATAGACTTCGCTGATTGAGAAGTTGAGAAAAATTTAATGATGTTTTTCTTAAAAAACTAAGAAATTACCGGATCGATTTCGATCAAAATCTAATGGCCGCAAGCTCATGTCAAGAGGCTTCGATTACGACATCGATCACTTCGATCACATTATTAATTTATGAGAAAACGTGAACGAAACATCTGTTTACGGACATACACACACACACACACACACACACATACAGACATGATCGCGAAATCGATCAAAAAATGTTCAGGAGGTCTCAAAACATGGGAATCGATCGAAAAATCGATTTTCCATTTTCGGGGCCATTACATAAACTTCCCTTATCGGGAAGTTAAAAAAACCATTATTTTGGTACGTTCGAAAAATTTTCGATAGAAATCCCTTTCAACAGCATTCTTCACCCTAAGCCCTTCCATAAATAAAAGCTTTTAAAATAACAAATGAAAATCCAGATATCAATTGAACTCTCAATCAAACATAAATGCATGCTGAAATAAATAATGAGGAGTATTATAAAGCACAGAGTTTGACCCAGAACATTCCACAATTTTCTGGGGATGGATATGATAAAATCACTTTTGATATTTTCGAATCAAGCATCAGGAATATTTTACATCTCATTCCTGAGGGGAAGCTCGGCCTGCTCGTTATTATCTAGAAGGCAAACAAGTTGCGAAAGTAGAAGACATTTTAGAAATTTTGTGACCAATTAAAAAAAATGAAATCAGCTAGATTAACTAGAGAAGATTCGGCTCAATCATCTCGTCACCCTGATGAGGACCTGGACCTTTTTCTAGTAAGATTAAGAACTCTTTTCGACTCAGCTATAGATGCTGCAGTTAAAGAATATGGAGAACCCGCAAAAGCAGGTTTCACACAAGATCTTGAGGAAATTGCCGTCGGTCGTTTCATCTTAAATTCACCAAAATTGTAGAGGGATGCATTATTAGATACCAATGTGAAAGGTTGAGATCAGGTGGAGGCCATTCTGGTCGAACACCAAGAAGCAGAAGATCGATATGGTCAGGAAATTTTTGATGAAATTGAACGAGAACTCGATACGGATTTGTCACGTTCACGATCTCATAACAGGGAGCCTGAACGATCAGCAACAAATAATCGCGATTCTTTTCATGGGTCAAATGATTACCAGAGAGCCGCGAGTCCATATCGCAATCCAAATAATAATTTTCGGCATACACAACCATATCTTTACAGAGCAAGAGGACGAAGCGGCCAAAGAGAATTTCCTCCAAACTCTCAAAACCCGATTCCTCCACCACAACCTGCTAACGCAACTGGAACTACTGGTAACGGGGAGGGAAAACAAGAAATTCCTGCAACAGTCCACGTGATAAGTCCTCAATCCACCTACCTAGATAAATTAGAAAATACAATGGATGAGATTAGTCGAATGCTCACAGAATTAATGAAGAGAAAAGATGAAAAATCGGGTAGAGAGAGTCGTGATAGCTCGCGTCATCGGAATAGAAAATCATCCCATTCCAAAAAATATAGAACTCCCTCTCGACACCACTCTTCTTCCTCTAGCTACTCTGATTCTTCTTGGGGGTCCAGTCCCGAGAAACGGGAATCAAAATCAAAATACTCGAGAAATAGGCGTGAAAAAGATTATGATGAATCGAAGTCTAGAAATAGGGACCAATCACGTGAATCCACTTTCGAATCAAGGAAGCATTTAAACGAGAAAAGCTCTCGCCGCGAGGACGCAACGGTGAGCGAAAAATCCCAGCTTCCAGAACAACACACCGTTACAGCAGCTCATCCAACGAAAATCCAGGAGAAGAACAGTCAGAAGTAGTGGTCTGTGTGTCAGGAATTAGAACCAACAGTCACTTTACATGGACCCCATTTACATCGCGAAGGTGCTCTTGCATTAATTGATACAGGAGCAAAGGTGAATTTAATTTATGCAAATGCACTACGTCATGGGAAAAAAATTGATACTTCTCAGAGTATTAAAATTGGGGGTCTTACTTCAAATTCAATTCAGTCAATCGGCTACAGTAAATATTGAAATTCTAAATTCAGATAATTTCGACATGTCATGGGATATTGGAAAAAATAAGTAAACAATACTAATTCATTGTCAAATCACGACGTTTTGCTCATAATTTAAGCTTCCTCAGGCTCTGTAATCAAACAATACAATACAAATACATTATGTTCCATAAAAAACAATACAAATTCATTATTTCTCTTTTAATTAATTCAACTGTCATTCCAGTCGGTTCAAGTGTCATTTCAATCAGTGAACTTAACCTCACATAACTCTATCATCAAAACTTAATTACAATATATAAAAAAATCAAGTTCACCTCGACGTTCATAGTATGTTGTCAAATTAAAACTAAACCAATTCATGATAAAACGAATAATTTGTGATTAATTAATACTGATAACTTTTTTTTGAATCGAAATTGAAAAACAAACACATTATATAGACTACTCGAAACACCCTATAGGTGTTACTGATACTTCTCATAGGCGTGAAGATGTGTCCGTGGTGAGTCACACAAGTCATCATGTCCATGAGAAACCATACAGTAACAAGGTTGGTAACCACAACACCCTAGATAAGTGCAATACAGCAACAAATTCCCTGGAAAACCCTGCTCAAGAACCTTTGAACAACATGTCTATCGATGCGAAGGATGTTACGTCGATGTTTGAAAAATTAAGCGAGCAGATCAATGCCAATACCAACAAACTTGAAGAGCAAATCAAATCGAGCCAGTCGAGAAATGAAGCTGCTATTGAGCAGATAAGAAATGATTTTAGAAATTGCGAACAGAACTTAACTGGACAATTGAAGCAGGTGGTGGATCGTCAAGATAAGCTCGAGGCGGAGATAGTAGCTATTAAGTCCAATAAAGACAGCTCGTCATCAAAGTACTCGACTTCACCTTCACTCGAAGAAACAAAAGCTAAAATTAATCAGCTTGATGATATGATCCATCAGCAAGAAAAATTATCTAAACAGCTGAACATTATTGTGAAAAACCATAACTGGTCTGAACATAACCTCTTATCTGATGCAAACGAATTTATCAGGGTAAAGTTTAACCTGCAAGACGCTATTGAAAACATAACACAAATAAGTCGTGAGCAGAAAATTGTAAGAATTAAATTTAATAACTCAACTGTCAAAGAAGCAGTGATGTCGTCCAAATCACGTGTCTTAAGAGACTCTACTATGTCTATTAACCATGATCTTACCAAACGTGCCTTGTATTGTATTAAAAGACTCAAAGAATCAGTGTTAGAATTGAGAAATTCGGGCAAAGTGGCTAAAATTGTGGGCAATCGTCTTCTCATGGAAAATGAATGGTACATTTGGAGCCTGAAAGATGACGCAATACGTCCGGTTGGAAAAAATAATTCCACCTCAAAAAAAGCAACTTATACTCCAAAAAACTAAACATCTTGTCCTGGAACGTGAGAGGCCTGCAGAATTTTTTTAGTAACCAGCAATGTCATAAGAACGTCGATATTTTCTGTATTTGCGAAACTTGGGTGACCAGTTCCATCACTCTCCCACCCGACTGGCATGACGTTGTTTCATCACCAGCTATCAAAGAAAAAAGCATGGGCCGAGCAAGTGGGGGCATTGCAATTATTGCTAAAAATAATTTGGGTATTAAGGCAATAGATTCCTCAGATAGCTGGCTTTTTGTCTTAGTTCCTGTTGGCATGCTCTCTTTTGTTCTAGCATGTATCTATATGAGACCATCACGCAGTATGGAGACGTCTTTGGATTTACTTCAACAATCAATTGACGAAATTAATCAAACCTTTGGCCATTTGCCACTTATCCTCTCTGGTGATTTTAATGCTCATGTTGGGAATTTGGACTGCATTCCGGAAGAGCTTATACTAGGCACTAGCCTGACAGAAACCAGAACTGCTATTGACCAAAAAGTCGACACCGGGGGACGGAAATTATATAACTTCTTGCAAAGTAATTCTATACATTTTATCAATGGCAGGACACCTAGCGACTCACCTGGGAAAATCACCTGTATTGGTAAGGGGAGTAGTACCATTGATTTTATACTGGCTAATGTGCAATGTCTAGAGCTCATCGCCGATTTGGAGGTCCTACAATACGATAATGATTCTGACCACTTCCCGCTTTTATTGCAGATTTATTCTCCAAACTCTCTTTGTTTCTTTCTTTCGAAAAAAAAAAGTGTATTGTCTCAATGGATTACCGGTGGACTTACAATTCCAGATGAGTAATTTTGAAATTTTCTAAATCTGAATTAAAATTATATGCGTTTTTTCAATTTAATTTAAAATTATTTTCGAATATGTATGATAAAATTAATTGGTTGATATTATTCCACGCGAAGCATTCAAGTTATTGACTAGGGAGAACAGAAGTACGCATTTTCATGCTCTATGTACGTGTTTCCTGAAAATAATTACAAAGTAAATTTTTGAAGCTCAAAGAAGGTGAGCGGTGTTTTTTGTCAATAAAATTCTCCAGCAGAATCCCGTGAGTCGCATTAGGGTAGGTTGTGTAGGTTCTTTTGAGGCCTATGCACAACTACGTCCTCGTCGTGGCCTCGGGTATTGCAAAACGTGGTGATAATCTCAATTTTTTGTAGTTTCCGTTTTTTCGTTATTTTGGGTTATGCTCCCCAGGAAACAGTAGGTTGTAATTTTCTGAAAATTTTAATTAGGATGTTGTTTTAGCTTCGCGCTGCGTGACCAACCCCCAGATAATAGAAATACATCAACAATGTCCAATTAACTATGTCCAAGAAATTTCAATTTTTGGAACCCATCTCCTCTACTGATACCGATATTTTCTTCCTACCAGGTGATGCCTTGGAATGCGCCAAAAATTTCACTTGTAAAATAAGAACAATCGATGATAAACCAATACATAAGAAACAGTATCGTTACCCAATGGAACATCGTGATGAAATCAATAAACAAATCAATAGAATGCTTGAACAGAGGGTTATTGCACCATCGGAATCACCATATAATTCACCCCTCTGGATTGTCCCTAAAAAGGCCGACTCTAAGGGGAATGAACGATGGCGATTGGTTACAGACTTCAGAGATCTAAATAGATAAACCATAGGTGATTCATTCCCTTTCCCTGAGATCAGTGAAATTTCGGACGAACTGGGGGGTGCAAAATACTTTGGTGTTTTTGATCTAGCAAATGGTTTTCATCAAATAGGAATGGCCCCGCAGATCACGAGAAAACAGCTTATAGGAATGGACCCCGCAGAGCACGAGAAAACCCTGAAGGCCACTGGGAATTCTGGAAGATGCCTTTTGGATTGAAAAATGCTCCAGCTGTTTTTCAAATAATGATGAACAAAATTTTGAGTGGATTAACTGGAACTGAACTTTATGTCTATTTAGATGACATCGTAATTTTTTCTAGAAACCTGGTAGAACATCATGCAAGAGTTAGAAGGCTATTCAAACTACTAAGAGCCCAAGGAGTTTCTCTTCAGCCAGATGAATGCAAATTTCTATGCAAAGAAGTAGGTTATTTGGGTCATTTAATAACCAACAAAGGCGTGCATCCAGATCCAGCAAAGGTTGCGTCACTGAAAAACATGCCTAAGCCCAGAAACGTTGAAAGAATGAGAAGCTTTTTAGGGTTCGTAAATTATTACAGGAAATTCATCGACCATTATGCAGATAAGGCTAAACCACTCACAGATCTGTTGAAGGAGGCAAATAAATTCACCTGGACTGAAGAAGCTGATCGAGCTTTGAAGAAATGAAAAAGTCAATTTGTGAGGAATCTTGACTGATTTATCCCGATTCAACGAAACCTTTAACAATAGCAGCAGACGCTTCTGAAATTGGTCTTGGAGCAGTTCTGAGTCAGAAAGATGGAAATGGAGATGAACGCCCAATATCATTTGCATCCAGATCATTTCTTGATGCAGAAACACGGTACACCGATGCAGAAAAAAATCGTTTGGCAGTTTTCTACGCAATAAACCATTTCAGGCCATATGTATATGGGAGACCACTCGTCCTATATACTACTAGTTTAGCCATAGAATGGCTAAGGGACACAATAACACCTACTGGAAGACAAGTTAAATGGTGCTCACTGTTACATGAATTTGAATTCACAGTAATCCATAGGACATTGAAGAGAGAACGATATGCAAATGCATTCTCTCAAAGCCCAGTGGAAATCGAGGAAAAATTAACTTCAGAAGAAAATCAATCTGAGTCAGAGCCAGAACCATTTACCGTTCTCCCAGTGGGTAAAATACCAGCAAAGTCGATTTTGAAGAAAAGAACAGAAAATCCCCTCACGCTTCTCAAGGAGGCTGCAAAACGACCTCCAACACTAAGTCGCTCGAAGGTCCTGCAACAGCCTAAAGAGACAATAGCAACCAGAGTGAGTACAAGACATGCAAGCTCAAATGCCGACAAGAAACCCCCAAATTATAAAGACTCAAGAACTCATAAAAAGAAGACACAAACATCTACAGACAAAGGAAAGAAGGCGACCGTTAAGGTACAACCTTCAACATCAGAGATTAGGGTGCCTGATCCAGAGGAAAACTTGGAAGTTATCGAAACTATTGAATCTGCATTAAATCAAGAGGACAATAATTCATCTGAGGAAATCGAAGATGAAGTTTCCGAACCTGCGATAAATAATCATGAAGAAACTACCATCACAGATGTCGATCCAGAAGCAATAGTTGAAATAGCCCCAGATCTCAAAGATGCCGAAGAAATTGACTCAGACACTGGAGATGAAACTATACGTGAACAAGATAATATTAACAATCGAGAATCTGGAGAAGAGACTCAGGTAGAGTCTCAAGCTAAATCAATAGAGGTCCCTGGGGAATTTAACGCAGAAGGATTATCAACACAAGAATTGACTCAAATAAATGAGAGCTTGGAGGAATTTCGAGAAATATTAAATGATAGTAACAGACTCTCTACCCAAGGTCTTCAAGAGATAAACAGAAGCATCCAACAATTGGATGACGGAGAAATTCCGAATCAGGTCATAAACTCAACAATGAACTACGGAGAAGCTAGTAAAAGAGGCAGAGAGCAAGATGAAAATATCAGAAGGCTTTGTGACGAAACCAAACGTATCTATGAACAAACAGTGGGAATAATTCCTCGGCATTTAAGGCCAGGAAATTATTCAAGATCATCAAATGCTACAGTAATAATGAATTCGCAAGAGGAGACTACAGTATTACCATCTTCTCCAGAAGAGTATTCAAATACAGCAAATAAAAGAGTGACTTTTGCTCCTGGACTTGAGAATGACGACGAACAACAAAATACCATAGAAGATAATGTGATTGATGAAGAGGCTAATGTTAGGACTTGAATTAGTCTGAGAGTAGTTTCTTTGGGTTTATCTGTAGAGATACCTTCTACAGTGAATAGATACTTCAACTCGGTGGTTTATCAGAAAAGGAATAAGTATTTATTCAAATTGAATGATTAATTGATATCCATGATGTATAATAAAATATAAAGGTAAAAGGTAAAATGACACACTGTCGTGTCTGGTTGAGAACTGACCCCTCGAACATCAGTGAGTTCGATTCTTATAGTCAATTATCAGTTTCACATTGCAACATGATTATACATGCAGCAATAAGACGCTGAGTCAAATAATATGTGAAGTAAGTTGAACTCATTAATGTGTTCAACTTCTTCACAGTAATTGTGAAATAATTGAATAATATTAAATAATACTTATGGGGCATAACACTAACAATCACAAGAACTCAATCTCGAACAATCTTAACAGAGATGAACTAACACGAAATTCAGAAGAGGCTTTCGATGAGCCATTACAGGATCAAGAAACTGAATCTTTGGAGCAGTCACCACACAAAATTTCGGGTTATGGACCAAGATTTAGGAACCGAATCCAACGATTTGAGCTACTGAATTGCAACAACGAAAGTTCAATGAAATCAGAGTCAGGTGCGGCTACAGAAAGTTCATCGGAGGGTGGCACCTCAAGAGAAAGAGGGAGGTGTGAATCAAAATTTCCGGAAGAGAGCCAGAAAGCAGAAATTTCAAATGATCTTTCAGATGAAGATCTTGAGAAAGAGGAAGTAGAACAATACAAGGTCTATGATCCAATTATTCCACAAGATGATACTCATCCACACTCTGAGAATATAATACAAAGTCGAGATGGCCTGACTTATGAACGAGGAAACATTGTTCACTTCTTAGCAACTGATTGTGAACCCAATAGTCCTTCAACTCAATTGCTAACAGATTTGAATTACATCAACTTTGAAATTTTGAAACAAAATGAACCAAAAATCGGTAGAGTCATCGTCCAGAAGGAGGGAACCCACAAGATCTTTATAGTATTTGTAAAGAACTCATGTTGGGACTTAGTTACATTATTATCATCATGCATTGTAAGCTCACAAAGTAGAATCTGTTCGCATGGCAAATAAGAGAAATGAGCTGAAGGGTAAAATTAATTTCATTCATCATTTGTGCAGAGAATTTAGGGACAGCAAAATTACAATAACATTATGTAATGGAAATACTACAATACCAAACGAACCTTTAAGACCGGAAATTATCAAAGAACATCATGATAGTTTAATTGGAGGTCACAAGGGCATCGTAAAAACTTATTTACGTATCAGAGAACAATTTCATTGGCCAGGAATGAAGGGTGATATTGAAAAATATATTAAAAGCTGTCGTATCTGTCAAATCAGGAAGATGAGAAGAATAAAAACTAAACAACCAATGCAGATAACTGATACACCGTCGGAACCTTCCGATAAAATCTCGATCGACATCGTTGGACCGTGACCAAGAACCCCTTCAGGAAACACAAATATCCTTACTATCCAGGATAATTTTCCTAAACACTGCACGGCAATTCCTTCACCAGATGGACGAGCCATTACGTTGGCTGATGCACTATCAAATAACTTTATCGTGTTATATGGATGTCCGAAAACAATCTTATCCGATCGGGGAACAAATTTCATGAGTAAAATGATTTCTCAACTAATGAAAACTCTCAAAATTGGACATAGAGCAACTTCCGGTTATAGACCCCAAACGAACGGGTCACTAGAACGGGGTCATCATGTTCTAGTCGAGTATTTGAAGGGCTTTATAGACGAGTACAATGACTGGGATTCACTTTTACCGTTTGCCATTTTTTCCTATAATACAACAGTCCATAGCGCGACAAAATACAGTCCTTACGAATTGATTTATGGCAAAATAGCTAGAGTACCAGCATCTTTCGGAGGAGATAAAACAATTGAGACCTATGACAATTACTTAGTAGAGTTTATTGACCGGTTGAATAACATTCAAATAATTGCGGGGAGAAACCTAATCAAGGCCAAAGAAAATTCGAAAGTCCAGCATGATAAGACATCTCATCCTGTTGACTTTCAAATTGGGAATTTTGCTTATGTTCTCAAAGAAGCAAAGGAAAATAAATTAGATGATGAGTTTGTAGGACCATTTGAAATAGTTGATCGAACACAAATGGGTGATTTGGTCCTTGGAACGATTGACGGCAATAGATTCATGAAACATCCGAATAAACCGAAGAGGAGTTTTGAATAATTTCTCCCTCAATTCATTCACCATTAGCGACAACACATTCATCCAAATTTTAGGAGAACTCACAGTAGTTCGAACAGGAAAATTTTGCTTTTATTTCAGAATCACCACATGAAGTCTAATTTGGCTACGGCCATTTTCCCGATATTGGGGACGTCTGCTTACTGAAGTCCGACCAGGCCCCATATGTGATCAATTTCTTGAGGAACAATCCAGACTTCTTCAATAAGGAGATGAAACTTATTCAGATGAGCATCGAAGCCTGGACTGTAGAACCAAAAGATGGCCACCTTGAACGTTCAAGATATTGTAAAACACAACAGAAAAAGATAGCTGAGAAGGTACTCAAGATACACATTCAAGAGAAATCGGTTGGGTGCATAGATCAAACAGAACGTTAGCATCGGGTGAACCAGCTCAAGAAGCTTCATGATGACGAGAATGAAACGGCTAGAAATCCCAAATAATTGGACAGCTGGGATTATACTGAGGGTCACGGCCAAGAATATTGGATTATGACAACTTCCGACATAGTGAGAAACACAGGAGCTATAGAATGAAGATTTCCTGATCTTCATGTTGCACTGGCAAATTTGAAATTGGCACTTTCAATCCGAAAATTGATGTAAGCAGTGGAGTTGCCGCACCTAACAAAAACAATCGAGTTAGAATCTCCATCAAACGACCCACACGCAAACAATGTGCATTTTCCAACGTACCCTCCATTTCATTACAAACCATAACGTAGACTCATATAACAACGATATCATTCACATGGGGTTGACAGTTTATTCTTATGCAACTGGAGCGGAGGAATCAGCTGTTTGGATCCTACTGCTTCTGAAAATACAGGAGGAAGTAATCGAAGAAGCAAAAATCACCATGGCCAGTGATCAGCATACCAGGAATCATCTGCCAGCCACAAACGGAGGAATAAGCCGAAATTCATCGTCCAATGAAACTGAAAAAAATTGAAAAAGTATGAGAATTTTGAACCTTGGATTGATAGGGAAACGATCTTAGTGGAAAATTTATTTCTTGGTAAATTACCAAATAATTAGATCCGAGTTTCAAGGCTGTTTTAGAATTAGGGTCAATATTCTCAATTTGAAAAAAAAATATATATATATACAAAAAAAACATATCAAACAATATTTTGAGAATCCATTAGTCAGAAACAGAAATTTCCAGCGCTGACAGCTCGTATACAAAAAAAAAATATATATACACACTCACATAAGACTTTGTAACGTGACTTTTTACCCGGGGGGTGGGTGAAAGGCCACCACGCCGTCCCTCCCACCGCCTCTCTCAATGAAGTTCCCTAATTAAAAACCGTTTATGGGCGCCAGGTGATTTTTACGGAACTACCAAACCGGAAGTTCCTCGGCGGTTCCTGCCCTACATGTTACGGCTCATAACCGGCCCGTAGCAGCACGGAGTTCCGCCGAGAACAGAACGAAATAGGTGGAAGGGGGGAGGTATGACCTTTCTCCCGGCTAGCCCTGAGAGAAAAACGTGACATGAGTCAGGGGGGGAATCGGGGGTGTTAACCTGATCCACTGCCATTTCTCATTAACAAAAAGAAGAACCCTCGAAACTACCGGAATAAAACCTGGAAAGTTGAGAAAATAGGGAAGAGGGAACTCTTAAATAAATTACTCGCACACTAGAGAAATCTGGTAGAATCAGAGTATATTAACAAAATAATAATAATTACATTTCACTTGACCCGAAAATTAAGAATTATCGGAAACTCTAATGAAAGACAAAAAGAAGTTATTTCATAAAATAATTATTATTGAAAATTAAATTTCAAAGAAATGACAGAAATAAATTATTTTAGTTATGATTATTTTATTCCAGGAAGTGCAATAACCATCCAAAACGCACAGAATTCTCGGAACTCGTCCGAGTATACGGGTGACGCGATACGGGGGATAGGGGAGGATGGAAATGCTTTGTTTCCGAGACTACCGCATTTGTATCCAAAATTATATTTCGGTTTTTCTTCAACAAAAAATCTAAATACAGTGGAAACTCTTTATAGCGAAACTCTTTATAACGCAAAACTCGATATAACGTAGAATGTATCCAAGTTTATTTGGTTTACATCGTTATTCCTATACTTATACACTCTATTCAGCGTCACAGACACTCTTTGTAACGAAATAATCCGTTCAATTTTAAACTCAGTAATCGATTTAAAACCATAAATATTTCGTGGAAATATTATCACTCAAGTATTGTAATCATCGAGCAAATGTATTTATACTATACAAACTCAATGTCATCGATTTCTATTACATTCATACAACCTCAGTTGCTTCCGAACCTTTAAGCTCTCAAGCCTTCGAACTGGAATGGCTACTAAAAGAAAAACATTGTGTGTAGATGAAAAAGTTTCTGTCATTCGAGCCATTGAAAATGGCGAGAAAAAAAGTGACGTCGGAAAGCGAATTGGTTTTAGTGCATCAACTGTTTCTACAATCTGGGAAAATAGAGAAAAAATTCTTCAGGCAGAAAGTGAAGGAAATTTTGTAAAAAAAATAAAAAGACCAAAATTTGGAGATTTAGATCAAGTTATGCTGTCTTGGTTTTGTACACAGCGACAAAATAATTTGCCTGTCTCCGGACCAATTCTTAAAGCGAAAGCTGAAAAATTTGCAAAAGAATTGAATATAAGCGACTTTAAAGCTTCTGAAGGTTGGCTCGGGAAATTTAAACAATGCCATCACATAAACTACGGTAAAGTGAGCGAAGAAGCCAGAGATGTAGGTAGAAATGTTACTGATAATTTGCTCAATAACAAATGGTCAAAATTGAGAGAAGAATATAGTCCAAACGATATTTTCAATGCGGATGAAGCTGGCATATTTTATAAATTGACTCCAGACAAGACGTTGAAATTTAAGAACGAAAAATGCATGGGAGGCAAACTCTCTAAAGAACGAATCACCGTTCTCGTCGCTGCTAATATGAGTGGTACAGAAAAAAGGAAGCTGATGGTGATAGGAAAGTCAAAGATTCCAAGGTGTTTCAAGAATATTGAGCAATTACCAGTTACGTACAAGACAAATAAGTCTGCCTGGATGACAAGCCAACTCTTTGAGGAGGAATTGAGAAAATGGGATGCAGAGTCGAAAGGGCGAAAAATTTCGCTACTTGTTGATAACTGTCCAGCTCATCCCTGTATCAGATGATTTCCGTAATATCGAATTATTTTTTTTTCCAGCCAATACAACTAGTGTCCTACAACCAATGGACCAGACTGTCATTGAAAGTCCAAAGGGTCATTACAGGAAAATATTATTGATGTAGCTGATAGAATCAGAAGGAAAAACTTCGATCAACATGTTACATGCCATTAATTTTTTATCCAAAGCCTGGGAAGAGGTAACACCAACCACAATACGACACTCGTTTCGCCATGCAGGGTTTTGTGCCAGTTCTCCCGATTCTGAGGCTACGATTGAAAGCAACAATGAGCATTCCCTGATCGAATGTACCGGACAATTCGATTTTTCACTTAGTCTGACAGAAAATTTCGATAGTTATGTCGATGTTGATGAAAATTTAGCTGTAGCAGCTGTTTAAATTGATGAAGAAATTGTTGACTCTGCGAGAGCAAAAGAAGAACAAGATGATGAGGACGAAAATCCAGATGACGTTGAGCCACCGCCAAGTATTGACGAAGTATTGAATGCCGCCAAAGTATTAGAAATTTTTCTTTTATTCAATGAAGATGATCCGACAATATCGCACGATATATCTGAAATATATAAGAAAATTCAGTCAAAATTTGAGAGGACACATTCTCTATTTTAAACTGGGTTAATTTATTTATTTAATAAAGTGATGATCTTTTGTAAAATTTGTTAGCGTTGAAATATTTTTTCCTCACATTGGTCGTTTATCTGTATAACGAAAACTCTTTATAACGTAAGCAAGTACCTGGTCCCTTGAATTTCGCTATAGAGAGTTTCCACTGTATGTCTCAGGAGGGGTAAATTTGGGGTCGTTGTGTTCGTCTCCTTCATCCCTATCGAGTGAGATAGATTTCGGGATTTTTTCACGGGAAGTATGGAAGTTATTCCAAAAGAACCACTTTCCCTACCCAATCGTAACGAGTGCGAGTGAGACAGACTCAGTGCGCGTCACGGCAAATAAAAGGACGCGGGATCTTTTACATCTTCAACGTACAAAGAAACATAGAACAATAACGATGTTATGCCCCATAAGCATTATTTAATATTATTCAATTATTTCACAATTACAGTGAAGAAGTTGAACACATGAATGAGTTCAACTTACTTCACATATTATTTGACTCAGCGTCTTATTGCCACATGTTCAATCATGTTGCAATGTGGCACTGATAATTCACTATAAGAATTGACCTCACCAATGTTCGAGAGGTCAGTTCTCAACCAGACACGACAGTGTGTCATTTTACCTTTTACCTTTATATTTTATTATACATCATGGATATTAATTAATCATTCAATTTAAATGAATACTTATTCCTTTTCTAATAAACCACCGAGTTGAAGTATCTATTCACTGTAGAGGGTATCTCTACAGATGAACCCAAAGAACCTACTTTCAGACTCATTCCAGTCCTAACATTTGGTGGCAGCGGATTTCTTCGAAGGCAAGGATTGATCAACCATTGTCGACGACTACAGTGAGTACGAGAATAACTTGGCAAAATTTGGAATTGGAAAACTTGCTTTCATCACGAGAGCAACTATCTTCGGATAGACTATCGCTAGATAGACCAAGAGAAGAGGATTCTACTCAGTTGCATGAAGGAAACAAGTCTATCGACGGATAGAAGATCGTAGAGGTTTTTGGTAGTGAACATCCAGTTAAGCTCATTAGCTGAAAGTAACTGTATTGAATAACAAAGCATTTGTAATTTTTAACTTCTCACGTTTATACTTGTTGTCCAACAGCAGAAGATTCAAATTGTACTTAGCGACATTTTGAATAATACAGGATTTTAAGCTGTGGAAACAGTTAAAATCAAATCTCTGAAAGGGGGAGGAGAATCATAGAAGATTTCCACTAGAACCTAAAAGAGTGACGTCTCGTGTAGAGACAGAGTTCATTTAGACGGGCCCACGTCGTTGACAAGTATGTCAGTTTTCGAAGATGCTTTGGCCAGCGCATCAATAGCAAGTGGACGTATGGTTGGAATGCCAATGTCACGGACAAGTATGTCAGTTATTAAGGAAACTTTGGCCAGCGTGCCATCAACATATGAACATTTGGTAGACGTATCAATGTCAGCGGAATCACTAGTCGGTAAGACAACAAATAGTGACATCCACAGTCAGAATTTTGAGCATAGTACACAAGGTGCGAGCTCTTCAGTGCCAACCGGCAAAGAGAACATAACTCTGGTAGAGTCTGAGTACAGGAGTACAAAAGTGACAGGAATCAGAGCAAAAACTTTAAAGGAACTACAACTTGAATTTTGCAGTATTCGGCAGAGAACCAATGAGAGCGTTAGCACATTTGCAGCTCGTGTCGAAAGCTTAGCTATGGACATAGCGAAGATTCGCTTTGAATTAGGATTGAAACAACCAATCCAATGTTTTGTAAAAACGATGAATTATAATACTACATTCAATGAGTCTCAATTAGGAGCAGGGAACTTTGAGCAGATCATACTGCAGGACTCAGCAGCGAAACTACAGTATAATTCGGGTCAGAGGTCGACAGAGAAGAAGAATCTTCTGAACCAAAAAGAGAGAAAGGTCATTAGTGAAAATATGGTTACGACTACAGCTTCTGGAATCTTTGACGGTTCAAGAGAAAAAGAATGCCGCAAAGATGTCACAGGAATTGGAATAGACCTACAACGACGCCATACTAAGTTCAAGATCTGTTTTAATTGTGCAAAAGGAGGTCACAGCGCAGCAGAATGTAGACTCTTGCTAGGAGACCATTATAATGAAGAGGTAAATTGACTGAAAAAGAAAATTATTGATTCAAACAAATAGTCGCAAGGAAAATGCGAATATTGCACATCGAGTACTCATAACTTTCATCAGTGTCATAAGCTGAAAGCAAAGCTCGGAATTTCGAAGTCAGCATATATTGCGACAGTCCAGCACAATAAAGGTAATGCAGAGAGTAATATAAATAATCTTACAGACAGACAAAAAGTTGAGTCAGCAAAAGGATTACAAAAGTCCTACCAGCAGTCAAGGAAAATTCATCGCATTATGGCATATGGAATTGAACGTGAAACAGTCGAGATCCTAGAAAATATGGAAAGAACACAAACGAAACGAATGATAAAGTCCGTCAGTTCAGCTAATATGAAGAGGCATGTTATTTTAAGTGCCAATGAACTCAAGAAACAAACCGCGTTTCTAGTAGACACTGGTGC
The DNA here is from genome assembly GCA_963942555.1 of Aleiodes leptofemur. Taxonomy (NCBI): domain Eukaryota; kingdom Metazoa; phylum Arthropoda; class Insecta; order Hymenoptera; family Braconidae; genus Aleiodes; species Aleiodes leptofemur. The sequence goes on from OZ012621.1 coordinate 11,004,968, forward strand.
TATGGTTTCGCTAATAAAAATCGGTAAATTACGTCATGAAGTTCCGATCATAGAAGACACAGATCTCCTTTAAGGAATTGCTGAAGAAACCATCTTGACATTGGGAAAAGTTATAATATATCTGAAAATTGAAGAAGAAAAATTAGGACACGTATTTCATGTGGTACCTAATGAATTCCCGTGCTCAGGAGGAATTCTTGGGGAAGATTTTCTAGAATCAACAAATTTGAGCGTACAAATCGAGCCAGGAAAAGAGTTGTGGATAAATGGAACAGGCTTCAATTTCCGAAGAATGCGGGAACGAAGATTGGTTCTAGTGCAAAACGTGACACCAATAAAGAACAAGTCAACTCACAACCGGAAGCCCATCAAAACTGTGCATAAGAAAATCATCGAGAGAACGATAATTACTAAGGAGAGTCTAGATGACTCAATAACTGAATATCCAGTCATTTTTACAGAGAAAATTGTAAAAGAAAAATTTTGTTCACACGGAAATAATCCGAAGTGTAATGATCCGCAGATAAATAACCGAAAGATGCCGACAGAGATAGGAGAATCTTTCCATTTGAAACAGAATCGAAATCCGTCGATCCGTGAGGATTCAAATCAGAATTTTGATACTCAGGAAAGAGGAAAAGAAAGAGAGATCATTAAGAAATCTCACACTGCTAAATTAGTGCCAAAATACTGGCTAGGATTTCAAGAAGGAATAATTTATTTGACCATACTTGGTGAACATTTATTGGGAAACAAACCAGATAAGCTGTTCGATTTGCGGAAGGTTAAGGCCATAACATTGACCAACAATGAATCATGTAAAGAAAATACTTATTGCTCAATCATTTTTGCAATTTTCAAGAAACCAGAAGCAATAGGGGCAAATGCAGAGTATCATCATCAGACAGAGAATGAGAGAATCATCGGAGGTCTATTCTCAGTATTTGAAACATTCACAACTTTGGGAAATATGCTGGAACGAAAAGGTTTCATTCCCAGTCAAATATATACAGAATGTCCGGGAATTGCAATAACAAAAGAAGGCAATTTCAGACTTGATGAAAGACAAATTCATAGATTCCAAGACAGTTTCATATCATCTCAAATACTTATGAATTCTAATCTCGCTAAATTTCAAGGATTGTGGTGGCGCTATCATCCATACATTAACATTGTGGTACTTGGATCTAGCCTAAGAAAACATAACAAGATGAATCACGAGGGAATTCAGCAGATGGCAAATATCCATTTCCATCAAAGAACCAAAATGAATAAAGTTGAAGTCATGCGACTGAAAACTAATTCAGATGAGAATTCAATTGAGGGTATAAACTTGATGGGTCGCAGCATCAGTCAAGACATAGTCAGAATAATCATGGAGCCGAATTGTCTAAAAAATTATGGTTGAATTACAATTGAAAGATTCAATGAAAAATATGAAAATTTAATTTTTGATTTTTCTAAAAAATCTGAATTATTACATGGATCAGATGATACTAATATTCCATTAATACTGGAAGAAAATGAAATATTCTTAAGGGAAGAATTATTGAGGAAATTGTTGATTATACCATTCATTTGGGATCGGAAGATTAAAAAATATCTCCAATGGACATCTCACACCAAAGGCAGCATCAGAAGATTCATCCTCTTGCGGGATACAGAACTAAAATTGAGATTATGGATCATCAAATCAGTACAACATAACAACAAGTTGGTATTCAAAGTGAGACAGATGGATAATATTGCAAATTCAGGTGTTTACATAATGCAAACTCAGTGTAATACAGGACAAGAACGATGTCGAAATTCGTTTAGTAAACATTTCACTCAAGGTGAAGTCATTACGTTGGTCGACATTCAGATACTGACCAACCTCAAGGAATACCAGGAAACAATCGCTCGTTATGAGAAAGAATTCCGATACAATGAAGACCTCAACATTGAAATCAAAACATGGGCAGAATTTTGCAGCTCCAATGAAGAATATCAACCTTATAGACAAGATGAACAGGGAGAAATAAGAATAAATTCGAGAGTAATGGACACAACAGTTACTTATATTTCTATGTTTCAAGACAACACTCAAGACCAAATATTTACTTTCATTTATAGAACTTCAATGACGAAGTTTGATTGTGAGAAGATTAAAATTCCACAAAAACCAAGTGTTGTAAGAATTTTACATGGTAACCGAGCTTCAGCACTAAAGACAGTTTATGAGATTATCGGAGGAATAAGGAAAAAATCAGAAAAAGTTCGTTCTGATTGTGCTGAAAAGATAAAAGGTCATCTCGCACTAATAACTTCCGTGGTATATTCTTCAATCAGATACATGGATGCGATCAACATCCCGAAAGGAAGCCAACCAGATTCGGCAATCATCAACAATCAACTACTTGACTTTTGGTACTTCGATACCACTTACGTTCAAGATTTACAAAAAGAACATCACAAAATACTTCAAGTGTTGTTGAATCTTGGAATAAAAGAATCTTTGCGAAAGATGATGAATGATTTACGTAAACAGCGTTATACACAAGTTTATATGTGTGATGAGAAAAATTATGAGATAAATATTGGACCAACAACAGTTGCAATTCAAGAGCCTGGGAACTCTACAAGAATTGAAATGCATAATTTGAAGTTGCAAAGGCCCTTACAAGCCTTTAAAATTGATAAAATATGGAGTAAAACTGTTGCAAAGTATCAGGCAAAAATGAAAATACAAGAAGTAACACATCAGAAGTGTGTCAAAATAATTATTCGTGAAATAATAATTCGAATAATAATTTCAATGAAGAAATTAGGTGAAGCGGAGATCGAATTACGACAGCGGACGACCATCGGGTGATGCGACGAGTCAAAAATGCTGACGCGTCCATTCTTCAACGTTCGTACAACCGGAGCACCTGGTGAAATGAAATACGAAGAACGGAAAAAGGAGGAGACAACGATTAAAATAATATTTAATGAAATTTCGGAAAAATATTCAACGAAAATGAAACTCTTACACTTTTATGGACTCCTGATCCGTAAAAACAAAATGAAACATGAGAACTTGCTAAAATATCCTTATTGTAAGGATGAGGATAATTTTGGGGATTGAGAGAAGGATCTATTGAAGACCTGGAAGGATAATCGAGTACTCAATTTATTTTTGACAATAAACATAGATTTTACAGTACAATTATATATAACAAAAATAAATACTGAGATCAATGAACTATTCATCAATTTGGAAGGTAGAAGTGGCCCAGATGAAGCTCTCACACAAGGAAGATGCTTGATGCAGAGATCATTGAATGGGCAGCTAGAAAATGCCGAAAACAGACTGATCAACGAGAGCACCCAAACGACCATATCCGAGATAAATTCTCCACTCTCCTTCATCCGAAAGAACATATCCAGGCGCGCCACGATAATAGCCGTTACACAAGATATAATACGGAGAGATGAATCCTTCTTTGATGAATCGTCGTATACCTGGCAGATGGCAAGGAACAGCCACTTTCTGATTCGACAGAAGTCGACAAGAACGAGTGATTCTGGCAGGATTCAGATTTTCTTCTTTTCGACACCACTCACGAATAGCAGAAGAAAAATCTTGCGGGTAGCGAGTGAAGCCCTGCAACAAGTAAAATTTTTAATCTTAGGAAAAAGAAAAAATAAGGTAGAATATTTCGAAATTAAGGGACTTACTAGTTCGTTTGCTCCAACGCATTGGAAATTTCGACAGTCAAAACGTATACAGCCGGGACAACAACGAGCTGATATTCGAAGACGACGCTGTATTAAACGGTGTTTTTGCGACAGCCCTTGTGTCTGTCGCTGGGGACCACAAATTACAGATTTGCGGAAAAATGGATTCTTTTCAATGACTGATGTTCGGAATGTTTGGGGACAGTCTTCACAGATGTGCAGATCAATAGCACATATAGGACACTTTTTTATGGCACAACTCATATTTGAACTGAATTTGCTACGAATAATTAGAGAACTTGTTCACACAGAAATACGGAAAACGAATGAAACGATTTGGAGACAGAAGAAGTTTTTATTTACTTCAGTGCACTGTCAGCAAAAGCTACGCACATTCAAGTTCAAACGACAGCGAATTCCATCCAAGTCACATGAATTTATTACCGAAAATTCAATTGGTAATTCAATAAGAAATTATGAACGAGATAATTGTGCAAATTCATATTCAATGTTAGGAAACATTCATCTCAAAAGGAGGAAGAAAAGTGAAGAACTTGAACTCAGAGAAACTCTGATTTCGGTTTTCATAGTGAAATTTAAGACAGATTCAACATTTCTCTATACAGACATCCAAGTATTGACTGTTGAAGAAGCTTTGACCAGACGCGTTAGAAAAAGTAAAAAATTACAGTCTACAATTTACTTAATTTTGCAATTTTTAGCAGACTTGAGGACACAGAAGTTCATTGTAGAGCTGATTCAGCAGGATGGCCATGTCGATGACACCAAGGCCAAGTGTACGGTAGCTCTTACGCAGTTGATGCTAATAAACTCAAATGAATTTCTTTTCATTCACATAATTTCTAAACTATTAATCGAAATATTCCACAGAGAGATGCAACTGGACGATGGAAAAGACATTTACAAAAAAAAAAAAATTAATTTTGGATAATCCAGACTTGAGAAAAGCGGAGACTCTCGAGTTTTCACCATAGAGATTTTGGATAAAATTCAAATGCACATATCCAATAGCTGCATGCTGCACATATCCAATAACTGCATTTAAAAATAATAATAACAATAATAATCAATCAATTTTCAGAATACAAGTTAAAAATAAGAAAGAAAAAGAATTATTCATGTATGAGAAACTATTTTAAAACGTAAAACTTGTAGAGGAAAATTGTAAAATTTTAGTTATATGAGGCATATTTTTGTCTATAATGGGAGAAAATTATCAGGGATAATAATTTTCTTCCCTGGGGGGGAGGAATGTTATGCCCCATAAGCATTATTTAATATTATTCAATTATTTCACAATTACAGTGAAGAAGTTGAACACATTAATGAGTCCAACTTACTTCACATATTATTTGACTCAGCGTCTTATTGCCACATGTTCAATAATGTTGCAATCTGGCACTGATAATTCACTATAAGAATCGACCTCACCAATGTTCGAGAGGTCAGTTCTCAACCAGACACGACAGTGTGTCATTTTACCTTTTACCTTTATATTTTATTATACATCATGGATATTCATTAATCATTCAATTTGAATAAATACTTATTCCTTTTCTAATAAACCACCGAGTTGAAGTATCTATTCACTGTAGAGGGTATCTCTACAGATAAACCCAAAGAACCTACTCTCAGACTAATTCCAGTCCTAACAACGACACGGCAATATGAATTTTAATTAATAAAGTAATTGATTGTTTCGGGATGGAGTCGAATCATTACGGCTAAAGGGGAACGGCTAACGAGAGGCCCATTGGAATTTCGGGCGAACGATACGGCATCTCACCCAATGTGATGGCGACTTCTCCTGCATCCTCCTTATCCTCTCCACGAAGAGTCCTCTCCACATCCTGCAGGAATCCTCGTCTCCACGACTCCTTGGCTGCTTCCGATGACTCTGCTGACTGGCACGGACTCACACGTGCTCTCTCGTTGCCGGCTCACACTCGACTGCTCGTTCCGACGTGATCAGTCGTCCGGGGAGGGGGGGGGGGGTACTTTAGCCGACTCATGCCCCTCGGTGCCGTCAGGCGCATGACAGTTGCGCTCGCTACGGGACTCTCTTCACGTGGGAATATTCAAACATTCACAGAACCCAAACTTCCGACTTACGGGTTTTCCTCTGAATTTCCCAATTACTTCGCGACCGGGCTACTTTACGCAGCGCTTCTCCGGGGATTTCCTATCTAAACTAACCAAAATAATTGTGGGACACGGATCTTGTCCGCTGATGGCCTCTTAAATATAACCGGGGCTTACCCCAACATTAACTCTCTAAGTTCCTATCACTAATTAACCTAACCGGGATTTCCCTCCCAAAATTTTCACAGATGAGGCACAGATCTTGTCTGCTGATGCCTTCTAAAACTAACCAGGCCTTTTATTCCCACTATGAACACGATTGAAGTACTCTGAGGAACGGATCTTGTCCGCTGTTGCCTCCCAATCCTTAAGACTAATTTAACCAATTTTTCCCCCGAGAATTTAAACCAAACTATTAACTAAATCCTCTTATTGGGAGCGTCAGTTTCGCTGAACTGTTTGCGCTTTCTCCGATCCCTAGCCTCGCTTCCACTTTAAACGGTTGCGTTACGGGGTTGTTAAGGGGTTTTCGGGGTTCATGTCACGGGGTTGAATGGGACTTTTCGGAGGTATTTGCCTTTATTTCGTGCGCGACGGTTATTGCACTTGCCTGTATTCTGCCGGTATTTCTGCTGGATAACGAGAACCTTCGGGGCTCGTTACAACTTTAATCCAGATAAAATTTGAATTGAAGACTCATGGGGGGAGCAGAGACAGGAAAATTGAAAATTTATTTTCGGTGCATATATAAGCGTATACGTATGCGGTGTCTTTGAGGCAAAGAGGGCAGGTTGGTTGAGCCCCTTCAATGGGATAATCCTCACTCCTTTGTAGTCCATCTCCAATTCCTTTCGAGAGGTACACCAGGTGATAGACGACCATCCACCTCACCATCCACCCAGCGTCTCTGAACAACTTGAAGTTTTGGATAACATTCGATGATGGAGGAGAGAAGGAACTGAGAAAAAAATATATATATATAATATATATTAACTCGCATACACACGGAACGCAAACTCCTTGTGCAAAAACTCACGTTCACATTTAGAGATCAACAAGAAATGAAGAACTCCTACCCAACATCAAGCTCCATCGAACAGAGACCATGGTTCTCAGCCAAAATCCTGGATAGTTGTATCAATCAGCACAGGGCACAAATCAAGAGCTTGATATCGGAGATGAGTAACCAGCTGCGCAATCTATCAAGTGGCGCTTGATATCCACCTGGAAGACAAGTGAGCATCATTGGAGCAGTATGACGATTCGACCAAAGGTTGACAATAAGGTCGACAACAATCAAAGCTGCATGAAAACCTCACGCTCTCGGGGAACTCCTTGAAGACCAAACTCATAGAATACATAATACATCCCATATCCCTCTACTTTCATTACTCCCTCATATTCTTTCTCTTCCATTGCTTTTCCTAACGCAATCGAGTTTTGAAGCCCAGAAAAAATAACTGCGTGACGAATTGAGAATCTGAAAACTTTCGGACATGCGAAATGAGTTGTTAACGCTGGAACATAACATAAATGAAATCAATGAAATAATGATGAAAAAAAAATAATAAAAATCAATGACAGGAAAACTTGGAAAAGGATGCATTATTTGGAGGGTGCTGACCGAATTTAGACTTCGTCCTCTTGAGAAGAGAGAACACACTAGGTGGAAAATATAACCACCATATCTGAATATATTATATTGTTAAATATTATTTTAAAGGCTAAAACTTAAAGGATAAAACTTAAAGGCTAAAACTCTTAAAGGCTAAAACCGAAGGAAGGTCGGTGGAGGAGAAAAGCTCTGGATACTTGAAAAATATTATTTTAAAGGCTAAAACTTAAAGGCTAAAACTTTTAAAGGCTCAAACCGAAGGAAGGTCGGTGGAGGAGAAAAGCTCTGGACACTTGAAAAATATTATTTTAAAGGCTAAAACTTAAAGGCTAAAACTTTTAAAGGCTAAAACCGAAGGAAGGTCGGTGGAGGAGAAAAGCTCTGGATACTTGAAAATATTATTTTAAAGGCTAAAACTTTTAAAGGCTAAAACCGAAGGAAGGTCGGTGGAGGAGAAAATCTCTGGATACTTGAAAAATATTATTTTAGAGACTAAAACTTAAAGGCTAAAACTTTTTTTTTTCCTGCTTGCGCATTACATATGTAACGTCCGGAAAAATGAGACGTTTTTTTTATTTTTATTTTTTTTTAGAAAATATTCGAAACGAAAGATACTTTTCGTTTCGAATAAAAGAAATTTTAGAGACAATGGTGAATACGATTCACCATTGTTCTGATAAAATGATAAGAGACATCCGGTGTAAATAACACGGATCGTCTCAAATCAAAGTATTTTTTTTAATGATTTTTTTTTATACTATCGAAATGAGTGGGGAGGGGAGAAAGCGAGTTAAATAACTCAATTCTCTCTTTTCTCTCTCGCTCTTCCACTGGTGGTCAAGGGCATCGAATTACTATGCCTTAACAACAGTGGAAAATGCGAGCATTTTCCCACTCCTTCAATTGTGAGGTGCGAATCATGTGCAATTTTTGTCACATGATTGACCCCACTATTGAATAAATTAGGAGAAAGGGCATCGACAAGCGCGAAGTCGTTGCACTCCTTTCCCTAATTAAGTTAGTTGGGTGTGAACAAGGAAGTAAGCAGGAAATAAAGATTTGGAAGAGCTTGTATAAAAAAAAAAAAAATTAATAATAAAGAAAATAGAAATTGTGAAATTGTTTAGGAGAGATGAGAAGAAAAAAAAGAGAGAGAGAAGAAACAGAGAGGGAATCATGAAAAACTAAAGGATTTAGAGTGAAAAAAAAGAAAGAAACTAAGAAGTCAAAATTGTTGGTGTGAAAAAAAAAGAGAAAAAAAAATTGTTAAAGTTATTAAATTAAGAAAGAGGAAAGATCAAAATAATTGTGAATTTTGGAAATTGTGAGAGAGAGAAAAAGAACTTGTTAAAACTGTGAAATTATGAGAAAAGAGAGGATAGGAAGAATTGTGACTTTGAGAATTGTGAGAAAAGGAGAAAAGGAAGATTTTGGAATTGAGAATCATCTAAAATTAAGCAGAAGAAGATAAGTGGAAAAATTTATTTAAAACCGTGGATACTGCGCGCGCAGATCTCATGTATTTAAAATAAGAAGAAAAAAAAAAGTTAAAATATCAAAAATAATCAATCTGAGCATTTTTGTTAAATTTTGTTCTATTTTTGTTAAATTTTGGGAATTATTTTTATGATGAAATTAATTGATCGAATTCAAATTTATATGAAAATCAACTGGAGAATCGAGTTCTATTTTTATTAGATTTTGGGAATTATTTTTATTGAGAAAATTGAATAATTGAAATAAAAATTTAATTGGAAATTAATTGAAAAATTAAATTGTTATTTTTGCTAAATTTTGGGGATTGTTTTATTGGAAAAAATTAAATCATTGAAATTCGAATTATTTGGAAATTGATTGAGAAATTGAAATATTATCTTCGTCCAATTTTGTGAATTACTTTAATTGATAAAATTGAATATTTTAAATCCGAATTCATTGGAAATTAATTGCAAAATCTTATAATTATTTTTGTAAAATCGTCAAAGTTATTTTTATTCAGGAAATATAAACCAAATTATATAAAAAAAAAATATCTGTTATTTTCACCTTGTCACCCTATTGGAAATAATTAAACGCAAAAACTCCCTTCTTCCTATCCCGAGCTATTAGTTTTAACTAGGCTCAAAACAGGAAAAATAATAAAACCCATGCTATTTTGGAATTATCAGCAATAATAGTTCTGACGTAACACATATTTTTTCCGAAATTTGATTCTCTTAAAAAATTTATTAATAAAAAATTAATTTATTAATAAATTTATTTGTTTAATGGCCCAGGTGGTACCATTGGTACCAGGTGGTACCATTGTGAATGGCTCAGGTGGTACCATTCCTGAGGGTGAAGAAAGAAGAAGAACAAAGAACTAAAATAAAAAAAAAAAAAAAAATAACAAATATTGGTATAAAGAGAAACCAAAATTTTTAATATCTGAAAAGTGGTGAAGTTTAGAGAAATTCTGATGGAATCAAAAGTGATGAGCTCGAGGAATCCCTCTGATATGCACGTGAGAAAAAAAATGAACCGTAAAAACAGCTTCTTACTCCGAATTTCCAAAATTCCGCACAAATGGTCTGAAATCTCTTGGGATTCTTTTGTAATCTTTTTCATCTCTTTCCTTGAGGGAAATCTGAATCAGTTGGATGCTCGCATGACAAGGTAGCCTGGTCATCTTCTCTAGTATTATTGTTTTGTTGATCGTCCTTCAATTCCTTGCTAATAGTGACGTCTGGCTGCTCCCTTATAGGACCACTTGGCTCTTTGTTAATCGAAATTATCCGGTCAATTTTGATGTTGTTAATAGTTCCTCCATTTTCCACCCGGATTATCTCGGAAGAGGGTATTCCTACCACCACATGTGGACCCACTGTGTGTCCGATAAGCATGTCGGTATACCAAGCCACTACTCGGTAATCTGAATCCCCCTTCACACTTTTCTACATCACTACCTATCATGTGACACGATAATGTGTTTGCATTTAAATGCCTTTTCCCGGGTTTGTATCGCTTTTGGGGTATATCGAACTCTTTTACTTCAGCATACACTAATTTCGCTATTCACGGAGGAAAGGATATATTCTCTGGTTTCAGAAGCAAATGAGCTCTTTTGCCTATTGTCATTGTTTCATCCCCGTAATCTATTTTTACAGTATTTCTCCTCAGAAATAGCCTTCCTATCATTCCGTCTACTAATAATGGAAATGTCGAGGAAACTATGTACAATCGATCATTCATCCCATCTATGTCAAGCATTACCGACCCGGCTGTACTGGTTTTACCCGCAGTAACTCCCTTTATTATGATAGTTTCACTTTTATCTATATTGATACCAGGTTTTAAAACATTTTCTTTTATGATGTTTATATCCGCCCCACTGTCCACGAAGAATGTACCCTTTTTCCGTTTTAGGTCTTTTGTCCTCAATCGAATCCGAGTGGGTGTTGTATCGATATATGCTAAATTTATTCGAGCTATCCGAATTGCTTGGTTATTCTGCACTTGATCATAATCGCTCTCAGTCCCTCCACCGATGAGCCTCGGAACGCGCAGATTTTCCGAGCTCGCCTTCAGTTTTTTGTCTGATCAGCTAGTGATTCCTCCGGGGCCCTTCGATTTACCGGAGTGTGTCCCTGAGCATTATTCATGTTTCGAATTTGCCTTTGTAGCTGCTGCTGATTCGTGAAAAATTCCTAATCATGTCCATACTACCCCAAGATCCTCCGTAACCTTCTTCTCTCCCCCCTCTCCCATTTTGAGAACTGTACTCATTTTCTGATTGCGGCACAAATTGTTGATATTTTTGGGGCATGCTCTGAAAGTATGGAAACGGGAAATATTGGGGTATCATCTGAGACGGGTAGTTTGGATGTCCGTAGGACATACACTGTGGATATTGCGCATAATGATCACTCAAGAAATAATTGTAAGGTGAGAGCGTCCATGGTACCTCATTTTGATAATTTGGGCCTGAGTTTCCCTGAAAACTGCCCCTGACATTTCTTTCTTGGCTATCCTCCCCAACGCTCGGATATTCCCTTGCAAAATGTCCCCATTCATTGCAATTAAAACACGTTCCATCTTTCCTAAGCGTATTCTGTCCCGTTTCTTCATATTTGTCATTCTCGCTTGACGAATTCACGATTTTGATATTGTAATGTGAGGACTGACTGATTAATTCTCGATCTCGTCCGCACATATCGTCCTCCATTTCTGTCTTTCGGATTTTGGCTTGTCCTCGATCTGTCTTCTTGGTCTCACTCAACTTTCTCATTCTATCGGATTCCTCCGTCTCTTTTAGCTTAGCTTCATAATTTATCGCAAGCCCAACTGCTTCATCAAATGTCGGGAGCGATAATGGAAGAATCATTACTTTTATAACTCTTTCCAAACCCGCTATGAAGCATTCTCTCGGATTTGGTACAACGCCATTGAGCGTTATTCCTAATTCTCCAGTATCTCTTCTTTCGATTTTACTCCTAGCTTTCAATATAAGTTCTCTGAATCGCACCGCGTATTCCACAACTGGTTCGTCATAGTCCTGAAAAAGACGACTCATCTGTGCCAGGATCTGTCTCAAATTTTCTCTGGTTCCGAATGATAGTCTCAGTCTCTCGATTAAGTTCTCTGTCGTGCCTATTTCGTGATATACGCTTTCCACGAAAATTCTTGCCTGAGGTCCCAACTTTGTCAAGCAGTAAAATAGGAAAATTCGGTCATCTCCAAGCCTCAGCAATGCTCGGCAGTGCTGAATGCTATCAATAAAACGTTCTACGTCAACGCCTACTTCAAACATCATGAGAGGCTTGATCGCGTGTTCGACTCGAAACGATCGAATTTGAGATCGATCTGATTCTTCCAGGAGATACTCTGGCCTCTCTGACTGTCATTGATAACGCCTGTACGCTCCGTTTGTTTTTTGTTTCCGTGTTCTGTCTGTCATATTCTTGTCACCGAGTTCAAAATCGTCCAATGTTTGTGGCAGTGTCGAATTTACTCCCGTTGGATTCCCTAAACCCCCAGTTACTCCGTCAGTCTGGTTCAGTATTTCGTCTCAATTCGGTACTATCAGCGGTATCGTTCCCGACGGTACTTCATCTTCTATTTTATTATTTTGTCAATATGTCTGTCTATTTATTAATTTTATTCATCTATTTCTTCACTGGAAGTGGAAAGAATTCATAACTACGCTGTTTGTTGTTTTTATTTTCTTTCTGAGACACGCGGCTTATGATTCAATTTTTTGCAAATTTTTTTTTTGCCTCTCGCAACTGGTCGAACCTTTCCCGGAGCACGCGATGCAAAAATGAGTGAGGGTACTTGCACGGGTCTAATAGCAATCAGGAACAGTCACACCCGCAGCCCTGCTTGTCTTTCTCGGCATGTTTCTCTGCAGACGCAAGATGGTGGTTGCAGCTTCTTCCTCTGCGTACTCCGTCAGTCCCAAAGTTCTCGTCAATAGTCGGTACTTAACGATGTCTCTTTCCTCTCCCCCCCAAGGAGTGTTCCAGAGATTTCGACGTAGTATGTCCATCGACTCCAAGAATTGAAAACTGATTTACTGGTGTTTCTTCACTGATTGTCCGTATGTATATTCTTATTTTTCGACTTCGGAGCACCTTCTCGCGTATTCCCTTTGTATCCTCGTATTTCACCTGTTATCATTTTTTGTTCGATTATTCTCTTTTCATAGTTTCCAACACTAAAATCCCAGTACGAGTGCCAAAAACACGTTGGGCGTCGATGTTACGTTTGGACTTTCCCAGATGGTCTCACACTGCTGTGCGATCTGTCCACACGCTTTTCCAACTATTCCCTTTGAAGATACTCGCTGCTCCCTCGACTAGCCCATTAACGGAGAATTCGTGGGTGGATCCACTCACAATCTCGGGATATTTAACGAATATTTGTGGGAAACTTTGAATGATAACCAGTGATGTTAATAATGTCCAAATTGATTTAAGGAATTCAAAGGTTAGTTTGGGTCCAACCGCGGAGCTAACTTAGTCACGACGTGCTCAATTCGAAGTCAATCCACGGTCTGAGGGAAAAGGTAATCTCATTCCTTTTTCCACATCTCTAAAACTGCTTCATAAGCATTCCCATGCTTTGGCTAGTCTTCTTTATGAAAAAGATGGACAAAGCAGTTTCTCGTAGTCAAACAGCTCTGAAAAAAGCTGGACTCATATTCGCGGCTGGAAATGCTTATTCCGCGTCTTTTTCGATTTCTTCCACAGTAAATAATCTCCTGACAAAAACTCTCCTTTGAAATATTAAAAATTATGAAAAATACGCGACGTGTGATTTCTCCACACGTCACAGTATCGATCTGAAAATTTGACGGTATATCCACCATGTGTGCGCCATGTGCTCAATGAAATTTCTACTCAATCGACTGAATAGTTGCCAAGAAAAAGCGAATTATCGAAAAATCGTTCTTTCGAGTTCTCTCAGTGAAAAATTAATTCACGAGGAAGTGCGCATTGATAAGGCGCATATTGAACCCTCGGGGTGGCAAGTGCTCAAATTTTTGGTTCATCCAGTACGTTAACAAACATGTGATTTTCTTGGAAATCCTGGGCAACACGATAACTTAAAAAATATTTGAGTTAGAAACTCCAAATTTTGTGGGCTTGTAGATCTTATGAGTGAGACCTTTGGGATTGAATCTGGGTGAAATCGGTCCAGTAGTTCGTGAGACGTCCTTGAAAAATCGATGAACGAGAAAACGCTCTATCTCTCGAACTACTGGACCGATCACATTCAAATTTTGCTTGAAAAATTTGTTCAGACGAGCTCAAAAAATGCTGATTATTTAAGATTTTTCCATCTACTTCTTCTATACGAGTGCTCAAAAAAGTCGTTTTTCCAGAAATCTCACTTTTTCTCCATTTTTTCCCTAAGAATGCTGGTATTCCTTCTGTAATAATAAAAATGTAGACAATTTTTCCGCAAAAATGGGCCCATTTTCATTCCACTATGACAACGAGAGAAATTAATTAAAACCTGAAATTAAATTTCCAAATTTTCCAGTTTTATCGTATGATTTTAGTTTTTGTATAATATTGATTTTTTTTCATGGAATGTGATTATTTGATGGTGTTGCGGCCAGGTTTTTGACACGGGGAATGTCAATGACCCGGCATCTGTCAGGAATTTGGGCAATTACTTGCCAACTTGTCATCTTCGGATTAATTCGGACAATTTTCGGTTTTTGACCTCTCCTTGTGGCAGAACAAGGGCAAGGTCTTGACTTGATCGGCGAAAGTCTATGTGGAAGGAACAGTTTCCGGTAATAGATGAAGCAAGAGATAGAGATTCTACACCTCGATCTCTAGATTGACTGTACGGCTTTCAGCATCAGCAAAAATACAGTCCGCTAAATTCGGTGATAACACAAGACTATTTTCGGTGTAAATTTCGGCATTTACTTCAGTGTTGAACTATTTGACGAAGTGTGTATCATTTATTTCAAGTTTGTAACAATATACGACAACGCCTCGTGACTAACTCCAGTGTTTTCATCAAAAGCAAAAAATTCTCTCCTAAACACCTTTTCCAAGCCGCCACCGGTTCCTCAAAACGGTTCATCTTGAAACATTGGTCCTTCGAGCCAGATCGGTGGCTCAAAACAGTGAAAAAGTGTCATTAATTCGGTCAGAAGAAACGGATAGATACTAAGGCGTGAGTTCGGCTGACATTTCTGGTCAATAGCGTCACTGTCTATCCTTTTCCATTGAGGAAATACGAGTGGCCAAAGGATAGAGAATCAAAACAAACAGTGTTATTGTTCGGTGAAATTTGAGTTCGCGTAGAGACTAACTCTTACAAGTGAGTGCCATCGCTCGTGTTCCTTCGACATTCATCAGCTCGGGCGGCAGCGGTCATTCGGAATGGACAGACGGAGAGGGAAGAATGGCCCCATTCCGAGACAGCAGCAGTCTACTCGACTCAGACGGCAGGAGAGGGAGAAGCGATCCCATTCCAGTGGCTCCTCAGTCGGTATCTCACGGCTGTATTGATACTATCAGCAGTAGCAGCTCATACAAATGGCGGTCGGCATTGTAGAGTTCATATTAATTCCATCGGTTCATCATCATTAGGGCCCGGACGTTCCTTTGAAATTCTGACCAACATGAATATAACGCTGAGTCAAAATTTTTTAATTTAGTCATTTACGTCGAACTATTAAACTGACAGCTTATAAATAAATAGAATTTGAGAGAAAATTAACTAATAATAAGTATGCAGTGAAAAAGATAAGAGGAAGCTTAAAGTAAAGAAAATAATATATTTTGCAGGGGGAATTTGGGGGGAATTCGAGAAAATATATATTTAATAGGGGGCATTTGCGGGGAATTCGAGAAAATACCATATTTTACTGGGGGAATTTGTCCAGAAGTGTTCTGGACGAATTCCCCCCCTCCCCCCCTCACCAATTCCCCCTGCTGAATATAGTGTTTTCCCGAATTCCCCGCGCGAAATATAATGTTTCCCCGAATTCCCCCCGAAATCCCCCTATTAAATATAATATTTTTTCGAATTCCTCCCAAATTCCCCCTGCAAAATATAGTATTTTTCTTACTCTAAGTTTTCTCACAAATTTTCAAACCCATAATTATTATTATTCAATTTTCTCTCAAATTCTATTCATTTATAAGCTGTCAGTTTGATAGTTTGACGTAAATAAATAAATTGAAAAATTTCGAATCAGCGTTATATTCACGTTGGTCAGGATTTCAAAGGAACGTCCGGGCCCTAATCATCATTAATCAAAAATAATTGATAACAGTGGAACCCTCACTTCTGATGGATCCTGAATTAAAAATGAGGAATTTGACTCAATGAGTCACCGCGATACTTTCAAATATTTCCTTGAGTTAGCAGCAGCGGCGGAGATGCCTACTGTCACCGAGAGCATCCACGGTGAACGTCAAGATGATTCGTCTCAACAGCAGAGAAATGACGTTTCCAAGGACATCGAGTCGTTCGGCACCAAGAGACATTAGAGATTATTCAGAGACGGCTATTGCGACTTCGGCGGAGAAAACACAATGGACGAAGATGACCGAGAAAGCCAGTTAAGTATAATTTTCATTGCTCACTTAAACTAGCCTTGGCTCTAGTCCACGGGTGTTTGTCCATTTAAAAGCATCCAACGGCGGTACGGTGGATGAACACAGCTGTTCATTGACCTGGCCGGTCAATACGTCAACTCCGTCATTGAAGACGGTGGCTGATGGACCGAGTGTAGTGGTGGAACATCAAGGAAGAATAAACGGAAGGAGCACTCTTCACTCATGATCAGTGAAGCAACTTCAAGGTCTTTGCATGGCGGGTGGTTTCCCATTAGAAGAATGGAACAGCAGCGGTTCAGACATTTGTTGAGGTCATCGGTATGGCGGGTAGCCTTCCATTAGAAGAATGATAAGTACAATTGAAGGGACGGCTCTTAAGAACTTACGATGCAAGCGGAACCAATGGTCATCTTGGTGGTGGCAAAGTCTAGAGGAGCACCATCAACGGCATACGTCAAGAAGATGCCGGCGATGAAGAGTTTACAACTTCATCTTCGGACGGACTCTTCACCCTGCTGTAAATGACTCATAGAATCTCATTAAAAAAAATGTATCGCGATATTCTATGAGAAAAGCACTGACTTTTGGCCTCGCAATTCCCAATACGTAATCATAGAAAGTTACGTTTCCGATTGTATGGTTATCGTAATAAACTCATAGAGGCGCATAAAGGGATAAATGAACGAAAAGTTTTTTATGAGAATTTATGCTGCACTACATGACATGAAACATGTTATTGGATTCTATCATCTAATATGAGGTATTTCTGAACTGCTAATTTGAATGAGATGGGAACTTTTAAGGATTTATAAGAACTTCCTTCTGATCTCTTCACTCAACTTATGAGTATCAATCAGCAACTACCGTATGCGTTCTATAATATTGTATCAGTTTTGATTTTGGTGATTTCTATATGACTTTGTAAGCAAACAGTATGGAGGACTCTATCCGAATGTTCAAGTTTACAGAAATGTCTATCAATGAGAATTTTTAAATGGCTTCTCTGAGGAAATACTTTGAAAGATTCTATGAGGACTTCTGAGCTGATTGCGAATTTCGTTTCTCAAAATTTATAAGCACTTCCTTTCGATTTCTTCAACCAATTTATAAGTATGGAGTAGCACTTACCATATCAACTCAATTGTGTCCTATACAATATAATATATGAATTTTCCGATTCGGAATTTTTTCAATTGCATTTATAGGAAAATAATTTGAAGAATTCTGTAGATTCTAATATTTATGAAACATGAATATATTTCAGAGATATCACATTTTCGTCAATGTTTACCGCAGGCCTATCACTAATATTTGCTTATTTAATTTTTTTTTTCTCGATTGAGTCCTCCGTATATCCGATAGATGCAAGAGAATCCACTACTTGAACCATTTCTGAAAAATGAACCGGAAAGTGAATTTACGATTAATAAGCGTTGGAACTCAATTGGCAGTCATTATGGATGACATAATAGATACGTGCATGAAAACAAATGGAAAATTGAATTTCCTGGGAAAAAAATGACAAATTTAATTTCTTGGAGAAAAATGGAAATTTTAATTTTCTGGCAAACAAATGGAAATTTAATTCTTTAAAAGGGAATTAATCCCGGATAAAATCGTACACGTGGCGCTAGATTGGGGGTAGCTTATCACGTAATGAAGACAAAGGGATTCATTGAACACGGTAACTGAGCGAGTGGCGTCAGCTCTAGCAACACTGTTGCTCTTCCTATGACGCAATAGGCAGATGACAAGTCTCTGCAGGCTCGTGAACCAGTGTTGAGAATCACGAAAAGACTTCGAAGAAAATTATGTTGAAAAATTGATTTTTTGATTTTGAAAAGGCACTTTTTCTTTCAAAGAATTGAATTTCTATTCTTCCCCTAGAAAGTTTAAATTTTCGTTTCTCTCCCAAAATTAAATTCGTCATACTTTTCCATGAAATTGAATTTTTCTACTGAATTTAGCTACAAAAAAAATCAATTTAATTATCTCATATTCCTCACCTGCCTTATGAATTATGAGTACTACTTCTTCATTCTCTCCAATTTGACACCGAAAAATTTTATCAGGTGGTGCAGGACCATAATTTTTAATATCTTTATCTTCTACTTTCACGTAATTCGGAGTATTCCTCAATTTTACATACAAATGAATTATCGTATGTAAACGACACATTCGCTTCACCCACTCAACCCGAAATCGATTCGAAGAAATTGGTCAATGAAATAATTGGAAAAACTTCTTCCGAGGCAACACACGTTGATGATCTATAATCGATTGTGGACGATGCCTGACTGAAGGGATGGAAAACTAAAAGGCTCAACGCGCCTGCTCTCGAGCCAGTGGTGGGGGGTAGGTCCTCTTGCTGATAGTAGTATGGTCGAATGGAACTTTCCTAACGATTCCACGTACAAAAGTGCTTTATAAAGAATATTTCTTTATAAAGAATTGAAACATTTTTTTATAAAAAACTTGAAATTTTTTATACGATCACTGGTATGCAAATACTAGTAGGACCTCATAGAGTTCAGCGATATCGAATGTTATTTGACTCATTAATTCTCATTCAGAATTATACCTGTGGGAACATGCATTGAATGATTGAAACGAACAAAAATCGTATGTGAAACAAAAAAATGTAAGAATAACATAGAGACAAACACGTATTGAAACCATTAAAATCCTCTTCCATGAACTGCCTAGTTTCGGTAAATTCCTCATAGAGCACGATAGAAGGTGGAATAGAAATATCTCATTGGAACCCAGAATTTGTTACGATAATAAAAGTTCCAAAGTCTATGAGAAATGGGGGTGATTTTGGCCACGCAATTCCAAGTTACTTCTCATAGAAAGAAACATTGCCAATTCTTATAATTTCTTATAAACTCATTTCATAAATTTAGTATCAATCAGATTGAAACTATAGAATATCATATAACCATATTCTCGTTAAAGCCTATAACTGATCAAATGTGTGAATGCACAGAAAAACGTATATATTTGAGTGAAAGATATTCCTCACTAGAACCTATTCTTGAGTCTATCATGAAAAAGTCATATTACCGCATAAAAATCTCGTCTGTTATAAAATCTAATAAAAAAAATTGTTGGGTTTCTCTTGTAAATGCTTGTAGTTTCAAGAAACTCATGGGTTCTTATACGTTCATGATAGCTTATTTGAGATACCTTCCGGAGTCCCCATTATTTCTCATAGAAATGATCAATGAGTCGGCGGCGGTCTCATAAACGGAGCAAGGAATTTATAATATTCTATGAGATTCTATAAAACTTTTGCAGCAGGGCGGTCATGCTAGTGTGACGTCCGCACGTCTTTTTGTTGTTATATGTTGTTGTCTGAGATTTATTTTAAAAATCGATGGAGATAGACGAGTGTTTCTACACGTAGGGCTTTCCTGGAGGGAACATAAGTTTTGGAGATACCATACAGTAAAACTATGTTTTTTGACCGTTCAAATTCAATATTGAATTAGATGATTGGTCTTGCGGTCATTAATTAGAACTCAATTAATAAAAAAGTGAATTTTTATTGTCAAGGTTCCAGCTCATTCAACATGAACCCTCATCAGGACATTAAAATTCATCAATTCTATCTGTGAAGTAGCAACAAAATTATAAAATTATGACTAGATGTGAAAATCGAAACATTATAGCTATGCAAACAATTATACATACAAATTAATGTCACGCAGTGACAGTTGGAGGTTATGGTATATGTCTTAGTGATGTTGCCATAATGTTGAAATTCTGTATAAAATTATGTGTCTGAGATCTCATCATGATATCCGGAGATTATGAACACATGAATAATAATCATGTTTTCCGAGAATAAAATTATAAAATATGATAGGAAGACTCTTGATGGCATTGCACTCTGTAACTGTATCAACAACTCTGTGTGTGTCATCAGTCATGACTGAGCCACTAGAGTGGCCCTGCGTCATAGTGTTCACAAAGAAGCAATAGATGTCGCTCCTTCACGTTATGAATGGTTGATCAGTTCAAAAGATTACGTTATTAATTAATGGATGAGTACACTATACACATTTCTGAGCCCATCCACGTCAGACCTAAAGTTCACATTATTATGATCTTTAGTAATGTGGAACATTTCGAGTAAATTCCTATTGTAGCAGTGATCTTCATGGCCTAATACTTTGACATCATCGAAATTGAATTGGTGGTCTTTATCGATGACGTGTTTTGTTAATGCAGTATGCTTATCAGGGTGCTGCTAATGTTTTGACGGTGCTCTTTAACTCTCGTCCCTAGGAGTCGTTTCGTTTGGCCGATGTAGGTGCCTTCGCAATCCTCACAGGGAATGGAATATACATAGTTGTGCCTGTGTAGAGTGTCGATTGGATCTTTTGTTGTTGGTATACTGTTCCCAAGTTTGTTGTTGTTCGAATACACTAGATTCAGCCCATATTTCTTTGCTGTTCTTGTGAGATTCTGGCTGAGACCTTCTGCATAAGGTAGAATAAGAGTTTTCTTGGAGTCTGGTTGGATGTTCTGGTAAGACAACAGTGTTGTTATGGTTTGTTTGTTGGAGATGTTTTATTCTCACATTCATCCAGTGATTAATAAATTCCGATGGATAATCATTGCTCATGAGAGTGGTTCTGATTAGCACCAGGTTGTCATTGAAGAATTGCTGGTGGCCGAGTTTCCATGCTCGGTCAACCAACATAAAGACTATTCCTCTTTTTTGTGTCACTGGATGATGTGAGAAAAAATTCATAAATCTACCAGACCAGGTTGGTTTACGATACCAATTGGTGATGATCGTGTTGTCCTTGTGGGTCAGTAGTACATCCAAAAAAGGAATCTCACCATTAACTCCAGTCTCATAGGTGAACTTAAGTCTCTCATGCTGACTATTGAAAACCTGTAGCACCTCATTCAGTTTATCCTTAGGAACTGCTGTGATGATGTCATCCACATACCTTTTGTAAAAAGGAATGAAGAAGTCCAATTGTTGTAAGCTGGTATATTCAACGTCCTGCATCACAATGTCCGTTAATGAAGGTGCTAGTGGTGACCCCATAGGTAAACCAAAGATTTGTTGATAATATTTATCTTTAAATGAAAACGTGGTTATTGACATTACTGTCTCTATTGCTTTGATCAATTCATTGATAGGGATTTTTTTGCCCATTGATTCTCCTCTTTTCCTCAAGGCTGATGGTATTAGTTCCAATGGAACATTGGTAAATAGTGAAGAAACATCTAAGGAGATTAGTATATAATTTTCCGGGATGTGGGTATTTTCAATGAATTTCACAAATTCGAAACTATCTTTGACTGAAGAGAAAAAATTATAGTTTCCATTGTTGATTATTCTGTGTAAAAAAGTAGATAGGTTGTAGGTCGGCCCATTGATGGAAGAGACAATGAGTCTAAAGGGTGTATCTTTCTTGTGAATCTTAGGAAGGGCATAGAGTCTAGGGGAGACAGCGTTGGATTGCTTCAGCCATTTTGTAGTAAGATCAGAAATGTAACCTTGGAGTTTCCAATTGATGACCAGTTTGTTGACCTCGGTGATAGTTTGGGGTGTATGGTCCGATCTTAATTGTTTGTATGTAGTGGTGTCTTTCAGTAGGCATTTGACTGCTTTATTGTAATCATTTGTGTTGAGTACCACAGTGACGTTACCTTTATCAGCACGGGTGATAGTTAATTCTTTATGTTCTTTGATGAATCTCTTTACCTTTGTGTATTCTTTGTCTGGCTTGATGTTATTCAGTCTGTACATATAATTTCTTATTATGTTCACCATTTTTCCTCTGAATGAATCTCTCTCTTTGTCTTTAATTTCCGATATCTTTAATTCTATTTCTGAGACGCCGTGCAATATGCCGAAGTGTCTCTGTACTTAAAATTAAAAAAATTATTTATTTATTCTGGGCGTTCTTATACACATTTGCAGAATAGCGCCCACAATTTAAAAATCATTATCATTAAATAATAATAATAATATTATAAAATATTCATTATGAATATAAATTAATTAATAATAATGATTCCGCCATCAATTTCCGATATTTTTAATTCTATTTCACTGATGAATTGGTAAGCAGGGAACTCATATTTATCAAATGGGAGTCCATGCTTATGTCCAAGTGATAATAGGTAGGAAATGTCTGGTGGGATGGTCGTAGAAGAAAGATTTTTCAACCATGAGGATCGATTAGACTGTTGATCCAACTTGGGCAGGTGAGATACATGCCATTCGAATGAGCCACCCCAAGTGAATGCCATCATTCGGTTGGCATGTATCTCACTTGCCCAAGCTGGATCAACAGTCTGATCGATGCTCATGGTTGAAAAATCTTTTTTCTACGACCAAAAGGGAGATTCCTTTTTTGGATGTACTATTGATCCACAAGAACAACACGATCATCACCAATTGGTATCGTAAACCAACCTGGTCTGGTAGATTTATGAATTTTTTCTCACATCATCCAGTGACACAAAAAAGAGGAATGGTCTTTATGTTGGTTGACCGAGCGTGGAAACTCGGCCACCAGCAATTCTTCAATGACAACCTGGTGCTAATCAGAACCGCTCTCATGAGGAATGATTATCCATCGGAATTTATTAATTACTGGATGAATGTGAGAATGAAACATCTCCAACAAACAAACCATAACAACACTGCTGTCTTATCAGAACATCCAACACCAGACTCCAAGAAAATTCTTATTCTACCTTATGCAGAAGGTCTCAGCCAGAATCTCACAAGAACAGCAAAGAAATATGGGCTGAATCGAGTGTATTCAAACAACAACAAACTTGGGAACAGCATACCAACAACAAAAGATCCAATCGACACTCTACACAAGCACAACTGTATATATTCCATTCCCTGTAAGGATTGCGAAGGCACCTACATCGGCCAAACGAAACGACTCCTAGGGACGAGAGTTAAAGAGCACCGTCAAAACATTAGCAAGCACCCTGATAAGCACACTGCATTAACAAAACACGTCATCGATAAAGACCACCAATTCAATTTCGATGATGTCAATGTATTGAGCCATGAAGATCACTGCTACAATAGGAATTTACTCGAAATGTTCCACATTACTAAAGATCATAATAATGTGAACTTTAGGTCTGACCGGGATGGGCTCAGCAATGTGTATAGTGTACTCATCCATTAATTAATAACGTAATCTTTTGAACTGATTAACCATTCATAACGTGAAGCAGCGACATCTATTGCTTCTTTGTGAACACTATGGCGCAGGGCCACTCTAGTGGCTCAGTCATGACTGATGACACACACAGAGTTGTTGATACAGTTACAGAGTGCAATGACATCAAGAGTCTTCCTATTATATTTTATAATTTTATTTTCGGAAAACATGATTATTATTCATGTTTTCCTAATCTCCAGATTTCATGATGAGATCTCAGACACATAATTTTATACAGAATTTCAACATTATGGCAACATCACTAAGACATATACCATAACCTCCAACTGTCACTGCGTAACATTAATTTGTATGTATAATTGTTTGCATAACTATGATGTTTCGATTGCATGTACTCATAATTTTATAATTTTGTTTCTACTTCACAGATAGAATTGATGAATTTTAATGTCCTGATGAGGGTTCATGTTGAATGAGTCGGAATGTTGACCATAAAAATTCATTTTTTCATTAATTGAGTTTCAATTAATGACCGCAAGGCCAATCATCTAATTCAATATACCATACAGTATCTCATTACTATTCCCCACAAACAACATTCGTTTATTGCTCTCTGAAAAGTTTCGATGCACTTACGTGTTGCGTGAGAGTGACAGCTGATGCATATGGGTTGAACCCCTGTGCGCTGTCTCTTTCTCTTTTACGAGTTTTTCATCCGGCCCTTATGAAAGTCTCATGCGTACTGCAACAGCCTGAATAGAATTCTTTTCTATGTGCTGTGTGAACATTGGAAAGAGTAGGTGAACAGCACACACTTAGTGTTACTGTTTCTGAAAATGATAAGGCTATTAAAATGCAGAAAAGTAATTCAAAAAAGGAAATTTAAACGAAATTCACGAGTAGATTCTGAAATAAGCCGTTGTGGAGGGAAAAATGGGTATTCCCGAAACAACTCATAGTTTTACCACGTATGAGATGTTTGAAAGAAAACCATGTGGGAGAGATAGAGTTATCCCAAAGCATTGGTCATAGAGAATATCGTAAAATTAGGGAAATGCCCTAACAAGAATATTTAAAAACCTCGTGACATTCAGATCGTCACGTCAGTCGGTTAGTTCAGTTAGTCAGTTAATGCTGTTAGTTCAATTCAGTCGGATAAGTCAGTCAGGAGTAGTATGTCGTCAGTTATCAGTAGGGCCGGAGACTTCATTCAAATTTGAGTCTCACTAAGTGGCTAAGCCACTAGGACACTCGAATCAATAAATAAATTTGATGATTGAATGAAGTTTGGTATGTCAAAATAACATTTGTGAGTTTTCAGGTGTTTAAAAGTTCACCACGAGGTCCACTCAAAGTTCTGTTCAGAGGTCCCCTCAGAGTCCCGTTCAAAGTTCCCCTCAGTGTTCCCCTCAGTGTTCCCCTCAGAGTTCCTTTCTGAGGTCTCCTCGGAGTTCCGCTCGGAGTTCCTCTCAGAGTTTTGCTCAAAGGTCCCCTCAGAGTTCCACTCAGAAGTCCCCTCAGAATTCCGCTCAGAGGTCCTTTCAGAGTTCCGCTCAGAGGTCCCCTCAGAGTTCCGCTCAGAGTTCCCCTAAGAGTTCCGCGCAAAGGTCCCCTCAGAATTCCACTGCGAGGTCCCCTCAGAGTCCAAATGCGTGAAAACTCTCACAAACGTCACTTTGACATTTAAAATATCATTCATTCATTAAATTTATTCATTGATTCGAGTATCCTAGTTGCTGAGCAACTTAGTGAGACTGAAATTCAGATGGAGTCTTAGGCCCTAGTTATCAGTTGAGTCGAGGTTGAGTTTAGTTACTCTTCGACTCAAAATTGTTCGAAGAACCAGGTAATTTTCAAAAATGAAAGAGCAGAAAAAGAAAACAAGCAGGCGTTAACTCCTTGTGGGTTATTTGAATTCTTGATCTCATATTCTGCCAATACAATTGGCAGTACGCTTCCGAATGAAATTTTCAATCTCTAATCCAATAATGACAATTTTAATTGACATGAATCACGTTAACTTACGTTAACAGACACATAAAATATTTTCCAATCGTCATATCAGGATGAATATGATCTCATTTTATGCGGAAAATTATATATTTGATCATCATGAAATAAAAACTATATGTGTTCTCATTAAAAAATTGAGAAAGATTTACATTTCTGATTTTTTCTGAAAAAGTTAATTTTTTTTTAAATGAAAATTAATACTTTACAATAAATTGGGAATCTAGAGAGTTCCCTCCTTTCTTTACAACGAATTTTTTAAGTACAAGCTGGTGCAAATCAGTTCCGTAGTTCACAAACTGACAAAATTTGAAGTCTCTAGCTCAAATGCTTATCGAGTTATCGTTCTGCTAAAATATGAACTGAAAATCATTAAAATTGGAATAATTTCCAAAACTAAAAATCAGAGAAAAATTTACCAATCGTGAAAAACGTGAGTTTTAATGAGATGAACATCATAGCCCAGATTAGAGGCTACGAATTAATTTTTCATCGAAAAAATTCAGAAAAACGCTTTTTTAAAAATTTTATTTTTCTCGGAAACTATCCAACCGATTTCGCTGAAATTTTCCTGACAGCATTATGCACACAGAGGAAAAATACTGTCAAATTTTGAGAGCGCTCAGTATAGCCGTTCCGGAGAAAATGACGATACATGGCAATACACTAAGACACACAACCACACAGACACATAGATACAGACATGCTTTAAAAATATGATTTTTCGACGTTTTGGATCATCTGGAGTCATATTTCGATGAAAACTCGAAAACGAAAAATCCGACGTTTACAAAGCTTCCATTCGGGAGCAAAAGAAATGCGAAAGTGAAATTAAGAATTTAATAATTTTCTGAATTGGAATTGTCGAGCGAACGCTTTTAAATATTTTTTTCAGATTAAATCTCAAGTAAATTTGACATTAAATTTCAAGTAAGATGTAACGGCTGGCTCGACTGACCTTGAGCCAACTGGTGAAGGCACAAAAAAAAATTATAAAATTGACCTAAAATTACGTCTCAGATTTTTTTCTAATTTACTCCCAATTAATTTGCCTTATTTGGAATGGGCGCCAGTCGTTTTTAGCAAAATCTTAGAAATTTGGGGGAAAACGACAAATCCCCAAGTTTAGTCTTTATTTTCGTTGTCTTCGGCGTTGTCCCTGATGATCTCCAGTTTCTTGGCTCTCTTGGCCAGTGTCCCCCAGTGCTGGCCGATGTTGGACCAGCCCTTTGGATGCTGCTTCTCACCGAGCTCTTCCTGATTGTCCTTGATGCTGCTAATTTTATCTTTAGGACTGGGAGTAATCCTTCCCAGTCTTGACTCTTGACGTTCCCTCCATTTTGCTTCCGAATGGAAGCTTTGGAATCGTAATTTTTTTCGAATTTGAGATTTCATCATAATATGACTGCAAATGACCCGAAATGTCAAGAACCGCCATTTTTGGAAAATGTCTGTGTGTCTGTATGTGTGTGTGTGTGATGACGAGTTTTGAAAATTCAAAATTATCCGGCCGATTTTGCTGACATTTTTGTGAGAGCTTGGGGCACGCATGGCGAACTTATGGTAAAATTTTCAGATCGCTAGCTAGCCCCATTTCAGAGTAAAGTGGAAAATGCGTCATCACATACACACACACACACACACACACACACACACACACACACACACACACACACATACACACAGACATTTCTTAGAAACGGTGGATCTTGACGTTTTGGGCCATTTGCAGGCATATTATGATGAAATCTCAAACTTGAAAAAAATTACGATTACAAAGCTTCCATTCGGAAGCAACAATGGCGGTTCTTGACGTTTTGGGTCAGTTGCAGTCATATTATGATGAAATCTCAAACTCGAAAAACATTACGATTCCAAAGCTTCCATTCGGAAGCAGAAACAAGAAGTGGTCAAAGGTTGTGGCAGTTTTTACCGTCATAGAACTATAAAAATTCAAAATAATTAGTTATTTGTATTGAAATCACGGTATTTTCGCGATCCGTGGCACCCGGTGAGGATAGGGCTCATATTGAGTCACAACAGTACATGTCCAGAGTGAGGTCAACACATTTTTGTGACCTCATTGATTATTTTCGTTTCTTTTGTTTTAAATAACTTCGGAACAACGGGGAGAAATTCGAGAGTCAGGACTGGAGAGGATTCTCCCCAGTCCCACAGATGAATGAAAGATACCAAGGGCACTCAGGGAGAACTTGGGAAGGAGCAGCATCCACTCATTTGGTCCAACATCAGCCAACAAGGAGGTATGTTGGCCAAGAGTGGGGGAAGCTGGAGATCGTCAGGGACAACGCCGAAGACAGTGAAAATGAAGACAGAACTTTTTCGTTTGATATTGTCGGGAAATTATTGTCCGCATTACTATGATTATTTTTGTGTATTATTCTGAAGTATTCAAGTGTTCTCAGAACTCACGAAAACTCAGTGACGTTGAGCGAAGTGGTGGGGGACTCGCGCAGTGGTTGGTCAAGTTCGGCCTGGGCTCTACCAAAATTGAGCGGAAACAGCCGAGTAAACCCAATGCCAACTCAATCGAGAGAAGACTCGTTCTATTTCTCCTGGGACGCCGTGGCGATGAGATCTAAAGTAAAGAGTGAAGTAAAGTTACAGAGAAGTCAAGTGAAATTATATATTATAGAATCGAGTAAAGTAAAGAAAAATTCTGAAGAGGTCGGCATGGACGGAGAAAGCACAAGTGAAGTCAGGTATGTGAATCCCCAAACAGTTAATATTTTGAGGTTTGAAGTCAAGAAATTTGAGTAAAAGTTAAAAGTGAAGTAAACGTTGAGTTAGCGTCTGTTCCGGGTGGAGTCCACCCGAGCTAGATTGAATTTATTGTTGGTCGTTCTGAGTTAAATTTCGAGTTGATAATTGAGGTGAAATAATTAAAATATTATCCACAAAAAGTTCCCTCGAATATTCCACGTTTCCTTCAATTTACATGTATATATTCTATTTCCTTTGAATATATCAAATTTATATTATTTACGTTGAAATTTATCAGAAATTTTGTGCATATCTTTGTTCGTCACGAATGCTCAAACAGAGGGTATCGTCTCCTCTCCTCCTCAGGATAGATTGAGAGTCTCATACAAAACAGGGGTAAAATTAGAGTCTTTTCGGGCTTTTGTAATTCATTTTTTCAAGAACAAAATTGGGGGTTTGTCGTATTCCCCACCCCCCTCTCCCCAGATTAAGAAAAAAATTGATGAAAATGACTGGTGCTCGAATAAATCAAGGAACTGAATTGAGAGTCATTGGGAATAAATTTAAAAGCATTATTCTGGGTCAAATAATTTTTTGAAGTAAGTGCCTTCAACGGCTGGCTCATGGTCAGCGAGCCAAATTTCACAAGGTGCTGCCTTCTTTCCT
This sequence comes from Aleiodes leptofemur, assembly GCA_963942555.1. Taxonomy (NCBI): domain Eukaryota; kingdom Metazoa; phylum Arthropoda; class Insecta; order Hymenoptera; family Braconidae; genus Aleiodes; species Aleiodes leptofemur. The sequence goes on from OZ012621.1 coordinate 11,034,043, forward strand.
ACAATTCTGTGATATTCATTTGATATGGAATAAATGAAGAACAATTTTAAAAAAAAATCGACATGGAAGACGTGCAATTAGTGAAAATTGTGGAAAATTTTCCCAAATTATGGGCCTTATGAGATGATTTAGACTACACTGAGAGCAGCATGAGCTGTTGCAGTGATATAGGACTGCAATGTCATCTGAGAATCACAGGTAAATTACTATTATCAACTCTGACATAATTGAATAGGGGTAAATGGGGTAAAATGAACGTTGCAATTGAACGGTAGCTACAATCAATAGAATCGGAGATATTAGATGAAACATGAATTTTTCCCCATCCCTGTTAATAAATAATCAAAATTCCATACTTAAAAATTTAATTTCAAGACATGAAGCCTTCCAAAAATTTGAGAAAATGACGGAGCATTCCTGAAGGGCCGGATCGATTATTTCCCTGAATTGATTTTTTTTTTTAAAAGAATGTTCCCGGCCCCGATGGTCCCTGGATTACTGGCCAATTTTCATTCCCATTAGATTAATGCTGATCAAAGTCGGCTAATCTTCTATCTAGTATTTACCTAGTATCTTCTACCCAGTATCTAAGTAGGCTAATCTTCTATTCAAAGCTCAGATGCAAAATTTCGAAATTTCAACGGATTATGCTGTGCCAAATTTTACAAATTGATGAAGAGAACATTCAATTTCTAATTATCATTTTTTGTCGGTTGTCTTTATAATTAAACAGAATTGGAAAAATGAATAAGCATGTTTATTACTTGTTATTCATGTTTATTTGCTTCACCCATTTACGGGTTTTCTTTGGGCTCCCGTACGCTCCACAGAATTTACATTTTCATATGAACATTGTAAATTTTTCGACAATTCTTAGTCTATCTACCTTCTTTACATTACATTACATTTTCCGCACACAATTCTCCTCTTACATCCTAGCCTTACCCTATTCTACTTATTCAACTTATCCGTCTATATACTTCAAACTGATTTATTCATTAGGCACTACTCTTTTTTATCTCTCTCTCTCTCTCTCCCTCTCACATTTCGCATTATTACTCCTTAAATGTCTCATTTCTATTAATTATTTGGAGTTATCCGTTTTTTTAGCAAAATCAATTGGTACTGTTGTTCTGCTTTTGAAATTCATGATTTCACCACAGGTACTATTGAAACGCGTTTGGGTCCAATGATAATTCCGAAAAATGAAGGAACAAGTACTGTAACTGTTCTGCGTTTCTTCTATAATCTCTTCGATTCAATGAATGGCTCTCGTCAATCATCTCAAACTCGTCTCAGATGTCCAATCACAGTAGATTCAGATCATCCTCAAATTTGGAAAGAAGCAATTAACGAACTCCGTCAAATGTGGTTCGTTTTGCGAGATTCCAAGAAAGTTGCTGACGTACCGACGCTCAAAAATTGGATTACAACTATCGGAGGCTTCATAAAGCTCTGGGAATTACTGCAATTAGAGGATTTCACCAAATTTACAGCAACGTTTGTTAATCGAGATCCACTGGAATACTTCCTTTTTATCGTACTTGCACTGGGATCACGAAATAATTCATCAAGCTGTTGGCAATTGAAGAGAGATATGGAGACGATCCTCATGTCTAATATTAGCAATGCGAAATGTGAAATCTCTCAGAGCTAATTGCGGAGACATGTGTAATGGTTCCTTACTCCTCACACTTGAAGATTTTTTCGATACCGAAAATAATGATTTAGAATCCATGAACGTTGATGAAGAGATTGAACATTTGACACAAGTACACATCACCCCAAACGACAGCAGCGGTTCTGTCAATACGAATATTGAAACTGAAGAGATGGATGCAAGTGCAGCCAATACAATGATCAAGAAGCTTTCCGTGAAGTATGACGCGTGTGAGATCGTTTTTTTTTCGACCATCAGTGTCTGTGAATAAAACATCTATGTTCAATGAATTTTTGGGGAGAGTGGAGTTCTATTCGATGAATGAATTCTCATCGGTGCGCAGCTTCCGCAGAATGGAAGTAGTCCTCCTACCAAAAATAAAAAAGCAAATTCTCAATGATTGGATCTTTTGCACTCAGCATAAAGATACATTACATGAAACAGCAATCAAATTCATGATTGATGATTTCATAATCAATTTTTCCACCGGAATCAATAGACGTCTCACAGGGAAATCGACATGCCTCCAACATATTCCGATTTTTGCGAAAGCGATCGTAAAGTACAAAAAAAATTGCAAACGTCCGAAAAAAAGGAGAACAATCTGCGAGTAAAGTCTGAGACTTCATGGGTTATTAAAATACAGAAATCAAGAAAATAATCATTATATACTCTTATACATGGCCACTCTATTGATATGTTATTGGCTCTTGTCGAGGAAATGTGCCCCTTTCTAAGATTTATTTTTTCATGAATATCTTCAATAATTTTAACTTTTCAGAGTCATTTACTTTTCATAACATATTTAACCAAATTAAATCAAAATACTTGGAATTTGAGAATTTTACACATGAATAATAGAGTCAGTTTAGTGGGTTTATTTCATTGTTTTGATTGGTTTCGGGGAGAGGGAGCATGACGTGAGGCGAAACAAGAAGGAAACAAGCAGGAGCCCCACTACTTGTGCGTAATTTGAACATCTTACATTTATTATTCTGCCAATGCAATGAGCAGAAAGCTTCCGGATAGATTTTTCAATTTTAGATCTACCATCACTGATCTCTGCATAGAGTGAGCTGACCAAAATAGGTCACAGAGGGGTTAAGTTCGTCCCAAATATAATTAATTGAATAGTTTTGGACATATAGCTTCCTTTTTCGGATGTTTCTATGCTAATATCTAAGAAACTACTAGACTGATTCCACTCAGTTTCAATACCAAACATTGTGCTCATCAGATGTATGACGTCACGAAATTTGAGGTCTCTAGCTCAATTATTCATTAAGTTATCCTGGAATCAAGATTTTTACGAGAAGTTCCTCAAAAGTTTTATACAGGATCAACTAAAAATCTGAGCTCCCACTACCCTGGGGGTCAAAGATGGAACTCTTGGACGCGCATCTCCTCGCTGAGAGTAGACGCTGTAATTCCATTTCTCATCGAAAAAAGTCGAAAAAACGATATTTCGACATTTTCATTGGAAATTTTCGCCTCTCTCAGCGAAGAGATGCGTGTCCAAGAGCTGCATCTTTGACCCCCGGGGTGGTGGGAGCTCAGATTTCTAGTTCATCCAGTATAAAACTCTTGAGAAATTTTTCGTAAAAATCATGATTCCACGACAATTCTTGAATAATTGAGCTAGAGACCTCAAATTTTGTGAGGTTATATATCTAATGAGCACAGAGCTTGGTATTGAAACTAAGCGGAATCGTTCCAGCAGTTCCTCAGATATTAGCATAGAAACATCTGAAAAAGCAAGCTATATCTTCAAAACTATTCAATTGATTTCATTTGGGACGAACTTAACCCTCTGAGGCCTATTTTGGTTTTCCCACTCCTGCAACAGATCGAGGATGGTACATGTAAGATTGGAAGATCCATTCGGAAGCTTTCTGCCAGTTGCATTGGCAGAATATTAAATGTACGTTGTCCAAATTACGCGTAAGTAGTGGGGCTCCTGCTTGTTAGAAAATGTCTGTGTGTATGTATTAGGGTGTGTGTATGTGTGATGACGCATTTTCCGCTTTACTCGGAAATGGAGCTAGCTAGCGATCTGAAACTTTTACCATAAGTTTGCCGTGCGTGCCCTAAGCTCTCAAAAGAATTTCAGCTAAATTGGTCAAATAGTTCTTGAGAAGAATGAAAATGTCGAAATATCGTTTTTGCGACTTTTCTCGATGAAAAATGAAATGACAGCGTCCACTCTCAGCGAGAAGATGCGCGTCCAAGAGCTGCATCTTTGACCCCTGGGGTAGTAAGAGCTCGGATTTTTAGTTTATCCAGTATAAAACTTTTGAGAAATTTTTCGTGAAAATCTTGATTCCACAATAACTCAATAAATAATTGAGCTAGAGACCTCAAATTTTATGAGGTTATACATCTGATGAGCACAAAAATCGGTATCGGAACTGAGTGGAATCAGTCAAGTAGTTTCCCTGGCGGATTCTTGATCACGGTAAAATTACAGTGAAAGAATCGTGAATTGACGGTGAATTAATTTTACCGACAAATCACCGTCGAACGATAGTCGTTTCGCCGTGTATCAGTAGTGTGCTTGTGCAAATTCGGCACGAGGTAATCACGATGAATCTCTTACATACATACAGTATTTTTTCCGTGAGAAAATTCGCTTTTCTCAATGAATCAGCCATATATTCATAGTCCTCTGACCGTCATCCTTGTGGTATTCAATGGACTCATAATGGTGAACTTGATCGTCTACTGACGGTGCATAACTAGTGGAAGAGGAGTGAATTGTCGGTAAAGTAGGAGTGGATGGCTGGTGAATTATTAGTCGTAAGATACATTGTTATTGTGAATGCAATTTCTTCAATGTTTATGAAATTAAACAAGCAGGCGTTCCTCGCTGAGTTGGCTGCTATTTTTTCTACGTTATCCTTTAAATCGCTATTTCTTCCTTTCAATTTCTGCTAATGAATTAGCAGGATGCTTCCGAATGGTTCTTCTTGAATTTTTTCTATCATCTCTCTCGAAAAAAAATCATATATGCTGAATTTTACATAGAAAATCACTTTTTCACTTTTAATGTTCCCTTTTGGGTACAGTTTCTGATTGTCCTACGACGGTGAGTAAAGGCTCATTTGAAAGAGAAAGATGTGTTCTTTCAGAAAACCAAATAAAAAATATGGGTGTCCATTCAAAAAAATCGAGAAAAATGGCATTTTTCGGATTTGTTTTGGAAATATTGAGAAAAAAATACATTTTTCAATATAATAAGCGGAGAACTTCATCTAAAAATTCGAAAAATTGAGGGTTTGTTCAGCTCATGAACACGAATCTTTTGAGCTCCGTCCCGATGAAATCGGATGAGTAGTTTGGAAGATACAGCCGATTTTCGGAAAAACTTCGATTCAAAATATCTCGAGAACCGTTCAGCCGATATGCCTCAGATTCAATCCCAACCATCTTCATCAGAAACTACATATACAGAAAAAAATTGAAGTCTTTAAGTCAATTATTCATTGAGCTATCGTCGTAAAACCGAGTTTTTGAGAAAAGCACAAAAAAATTAATAACTACTAGGATAATGGGATTGAATTCATAAAGATTCGCCAAAAGTTAGATATTATGGTTGCGCATCTTGAGTAAAATTTTGAACGGAATTCGTCTCACACAAATTGAGAAATTTCGAAAGATACGATTTTTAAAAAAATTGATATATCTCAGAAACCATTGGACCGATCTTGCTGAAATTTTCAAGGGACATACACTTCATCAAAACTGATATCTTGCCAAAATTTCAGATTTTTATCTCTCACCGTTCTCGAGTAATAGAGAGTCGTAACGTCGTACATACAGACACACATACATACATGTCTACATTTTTTCTCATTATGATTTCTCGACGTTTTGCATCATTTTGAGTCGTTCCCAATGAAAATTGGCATTTCGAAAAAAATTGCGAAAACAAAGCTTCCATTCGGAAGCAAAAATGGTTTTCTTAATACTGCTGTATGCTAAGAAGAAAATAATATTTTACTGAGAGATTTGTCTTTGAATTGAAAAAACGAACGATTAATTATGATCATCCATTTTTTCGCATCAATTAATTGATTGATTAATGTGAAAATATTTCTCTCAAAGTAGTATATTCATTCATGGAACAAGCAATGAGATGATCAATTTGAAAAATTCTGAATTTGTTCTGAATAAATGATTGAAATAAATGAATTCCAATCTAGATATTCTCATCCTAAGTGACGCATCAGTACTTTCAATGCACGATTTCTAAAGGCTAATTATCAAAGAATTGAATAAAATTAAAATTCGATCGAGATATACTCAGACGGATACCTTCGGAACGACTGAATGACTCATTGTAGTCAGAGCCAGAAGAAGGAGAATACTTGTGCACATATAGCCATAAGGCCCAATTTTAAGTGATTCAAAATTATTCTTTGATGCATTTTTGAAAGGCTGAGACGATTTTTTACTCAAATCAGATTGGAGATTTTATTTTGGGCCATTTCAAATTGGACTATATATCTGTATTTTTGAAAGTATCTCGCTGCACCAGACGTAATAGCCTAGAAAATGGTTCCGAATGGATAATTTTGGAGATAAAACTCTAAGATTCAATTCGAAAAGGTTCGAAATAAAAATTTCAATCATATTTGGAAGGAAAATGATTTCAAGTGTTCAAAACCGACTTCGAAATTCCCATCAACTCATTTCTAATTGGGGTTTATACTTGCATTTCTAAAAGTAGTCATTTAGGCGGAATTTAGACTAGCTCATGTGATAGGTCGGAACTTTTATGATCGATATAGGTATATAGAACTTTTATTTTCAAATATTTAATTTCTGGGCCCGAAAAAAGAGGGGATGTTAGCTCCACCGGTTTGGGACAAAATAAAAATTAAATTTGAAGTACCCATATGATCGTAATTGTTCCCAGCTTGCGCGTACACTTTGGCTCAGACGAGTATTTTTTGAGATATAGCTATGAGGCCCAGTTTAAAATAATTCAAATGGATTTCTGAATCATATTCAATAAGAAAATTGTCCCAGCTTTTTAAAAATGGATAAAAAAATTATTCTACATCTTTCCAAATTGGACCTTGTAGCAGTATCTGTAGAATCATTCATTTGCGTTCAAATGTAGACTCTCATTAGTTTCCTGGAATTCCATTCTTGTGAAAACAACTTTTTGCCAGAACAATAATGTTCATATTTGTTTCAAAGTTTACGTAATATTGAAAATTTCCAATCTTGTGATTCCTTAAGGATATCCTAGTGGCAGGTTCAAATGATCAACTTTTTTTTTTCTTCTTAGTTATTATACTCCAAAAGATATGATCAAGAGTAATATAATTAGATGGGCTGGAGAGTTTTTCAAATCCTACAGATACACTAGGAACAGAGTGAATCGTCGAACCATATAACTCTGAGACTAAAGCAACAAGATTATTCCAAAGAGTGAACTTTTAGTCATAACAGCCTTGTTACCAATGAATCCCGATGAAGCGTACTAGATAACTGTTATACTAATTTAAAAAAAAGATAACTGTTGTATTCTATAAATATTTAAAGTTACAACTATTATAATGAATAGTTTGTCATTAGTATCAAGTCATTTTCAATAAAATTTATATGGATTTTCTTCTTTTAATTCAATTTCCATCTTCATTTCGAGGTCATTATTACGTATATTTAAAGCTAAGCAGCATCTGCCGTCAGGATTATGAATTACAATATAATTTTCCTCATTAAACCCATTTTTACCATGATTATTGATATTGATGATTGTACCAAAAAATTGGATAATAAACAATATTGAGTAAATGGAAGTTCGAGAAATTTCTGATAATTCGTTAGTGAAAATCCTTTCGGCCACCAGTTTTTTGCCAGTCAAGATTCCGTGAATTCACAGTGAATCGTCGGTAAAATAGTGATCTCCTCACTAGCACAAGCTGGTTCTTTTTGCGTCAAAAATCAGTCTAATGACTGAGAAAACATTAGTAACTGCTTGTAAAGTCCCCGTTTTTCGTTCGTGAAAATCTAGAATATCTACCATCGAATCACCAAATATGTAAAGTCCCAGCTTTGCACAAATTCACTAGTTATTCACCGTCAAAACACTGAACTTGGATCAACTTGTGACTGTTAAATTGCCAAAAAATGATGGTCAATCGTCGGTATTTTAACCGAGATCAAGAATCCGCTAGGGAATTCTTAGATATTAGCATAGAAACATCCGAAAAAGCAAGCTATATCTTCAAAACTATTCAATTGATTATTTTTGGGACGAACTCAACCCTCTGAGGCCTATTTTGGTTTCCGCACTCCACGCACAGATCAGTAATGGTAGATTTAAAATTGGAAAATCCATTAGGAAGCTTTCTGTCAATTGCATTGGCAGAATATTAAATTTACGATGGTCAAATTACGCACAAGTAGTGGGACTCCTGCTTGTTTTGTTTCCGAATGGAAGCATTGTAGACGCGATTTTTTTCGATTTCGAGATTTCATCGGAATATGACTCAGAATGTTCCAAAACGCCGAGAAATCACATTAAAAAAAAATGTCTGCATGGGTGTGTGTGTGTGTAGATGTGTGTGTGTGTGTGACAAATATCAGCCCATTGCTCTGGAACGGTAATGTCAGTGAAATTTGAGTGAAATTGGTTGAGTACTTTTCGAGAAAAATTAAATTTTCGAAAAATCGTTTTTTCGATTTTTCTCAACAAAAAATTGATTCACAGTCCCCACCCTGAGCGATGAAATTCATCTCATTTGGACTCACAATATTCAATCGGGGTGAATTTGGCTGCGATTTTTCGTTTACAGATAATTCCAATTACAGTTTTTTTTATTTTAAATTTCGTATCCACGATAGCTCAAGAAATATTTGAGTCAAGTTCAAATTTCGTCAGTTTGTGCATCTAATGAACGAAAAGTTCGGTATTGAAATTGGGAGGAATCGCTCTAGTAGTTTCTGGGATATTGGCAAAAAACCATTGTATGAAAAGAGTTCATATCTCCAAAACTATCCAAGCAATTACATTCAAGCTCAACTTGGAAGATTCATCTCAATGAACCTCGCAAATGGTAAGAATTTCAGATTCTTCAGAAGAAGTCTCTCATAAAAGTGTTCGATACATTAGGTTTTCTGAAAATCACGGCTTTTCTTAGCTTCCTCCCTAGGAACACTACTATTTTTTATTCCACCATTCGGAAGTAGACAATTTTTCCTACAAAATGAGTACAGTTTCATTCTGATTACAATCAGAAAGAAGAGAAATCCTATTTGAAACCCGAACTTTAATTTTTAATCAATAGTGTTGTTTATTTCCATATTAATAAATTTAGATGTAGGGATCATGGGACGTTGGAATGATTGAGATATAACAATATTAAGTAATTGTCAATAGAACGACGTTTCGCCTGTTTAATTCAGGCTTCCTCAGGTTCTTGACATCATTAATATGTAGTCACCATAAAGTTAATGTTATCCAATCGGAAACTAAACATATGCACAAATATAATAATTAACATTGCAGTGTGCTCTTTTTTCTCGAATGATATTTTCGAAAATATCATTCGAGAAAAAAGAGCACACTGCAATGTTAATTATTATATTTGTGCATATGTTTAGTTTCCGATTGGATAACATTAACTTTATGGTGACTACATATTAATGATGTCAAGAACCTGAGGAAGCTTGGATTAAACAGGTGAAACGTCGTTCCAGTGACAATTACTTAATATTGTTATATCTCAATCATTCCAACGTCCCATGATCCCTACATCTAAATTTAATTTTTAAGCTTTATTGTAGAATCTCAGTTGTCATCTCATATTGAATGTTTATGTATCATATGACATTATTGCAATTCAATCAATTATTTTGAGTTGAGATTTCAAGTTCCAAGCTGACTTGGAGTCTTGTAGATGAAATCCTGAACAAATCGATACAGTCTGGAGCAATATCCGTAGGAATGTATCAGTGCGTATTTGTTGTGAAAATAATTTAATTTTTTTGCTTCTGAATGAAAGCTTTGGGATCGTAATTTTTTTCGAGTTTGAGATTCCATCATGACATAACTGCAAATGACCCAAAACGTCAAGAACCGCCGTCCTCAAAAAATGTCTGTGTGTATGTATGTGTGTGTGTGGGTGTGTGTGTGTGTGTGTGTGTGTGTGTGATGACGCATTTCCCACTTTACTCTGGAATGGGGCTAGCTAGCAATCTGAAAATTTCATCATGAGTTCGCCATGCGTGCCCCAAGCTCTCACGAAAATTTCAGTTCATTTCTGTTCTCGATGAAAAATAGAATCACAACGTCCACTCTCAGCAAGTGTTGCCCCCCGGGGTGGTGGGAGCTCAGATTTTTAGTTTATCCAGTATAAATCTTTTGAGAAATCTTTCGTCAGAATCTTCATTCCACGATAACTTAACCCTTGGAGTACACACCTCTGAACAGAACTTCGGAGCACACACGGGGTCAAATTGACCACACTCCATTTTCTGAGTGCTACATCTCAACAACTATGCATTTTTTTGGAATTTATGTTATGAGGTTTTTTGTAGATAAAACAATGTACTTTCGAATATAATCATCATTGGTTTGATTTAACTTTTTTTTGATAGTGAAAAAACTAATCGAAATCGGAGCTCTTTTCTAAAGTGGGCTAATTTTAATGAAAAAGCTTATAAACGTCAGAGCCGAGTATTTCAAATATTTTTGATCATTTCATCATATTTTAGGGCAAAAAAAAAATTTGGGGTCAAAATGACCCCCAGTGGACTCCGAGGGTTAATAAATAATTGAGCTAGAGACCTCTAATTTTGTGAGGTTATACATCTGATGAGCACAAACATTGGTATTTGAACTGATCGGAATCGGTCCTGGAGTTTCTTAGATATCAGCATAGAAACATCCGAAAAAGCAAGCTCTATCTCCAAAACTATTCAATTGATTATATTTGGGACAAACTCAACCCTCTGAGGCCTATCTCGGTTTTCCCATCCCACGCCCAGATCGATAATGGTAAATTTGAAATAAAAAAATTCATTCGGAAGCTTTCTGCCAATTGCATTCGCAGAATATCCAAGGTACGATGTTCAAATTACGCACAAGTAGTGGGGCTCCTGCTTGTTCAGAAATAAATTAACATGACAGCATAAATTCTTCGATATAATTTCTGTTCCAGGAATCATATTCCTCTTGGACTACTCCATACCTTACAGTCTCCCTCCTCCACGATAATAATCATGACTCAACAGTAACGCATTCTGGTGTATCAATAATTTCTGTTTTTGGAGGAAAGAAGGCAGCACAGCATGGAATTGCAAAGAACTCTAAATAGAGTCTCTCAAATGGTAAAGGTAATTTTGTTCTTCATCTAACATGCTCCGTAGGATTTCGCTACACTATTTCTCAATCAATTGTGGTGAATTAGAAGTCCATTTTCAGGAAAGGATAGGGATGTATCAAAAACCGTATACCATTCCTCTTTTTTCAATTTGATCATTTATACCGACGGCAGTGGCTGTGTGGTTAGAGCGGGGGGGGGGGGGGGGGTTGGCATGCTGAAGTTCTGGGTTCGAATCCCGACGTGGGAAAGCCAAAATTGAAAAGCTCTAATTTCACAGTTTCTCTTAACCGAGTGGCAGTCTCACAAGAGAGGATTGTATCTGGGCAGGTTTTCTTCAAAAATGAGGTTTTCCATCGTCCTTCGGTGAATGCGATACAGTGGGATTGAGTTGAGGGAAAATGCGTAAAAACTCGAGAGGGTATAAGTTAGAGCTCGAATATTTATTATATTATAAAATTCTCAAACAACATCATCAGAAGCACTAGATAAGAATGGCAATACTGGAGATATTTTTGTTCTGATCATTCCATTGAAAAACTCGAGAGATTTACGATGGACATCATGTGCATTTGTTGATCTTTTTTTTTTCAAATCATAATATCTTGGTCAAATTTGGAAGGGTATTCATTTCCAAAATCTAAAAAATAATTTTACTCTCAAATGGAAAATGTTCTCATTTCTGATTTATTCATGTGATTGAAATTTTTTACAAATCGTTTTTCAATGATTCATAGCTGACTTCCTGAAAATCAGTTTCTATTCTATAACTGTAATGGGAATCCTGATTCTTAAAAACACCATAAATACACAGGAAATGATTTCACCTTTCTCCTCCATTTGGATTTTCCCCGCTAGAACTAGTAGAACCGGAGATATTGTCTGGAAAATGACTTTCTTTGAATTTTGGAACGAACTACACCTTCAAATTCTCGGCTAAAAATCCTTTCAAAAAATAGCAGAATTAACTGTGACACTTGAGGATGTATTCTAGATTGAAATTTTTTTTTCTTCACATTTTTTTAAAAACATTTTTCGAATGTATATACATCTCAGAACATTGTACAGGTATCACAGAGTAAATTTTGGTAAGATTTTTTTTATGATTTCTTGTTTATCAAAAAAAATTCTTGTTTAAAACAACGTAAAACGCGTTTTTCTCTAAACAACGTTTTTTCAGACCTCCCCCACGATTTCTCCAGAACCAGTGGGCCGATCCTTCTGAAATTTACACCACATATTCTACACATAAGAAATCACAAGATGAACCTCCATCAAGTTAAAATTCGGATTTTTACTATTTTTGTTTTACAAAAAACGGTGAAGAATGCACACTTTTTTTAGTTATTTTTCTTTTTTTGAGATAAAATTAACGAAATCAGTTGAAAATTGATATTTTGGAGGTTGAATCTGTAGCTACTATCATACCGAATCTAAAGCACTTCGATTTTTTTGTATCAGATAAGCCGTTGTCAAGATATTGTGTGGGAGCCGAGCGGCCCCAAAATTACAGCGTTAGGTTGAGCAATGGATTTTGTATACAAAAGTTGGAAAAAATAGATGAAAAAAATTTTTATGTTGTATTTCAAGACTTCATTAATCATACCTATTCATTTTCATATTCATCTCTTCCATAGCATTCTCAAAAAAAATTCCGAAAGATAGGTCTTTTTTTTACCCAAAAAATTAGAATACATCCTTAAGGGGGGACCACGGTGAAATTCACAAGTCTTCGGTTGATGGAGGGATCCATCGAGTGACATTTAGCACACGATGGGATGTGTCGGGGAAGCTGGAAAATGTTGAGCATAATCCATTTTGCCCCGTATTTCAAGATGAAACGTCATTATTCGGTTTCATCTTAATAATGCCCCATGGACCACAAATTTGATTCGATTCAGATTTTTGAAGTGAAACTTCTTATACGACGTCAGACGCGTGTAACGCTGGCGTTAAATTCCACGCGTTAAATTTAACGCCAGTGTATGAGGTATTGGAGCGAGTGAGGGCATAGGGAAGGAGTGGGGCGGTGCCTGCGCACGAGGGACGGCAGTCTCAATAATATGCAGAGCATGGATGTATTCTTCTAATCTTCTTTTGGAAATATCGCGGAAACTAAGCGCGATAGAGTGATTTTGCTACATTCTTTTTTCATAGATTTTGAATTCAAGGTAACTGTGGGGTAAAATTGCTTCATCTCGATTAGTATCCGAAATACTTTAAAAAACAAAAATGAAAAGAAATCAACTTTTTCTGTTTTTGCTTCCGAATGGAAGCATTGTAATCGTGATTTTTTTCGAATTTGAGATTTCATCGTATATGTATATATATATATATATGAACTCCTGATTTTCTTTCAAATGAAATTATACTACCAGTTGCAATAGTTTCACATGTACCGTATCATGTAAGTGGACGAATTTCTCATGATGGGAAAATAACGAATGTTGAAAAGTGACGATAGCAAAATATTTAGTAAAACAGAAATTGTAGAGGTGCATTTGGGTAACTGGACTCTTACATTCATGTTACACGTCCCAAATAAGTATAGTTGTTCACCATTGTGTATATGACAATAAAATCTTTGAAAAGTAGCAACAAAAAATAGCTGGATTTGACCTCCACTATATAATTTCGTTAAATCTACCATCGGGAATTCCCTCAGTGTATATCAAAAAAAATTCTGTAGTGTCTAATCTTCGGCTACTGAACGGTATTTTGGAAATGAAATAATAGGGTTATGATGGAAATACAATTGTGTCAGAAGTCTCGTGCACCATCTAAATATTTGGGAAGGATGAATCAATGGAATTTGATACTTAATACGTAGTTTATGAACTTCAGCATTGTGAAATGAAGTTTCACTTCCTACGCGCGGCATTCCACGCACCCTCTTTTTCTTTTCAATATTCGCTAGCCTTTCGAGGATAAAATTAGGTATCCGTTCTATATTACAGATTATAGATCACGAGAAAATGAATTTTTTCCATTCACTCAGTCTTTGCTTGAAATTTTTTCAATCGAAAAAAATTCGTTGAATTGAGAAAAACTCATTTTCTAATGATCTATGATCTGTAATAGAGAATGGCTACCCAATTTCCGTCTCGAAAGGCCAACAAATATTTGTAACAAAAAAAATCCCAATCGGATCAAAATTGTGGTCCATGGGGCATTAGTCAAATAAAGCCGAATAATGATGTTTGATTTTGAAATACGGGGTAAAATGGTTTGTGTTCAAATTTTTTTAGGTTTTTTTGTGGTCCCCCCTTAAAAGAAACCTTTTTCTTTCAGATCTTGAATGTACGATGCAACTGTCTCGCTGAACACTTGAGTGGCATATTTTACCTTCATATTGTTAATTTTTACAGGGTTAATGCGGGGATCGTTGAGTTTCAGTATGCTGCTTCGAAGACTACTCATATTTTTATCGATGTTGTGCGCTTGTTGAATGCAATTCCAAGTGGCAAACTGTCCATTTTTGATGCTCGATGGTATCTGCTGCTGCTTGACATTCATCTCCAGATCTTTTGTGAGTAAATTTTTCTTCTGTCCTTTCATCAGATGAGGTGCATCAAGAAGAGGAATGATGACTGAATTCGAAATTTTGATAGTTTCTGCGAAAATATAGGGGAAGGTGGAGTAAAATGAACACAAGGGGCAGAACAGACACAGGTTGATTTTCGTATTTTATACTATGAAATGTACTCGAAGTGGATGCAAATATTGGAGTCAGATTTTTTTTGATGATTTCATTCAAAATTCAAATTCAAAATTCCATTCGAATTTCCCATGAAAATCATACGTCAAAAGTCATTTTTTGGAATTTTCAAAAAATTCCCCCGTTCAGGCTTTTTGCAAAAAGCCTTGGCAAATCTGATCGAACTAGATCGGATAGTCCCAGCCACATTCAGGTGGGCCAGCCTCGCTACCGGGGAACGAGGCTGAGGGATTCGGCAGGAGTCTCCGTCCAACCATGGAGTGAGACAGTCGTAATAGTTATCAAGCCATGGGGCAAAACGGTTAATCCATGTAATTCGGCGATACCTCTCATCAATGTGACGGTTTTCTATCAATTATCCATCTGTGCTTCGGTCGGTTCAATCATCCATGAATCAAAATCTTTTATCAAGTAACGAAAGTGTTGATCAAATGTCTTTCTAAGTGTATCCGGATTCTTTCTATTGGCAAAAAAAACCTAGTTAAATTTCAGACCAGCGTCAGTGCTAATTTGTGGGCATCTATCCCCTCGTGAATACAGTCCACTCTATCCATCCATTCTGGTGCATTATCAGGTTGTAACGGGCAAAAAGACCCGTTAATTAATATTTAAAAGGGTAAAATGAGAGTACTTCCCCTCCCCTCCCTATTCCGAAGAGCATAACGGAATGACTGAGTGAATGTATGAATGAATGGTTGAAACCTGAGAGAATGAAGACTATAATACGCTCGAGGAATGCCCGAAGAGGAAGAGGGGAGCTGCAGGACCACCACCACGAGGATCATCTACCCGGAAGCCTCAGCAGCTGGAGAAAATCCCGCAAATACCCGGAGAGACAGCTGAAAGCGAGTAGACCTCTGGAGAAAGAAGAAATCCCGCGCCAAACGGTACGAAATGGCAGAATTGGCGGTCAATGAACCCGGATAAAAAGAACTGGGAAAACAAGGCCAAACGACAATTACCATCCGTCGTTTGGCATTGACCTAGTTATCGACAAGGATAACTGAACCAACGGTATCGATCTGCGCCACCGAGCGCCTCGATCGATGCCCGAAAGATGCCTAGCCAATAGAAAAGGCCCGGAAGGGAATTCTCCACGCGGATTGGCCAAAGCTGAGGAACCCGGAAAACGAAGGCAGCCATGACCACAGACAACTTCACTCTGGTTCTGGTCAACGAAAACAACGTCACGTAGTTCATTTAATATTATATTTTTCTTTGATTATAATTTAATTATTACATGTGACTAGTGACGTTAGGACCCGCAGGACCGCCCGGACGTGCAGTAGCTAACTGCAACATTATCTAGAGCATTATCAAGCGTTTGAGTGAGTATTTCACTAAATAAAACAGTGACAGGTGTGTAGAGTGGGTGTGTGTGCAAGTGGAAAATTAGCATAACCGCGTGGCAGAATCTCTATGCCCGAATTTAATTCTGTGGAATTAATTCCGAAGGGCCCGAATTAAGATTGAGTGAATAATTAATTAATTACGGAAAATAATACATATTAATTTAGAGTCCATTTAATGCACCCGAAATTGCAAAGAAATTATTGAGAAAACCGAATCGTCGCCGGCTTCACCGGCGACGCCATTTTGGGTAGTCGTGCCGGCACGTGCACACATGAGTTACTTAATTACAAGTTTCTTTTAAAATATCAATAAACACGAGAAAATAAGCCCGTAGTCACTTGCCAAATAATCATTGGCAAGTGATAGAAAAGTAATTAACACGGAATCTTTGATTTCAAAAGAGAAAAGTAGAATTAACCGAGAGATAGGGAACGTGTGAGTGCGAGAGAGAAAAGTAGAGTGAAGGAATGGGGGAATATCACTGGACGCAGTGTATTCCCCACTAAAGAACACTTTGTATGTGAGCTACTGGGTGTCTCATAAGACAAATGTCATTTATTACTATCAAAATAATAATATTTGTACCCGAATAAATAATTGATTAAGTTACTAAAGTGTTAGTAAAAATATCTCAATTCTTTTCCCATTCTTTAAAGATTAGCCCGAACAACTCAATTAAAACAAAATTTAATCAAGGAGTTTGTATCTCTTATTTTTGCCCGAACAGTAATCAACAAATAATTATATCCCGAACACTTTTCATATTTTAAATAATTGGCCCGAACAATACCGAATAAGGTAATAAATGTTTAAATCAGTGAGTTGGAATTAAGAATTTAATTTCAACGTCACAAGGTATAATTATCAAAAACCCAAACATTCTTTTTTTGCGCAAGATTTGAAGGTGAATGCCTTCTGTTTTTGGAAACATTTCAGTTTTTCGACAATATTTCTGGTTCTATTGATCGTAGCGATCTGGGGCTGATCTTAGATGGGAGGTGAGCTCATTTCCCGCCAATTTATGGGGTTTTGAAAGGATGATATTAAGTTTTCCAAGTTCATATTGTCAAAAATCCTGGCAAGATTATCGACCAAGACAGGGTTATCAGCCGATCCGCGGGTCATCAATTTGTTTAATTGATGACCGATCATCATCTAAGGCGTCATCGTCACGGATGACGCACATCGTCTCTAAGACGATCTTGCTCTTCAAGCCACAAAACAGAACAGACGTATTCTCGTGTAATCAGTAAATCATCGCTGGACTCTCGCCAAACCATGGTCCGTGTATTATCATGGAACTTATCAATCGGGATCGTAAAAGACTTTCTTATCTATTGAACAATTATCCCTAAACTAGACCGATTCACGCCCGGCTATTGAGAATCATCAGTGAATTATCTATTGAACATCATCAGTCGAATCAGTAAATATTGTAAATATTCGTTGAAAATTATCATTAAAATCTGTGATATATTTAATATAAATCACGTGTGTTGGTTACCATTATTTCACGCATGCAATTGTCGTGATAAATCCTAACACCAGCTCCTTGTATCCCCTTCCTGCTGCAGCCAGGTGAAGAGAGTACAAGCCTATCATCAAATACAGTCCACTAAATTGGAGATCAACACAACTCAGCACGTCCACACGATAAGTAACTCCGGTGGACGTCCAAGAATCCCCTGGATTCCTAACACATATAGAGCAAAAACTAATGTTCAGAAAATGACCTATAGATATTTGAAAAATTGATTTAAAAAAATTGAACCTCATAAATCGATGAGCAATGAGTTCACCTTTCATTTGAAATCAATCCCAGATCACTACGACCAACAAAACTGAAGATATCGCTGAAAAAGTGAATTTTTCGGATTTTTGAAAGGGGAACCGCTTCAAAACTTCGCCAAAAAAGTAGATTAAAAAAAAAAAAAAATTTGACACATGTCATCACACCTAAAATTCCGTCAGCTTTTCAATGGAATCATGAGAAAATTTCTATCTCTAATCGTTCAATTGGAGTATCCATTTTAGCCCACCTTCTTCCAGTTATTAATTTTAAATAGGTCATCAGTGCAAAATTGCTTCTTACGCTCAGGTATCTCATTCCTCTTCACACGCTCAGTATTGGAAGCTGCAATCAGTTTCTTGACAACAGTAGCATTAGTGCTCAATTGGTCACACACTGTTGCAACGATCCTAAATCCTGTGGCTACAACTGCGGTTGTCACTATTTCCATGCATCGTTGCAGGTCAAGTGCCCTCATAAGATTGTCGCAAAAGCCATGAGAGACAACTAATTTCCATCCGCTGATCCCTCGTAGCATGAACACGATGCTGTGATCAGCAAAATTACCTGTTCTCCGATATCCCCATTTCTCGAATCCAACGAACAAGTCTTTCTTTGTGTCATCCTGAATGTGTAACATCAGTTGAATTTCATCCCACATTAAAATGCAGCATTTATCTTTTGGGTCCATTGTCATTCCAAATTTTCTGTAGCTTCCGGGGAACTACGTCATGTAGTCTAGGGTCACAGGATAATTGTTGCAATAAATTTTCAATTGTCGTAGTAGAGGGACGGATGAAACTATTTAGGAATCGTCGATGTGACTGGGGGGACCATTTGTACATTAGCAATGCTAATACCTTGTCAGACTTCTTACATCTTTTTCCCTATATGTCAAAAAATACGTTGATTTAAATATCTATTATAATAGTCCTCGAAGATCTATAGCAATGATAATTGATTTCTCTTATGAATTTAGGAGGCAAACGAAGTGAAACAAAATAACCAGGGAGAAACATTTCCGGAAAGCTGCTGAACGAGAGAATGTAGCAATGCAGCAGTGTTTATTACAGTATCGAGAGGAGATCCGCCAGACAAATAAGGCCCTTGGGTGTACATCCTTAATCCAGAAGCCACGTGATTCATTCATTGATCTGGAATCAATTCTAGTGGTTCTCTGAAAAAACGACAAATCTTCCCATGGAGAAGAGCTGAGTGGCCGAGGAAGAGACAATGCTGCTCAATCAAAAAGCTCGTGAAGCCGAGCAAGAGATTATACTAATGAGGCTGCACAACATGAAGACAGAAGCGGAAAAAGTTGATCTCGAGAGGACGATCAGAAAGATTGATTGACTGAGGAACTGGTACAAGGGTCCGAGAGACGGGTAGCTGAGGATGAAGAGCTCAAGGATGAGCTTTTGTGAACGAGGATCGCAGAAAAAGAGACGAAGGAAAAGCTGCGGGAATTCATATGTGGAGATGCATTTAAAACAGAAAAATGCAAAAAAGAGTTTGTCTCATCAATTTTCCTTTTCTCAAAAATGCGCATTATTTCTTAAAAATTCGCATATTTTCGGCACTTCATTAAATCTTCGATAATGATTATTTTTTTGAGATTTCTGTTTGGGGGGATATTTTTTGAGTCTTCGCGATTTAAGACGTCTTGGAGGCAATTTTTGGGGGTAATAAAATGGCGTCCACACAAATGTCATTGTTATTGTCATTATTTTTTCTGCAATAGACTTTACTTTTACCAGATTTCACTAGAGTTTCGAGTAATTATTTTGGATTCCTATTTTCCCAATTTCTTAACTTTTCAGGTCTTGTTTTGTGGAAGTGTCAGGGATTACTTCCGGTTAATAGGAGAGGGTAATGGATCGGGTTAACACCCCCGATTTCCCTGACTCATGTACGTTTTCTCTCGGGGGCTAGCCGGGAGAAACGTAACACCTTCCCCCTCCACCAGAAAAATGTGGAGGAGAAGCCCGCATGAGGAACTTCCGGTTTGGTGGTTCCGATGAAAAACCACCTGGCGCTCATAAGAGAATTTTAATTAGGGACTGTTATTGAGAGAAGCGGAAGGAGGGACGGCACGGTGACTATTTATCCTTCGGGGTAAAGAGTCACGTTACACTTCTTTTTTTTCCTTTTATGATCATGCCTGTTTACTTTTGTGTTACGAATTTCCTTCACAGATTCACATCTCTCCTCCGGGAGCTGTGATGACATCTCTTCAGCTCCCAGGTGACTATTTTTACACCATGTGATTATTTTTCCGGTGATATGTCATCGTGTGATGTTTTCACAGTGATATTCTGTCGTGTGATATTCTGACTGTGATATTTAGTCGTGATACCCAACTTCCATTGCCAATGAACTCGAGCCAGGCATTGACTGGTCTTTAATCACTGGTGCTGATTGATCTTCAGTCGACAGCGTGCAATGCTGATGACTTCATCACTCAATGGGATGAAATTCGGGGATTCAGAATTAGTACACTGGGCTAAACATGATTTCAGATGATTTCCTACGAGCTCAATATTCAGGTGTGAACCTGCCATACTTCCCACATTCGAACGGTTATTTTTTGAAACTTGATAATCTCTGGGCAGGAATTGACGACTGCAAATCGCGTACTTGTTCCAGTCTTCTACTGGAATATCATTTAAATCTACTGAATTTACTACTTGCCTCCACTTCTCAGCAAGCCAGACAATTTTCGGAAACTTATGTGATTTTTTTTCATCAAATTCACAGCCTGAAGCAGCGCATTCCTCCCTCAATCGCATCTTTAAGGAATCAGGAAAGGATAAATGAATATTACAAAACTATCAAACCATTCTTGGATTTATTTAATCAAATTAACAACTGTTCGTATATAATTAGTTCCAGTCACTATAATAAAATCTCCATTTCATTTTTTGAATTTGAAATTATTTACGAATACAGAGCTATTTAGCGAGAATATAGGCACAAAATCTCAACAGTAGCGACACTATCGCGGAACCGCGAACTAAAACTGTTTATCGCTCATTCCCATAGGGTTTGGACCTCCTGAGTGGGGTCTTCTTGTTGTTAAACGAAAGATACCCCTTCCCACAGGGACGTATTACTATCTTGTCTCTTATAATTGGATGTAGGAGGGGGATACGCTACAATATTGTAAGTCTTCTTTGAATAAAATAAACTCCAATAAAATAAATGGGCGATTTATTAACACGAAAGAGCTTTTGATGTTTACAGCTTGATCTTTTTATTGAAAGTCTAGTTCTTCTAATAATAAATAAATGAAGTTCGTTGCTACGGCACATCTTCTATCTTCTTTTTTTATAAATTTTAATATTGGAGAGGGGATGCACTACAATATATATGCAAGCATCCATGGAAGTTACATGAATGTATAATGTAAGATATATGATAGTTGTATGAAAAAACTGGTTTGGTGCCCTAGCTGGTACCTTAGGTACGATAGTATCCATCCTGTCAGATACAAATGCAGATGACAGAGTATTGCTCACAATTGAATTTATAAATTGATGAATTGAGTGATGTGCGTAATTGAGAATAAGTGCTCGTTATGCAATGAGATGACGCCCAAGAAAAGAAGTATTTAGAGTTTTTTTTTTAAAATAAAAAACGTCTCAATATCAACTCTGTTCCTGAAGCAATCCAACACTTTTGACTCATTGTGAGAGGCCTAGTGGTGGGGATAGGAATTGATTGAGAGGATGACATCCCGAATTGAGGGAAGAAGTCAAAAGACTTCATGGAGATCAAAAAAATACTTTTGAATTATGTCTTTTTTTCCTCTTTCCCAAGTATTCTTTGAATATTCTCCAAATCTTTGACCGACGGTGTGGCCGAATGGTCTGAACGTTGTGAAAAGAAATCTGGAGGTCCCAGGTTCAATTCCCGCCGTGGGGAAAAATTTGGACGCCTAGAGTTGGCTACACCAAGCTGGAGTCTCTCGAAAAGACGAGAGAGACGCCTGCACCGGCTGAGGTTTTCCTCATAAAGGTTTTTTTAAAGTCCCAGTGCAAATGCGGTGCAGTACTGGAAAGGGGTACGCTGGAAAGAGAGTGGAAAGTGGAATGTAAACTGGAAGGAAAAAACAGTAAAAGTGAAAGCTACACAGGAAAACAAATTTTGATTTTTCAAATCTTCTCCATGTATTTTTTGAGTTTTCTCCAACAATGGTAGAGTTTGTCCATGGACATTTAAACAAGAGCAAATTTTTATCATTGTTGCATGTTTCTCAAATCGCATGTCAGCTGAAAATTTGGAAACAAGACTCCAGAAAGATACAGGAAACACTTGGGGGAGATTCAAAGAAGACATGAAGGAGATTGAAGGAATATCCCAAGAATACTTGGGAAGGAGTAAAAAAAGATACACTCAAATTTTTTTTTTGATCTCCTTCGTTTTTTTCTCCTTCTTAATGTCTTTTTTATCTCAATTCAGGATGTGATCTCGCCAATCAATTCCCATCCCCACCACTAGACCTCTCAAAATTCTCGAAAAGTGTTCGAATGAATTCAAAAACAGAGTTGATATTGAGTCTCCCGAACGTGAAAGAGACTCATTTCTGTGGTGGAGACGAATCTCTATTCGCGCCACCAGAGCGACTTCTGGGAGACTCTTGGCCGTCTCTAACAGAGAGACGCAGCGTCTCTAATAGAGAGCTTCATCATCTCCCGTCAAGAGACTCTGGTGGCGGGAGCCTATGCGTCTCCTTCAGAAATAATTTTTCATTTATTAATAAAAAATGATTACATAATTATTGAATTGCGATAATCAACCATTTCTTTATTCATCATTACAAAGTAATGAGTAAATGCCCAAAGTAAAATAACTTGAAGGGAGTGAACATATTTTTCTATCTCTCACAATTTTCTCTCATAATTGCGGAACTTCTCCAATACCTTCACTTTCAATTGTTATAGAATAAGAAAATAGTAATCACTTCAGTCGATAGAAATCAGTCGTTTTTTCATCGATTGAGATAGCTTAGAATCGATTTCGAATGATGTAGGAAAAATTGACATTCTTATAAAAGATATTTTTCCCCCCATACTTTACGTAGCAATTATTCACAATGGATTAAATACAATTCACATCAACGGCAAATGGAATCCTACACTGGCTTCCGATTTTCTGCGCTGCAACGACCAGAAGCAGAAATTTTAAAAAAGGAGCTAGTAAAATGGGAATAATTATGCTCTGAGTTCCTGTTTAGAGTACTTAGTTTGAATTTTCCAGAAGTTTCTCTACCTGTTTGATGGAATTATTTGTTTCAAAAATAAAATACACAATGATAATTTTAAAGACGAACTTATGAAAAATTAATTCAGAAAAATTATTTTAAGTGTCCGTCTCTTCAGTAGAGACCTAGAGTATCTCCAAGTCTCCGTCCTAAATAAATTGATAATTCAACACGACCATATACTCAAGTCTCTGGCCAACGTGTCCCGAGATGAAAAATTGTGCGTCTCTGGAGTCTGTAGAGACGCGCGTCTCCATCTCTTGTTGAGTCTCTCTCCGTGACAAGAGAGTGACTTTCAAGAGACGGCGATGAACGTCTCGACAGAGACGCTGAGAGACTTTGTGGAGATGCGTCCTGCAGAGACGCACGGAGACTCTGCGGAGACGCCTCTCCACAGAGATGCACAGAGACTCTGCAGAGATGCATTTCTATAGAGACGCACAGAGACTCTAAAGAGATGCTCTGTAGAGATCTGTGGGTAAATTAGAATAATTAATAAGAATAATTAACTTCCTTTTGTCTCACATCATTTATTAGAGAAAATTAAACCGCAAATTGAGGAAGATCACACTATGAAAACTACAACATATATGCGTGATGAGAGTTCCGAACTAAAATTTCCAAACGAAAACTGAAATCAAGCTAAAATGTATAATGAAAAAAAAAGCTTCAACACCTGCGAAAAATAGTACATTAGCTACTATTACCTGCGCCTCGTGTAGTGAATCAAATTAACAGCAGTTATAGTTTGTGACGTAATTCCTGAGCCTAACGGTAAGCTCAACAATTAAGCACGCTTGAAAAGCACCCAATAGCCAAAAACAAAATTTCAAAACAAATCCAAAATCCAAATGGGCGCCAGGATGTATCTCAACATCCGATCAATCTTCTATTGATCTAAACAACAATAAACAATAATCAAAATCGAATGATTCAAACAATAAATCCAAATACTCCCTTATTCAGCACGAACTAGATCAGTGTCCTCTCAAGGTCGCTGTTGTGGGTTTGAATGGGGAGCGATAAATAATTTCAAACAAATAATTTAGGGGAATAAATAAAATTTATATAAAAAAATAAATTATTGAATTTATAAATTATTTAACCCCTGCGTTAAATCGGCGAGTGTGCAGCACAATAAAAAAAATTATAATTTTTCATAACATAAAACATAACTTCCGACAACTCATAACAAATAAACAATTAATTACAAACAAATTCTTTAAAACTAAATTTTGAAAAAAAAATTATAATGTTAATCAAAATGAAATTTAATTAATTAATAAATTAATTGATTTATTAATCAACCGTCGAAATCAAAATTTAAATCAATCAGAACAATTAAACTAATTCAAAAATTCCATGGTGCTGCCACCTACAGTTATCTTTTGCAACGAAACAAAAGTAACTAAAAATTTCCCTATGAAATTCCCCTAGAAAATTTCCCTAGGAAACTTTCCCTAGAAAGTTTCCCTAAATATCATAGCCGACTAACGATATGCCAAATAAATGAAATTAATCAAATTAATTTCATAACAAAAAAAAATTAATTCACAAAAATCTTTCAAAATATGAAAAAAATAAAAAAAAAATACAAACAATAAAATTCCACAAAGTCGCAAGATTCGAATTTCACAATAAATAAAAATTAATTAACTTTGGCCACTACGCCAAAATATCCGTTAATTAAATTTTAATTCGCGACAGTAAATTTTCCACAAAAAAAATAGAAAAAAAAAAAATATTTTTCAAAAAAAAATATTTTTTTTAAGAGACGATAACGAGAGTTCAAAATCATTTAAAGAAAAATAAAATGTTTCCATAAATTATCAAAATAAACTTCGCCGATAAATGGTATTCAATCTCGTGGCGTCACCATTACTTAGCGTCATTACGCTAAAAAAAAATTAAAATTTACGACCACGAAATTAAATTACCGTACAAAATTTAATTAACTAAAAACTTGCTCACCAGATTATTCCCAACTTATTCCACGTGAACATATTTTTTTTAAGTTCAATTAAACGACAATCAATACAATTAATTCTAATGAATTGATTTAATCCAAAAGTGCAAAAATGGCGGTTAAAAAAGTGTGCAAAACACGACAAAGCATGTGTTTTCACTAAGGCACACCAAACGAGAATCAGCCGACAGCAAGCGCTGTACACTGGCTAAGGCGTCTTTTCCGGGAAGGACGTTCCTTATTGGTCGATCCCAAAATACGTCATTCAGTATAGCTTAACCTGACGTTAAGTATTTTCCTTTTGCAATGACGATAAATTCCAACGAAGAAAATTAAGAAACTCCAAATCGATGACATTAGAGTTGGGACAATTTTATTTAGTCCAAGGATGCAACCAAGGTTCATCTAAACGTCTCAATTAATTCTTCCCATGAATTTCGTCATTGGCGCCAAAACTTTTCTCCAATTAACCAACTCCTTCGGTAATGTCGATTTCCTTCATCATCGTCCATCTGGTGTCTCCCTCTTATAGTCGTGAGACGTCAACTCAATCGACGATAATCCAATGAGCGTTAACATACAAAATTAACCAATCGGCATTAGTTTTACATAAATTTTACTAAAATTGAACTCTCGTGATTCGCTTGTTTTGATTCTCAGTTGGTGGTCCCAAAACTACTAAAATTTCAAAATTAATTACGCGCCCAGACGATAGAAAGTAACGTCAATCGAAATATCACGTTACACTTCATACATTGAGCATATCACATCCTTCGGGTATATGGTATCCTGATTGCTGCTCAACCGTGTATGACTTTCTACTCCTGCTGACAATAGAAGAATCCATTTCAGTCTTCCACTCGTTCCTATCCGGGTTAAGATGAACATTTCCAATGACGTAGGTTGTAGAGTATCTTGGTGAAATATTATGTCCACTATTTTCCCTGATTCAGTTATCTCCACACCCGCGGTACAAACGGATATGTTAATTGTGGTGAGGGAAATTACATCAGTTGGTGGAATGACCTCCGCTCGAATGTAATACTCAGTTCGTTCACTCCACACGTCATTTTCATCTTTTTGCTGAGCTTGCAGCACTATGTGTTTTTGTAACCGGACAATAACGGTCGCCAGGTGATTTTACCTGTGAATCACCAAGGTGGTACGGTTTCTTATGAATTTAAACCCCTTTTCAATTAATTATCTTGCAGAGTCTACACTATTTTTATCTTTATTAAATAATTAAACTCTTTCATTTATAAAACATGCAATTTATTTTATTCCAACAGAAAATAATTATTCCTTTTCCTTTTATATTTCCTCACAGAGATTTTCACAGTAAGTAAAGTTTCAATTATGCATTATTTTAATTTGAGCAATATTTCACCGTCTCTCTTCTCACTTCTTTTCAGGCGTGACTATCTTTAAATTAGTTTTTTTTTTTTTATTATATATTTTTTTTTTAATCAATCTTTTCTTTGCAGGTTTTTGAACAATAGTAAATTCAACTTAAGTATTTTTAATTCAACTCTTTTTTCTTAATCATTCTTTCCTTTTCAGGTTTTTGAACAATAGTAAATTCAACGTAAGTATTTTTAATTTAACTCTTTTATCTTAATCATTCTTTTCTTTTCAGCTTTTTGAACAATAGTAAATTCAACGTAAGTATTTTTAATTTAACTCTTTTATCTTAATCACTCTTTTCTTTGCAGGTTTTTGAACAATAGTACATTCAACGTAAGTAACTTTAATTTAACTCTTTTATCTTAATCACTCTTTTCTTTGCAGGTTTTTGAACAATAGTACATTCAACGTCAGTAACTTTAATTTAACTCTTTTATCTTAATCACTCTTTTCTTTGCAGGTTTTTGAACAATAGTAAATTCAACGTAAGTATTTTTAATTTAACTCTTTTATCTTAATCACTCTTTTCTTTGCAGGTTTTTGAACAATAGTACATTCAACGTAAGTAACTTTAATTTAACTCTTTTATCTTAATCACTCTTTTTGTATTAACTAATTCTTTTCCTTTTTTCAGGTTTAACAACGTGAGTATTTTTAAATTAACTCCTTTTATATTAACTAATTCTTTTCCTTTTTTCAGGTTTTAACCACGTAAGTATTCACTTATCACCTTTTTCTCCGAGATGCCAATCCACGTGTCACCGACAATCACTTTTATTTGTTTTGAACTTTTAGGTAAACTTAATTAAATATTTTTTCCATTTTCAGGATTTTTATAATAAAATTTCATCCGAACCGAGCAGCGGTTGGAGTCCGAATAAGCTCGCGATCTCCTGTGAACGGGGAATTTATACCCCGTTTGATTGACAGGTGTCTTTTCGTTTGATTGACAGGTAGATTGACAGCTTGATTGACGTACCAATTATTTTAACAATTTTTAAATTAGACAATAAAAACCTCCTTCCTTATCGACTGACGCCCAGTTATTGTCAGTGGGTAAGGTAGATTAATCTCTTTTTTAAATTTTTTAACTGTTAACAATTTTCAACAGCTTTTTACGAATATTTATAAACTTAAATCTACGTGTGAAAAGTGTTAGTGCGGTTATTGGATCAGCTAAATTTGGCAAAATTGGAGGGGAAATCTCAGGATCCGCTAGTCCTCTTAAAATTTCCAGTATTTCGTTGACTGGAAATAAAAAAAAGTAACCGTACGGTTTCAGTTTTCGATCGTTCCCTTTCTCAGTCAGTAACCTTGAATTGTTTTTCCGGAATACCAACTCGTATTTATGCTGTCCTAATACTCGGCCTGAATTTGTAATCTGTGTTTCTTCATTTTGAGCACTTTGCAGCCCTTTCAAGGGTTCATGATAAGTCTTAAATGGTCCTATATTCTCAAAATATCGATTCATTAACTTGGACTCAATATTCCTGGTCCAAGTTGTCAGATCTCCATCCTCTAGCTCAAAATCAACGCAAGATGTGATGTGACACACTGGTCTCAACCGATCAGGAGTTAACCATTGGAGTCCTATAGACAAAATCTTATTCCATATCTCGTAATTAGCCTCAGAGTATTGGAAAATATCCGCTAAATTATTTTCCGATGAAGACTGATTGTCTTCTCTGTTTACTTTTTTCTGTAAGGCAACAATCCAGATCTTCATATCAGAAATTTTCCTTACGTTGACCCGAAATTTTGATAGCTTCTTTTCACTGTAGTACAAAAGTCTATTTTCCTCCCTTGGAAAGTATCTTCTGCACCTGAAAGATCCCTTGAACTCGTTGAAGTGCAACAATATCCGCTGGCATTACTCCGAATGTTGAGATAACTTGGGCTATTGAATTAATCACAATTATTCACCGATGGCCCTAGAAAATTCCTCTCTTCCGCATAAGAATTTCGAGTGTTATCAGTCTGCGGGAACGGTAGAAAATTCTTTTCCGAATAGTCGGAGTTAGTTATTCTAATAGCAATGGTGGGATACCTTTGCTGCAGCCCTTCAGAGATCATTTTAGCCGTCGTTTGATTCAAACAAATCTCAGTCCCAACATGATTTCCGACAATATGTAATAGCCCTCCAACTGACCTCTTTCCGGTATTCTGGTGCATACGTAAACTTTTTGCAGCCTCTGTATGATGGCTATCAACCATCGTAACATTGTATGCATATTCCATACTTTGTAGTTTCTGCATTTTAGTCAGTATAGAGTTTCTCAACTGATACTGAACTGAGTCCATATCGAACTCGAGTTGAAGAATTCGTTCCGAATTAAGAAAAGTTTCAATTCCACTTCTTCTAATATCCTCCCCGAATGAAGACCATTGTCTCTCCATCGTGAGGCCCACTATGGATAAATGTGCAAAGAGGAATTTACAGTCTCTCTTATTCAACAATCCAGGAAACTTCAGTAAGGAGAATGGTTCCGATGAGTTTCCGATGAAATTTTCATTTGTTCTCATTTTTCGGATATCTATCTCTTTACTAGTTGCTTTTTGCAACTTCTCGTCAATCACTCTTGTCCGCTTGAGGAATAGAAGAAAGAAAAATTCTTCCAATAGGAATTTCGTCCGATAATTCTCCATATTCAATTTTCTTTCCATTTGAAGTTGTTCTCTTTTGACATTTCGGAGTGTTGACCTTTGTGATATCTCAATACCTGTCTGGGTTATATGAGAATCAACGTTTTCTCTGCATGTAATGATAATTTGCATCATACTTTTCGTTTGTTGCTTCAGGCTTTTTGTGACTTGTGCAAAACTTTCCATTGAACTCATTCCGCTACTTGCTGCGACTTGATGCAATTTGAATGTTTTATCCATTGCCGCTTCTTGTCCGGGATGTTTCCACGCGTAAATAGGTTCTCGTTTATTCCCAGGATGATTTTTATCGCTTGCCTCATTGGATTTCCGATGTGATTTAGACTTCTGAAGATCTGAAGTTTTTGTTCGTCGAAGTTTCATCTGAACTCCGTCTAATAAAATATATTCCCCAAGATCAATTTTCACATTCAAGTCCTGAGACTCTAGAAAATTCCCTCCGAGAATTCCTCCTGAACGTGGAAAATCGTTTGGTACTGGATGAAGTTCACGAGCCCATCCTACGTCTCCGATTTTCAAATATATAGTAACTTTTCCAAGTGTTTCCATGTTTTGTTGGCTGATTCCCTGCAGTAAGACTGTGTCAAAGATAATTGGAATTTCAGGTTGCAGTTCGCCGATCTTAATCAATGAAACAGCAGCCCCTGTATCAACAAGAAAATTTGTGCGCTTCCTAAGTTCATTTGCGGTGAGAACAATATGATTTTTAATGTTCCTCATCTTGGCCGGTCGCAACATCTTTTGCCTTTTTGATGGCTGTTCTAAATGATTTAGAATTCCAGCTGATTGACGGACAATTCCAAAAGCCATCGTTTGACGAATCTTCTTCAAATGCAAGGCTGCATCAGCATTTTTCTTCAATGTCTTCCCAATTTGTTTGGAATGAACTGTGCTGATGTTAGCAGTCTGTTGACCTTCATTAACGCAGGACAATCCCCGTATGCGTGATTTCCT
Source organism: Aleiodes leptofemur (assembly GCA_963942555.1). Lineage (NCBI taxonomy): Eukaryota > Metazoa > Arthropoda > Insecta > Hymenoptera > Braconidae > Aleiodes > Aleiodes leptofemur. Next base: position 11,064,149 of record OZ012621.1, read on the forward strand.
TTTCAGTTTGTTACATTTAAAAGTATCATGACCACTCATTTTGCAGTATCCGCATTTTTTCTGCAACTTATGGTTGTTTTCATTTTGTTTGGAATTTGGTCGGGTTACCTCTTCAATTTCTTGGTTCCCCAATAACTGATTGCATTCTACGGCTGTATGCCCTTCATTTGTACAATTAAAACATATGTTAAATCGATTGGATTTTTGATGTTTTGGTATTGGCTCTGTCTTATACTCTTTTTCCATCATAGTATTCTCTTCAATGCCTGTGATCCTCATTGAACCTTCCTTCTCGTAAGTATCTTGATTAAATGGCACATATTTCCCCGGGTCCCAATTCGGTTTTTCCCCGGAGCTCAACAGTATTCCTCCTTCCTGAAATATCTCGGTTTCCTGATTCATTGTAACCGAATTGTAATATTTATACTTCTCAGGCTGTATATCCTCGGTTGTTGAAGTTCTCGGTTGCCATGGATATACTCAATTTTTGGAAAGCTTCCCACAGGAAAGGCTCGATCTACCCTGCATTACTGAAGAGAGTTCTTCCCTCCCATCTGGTACAGGTTTCTCATTTCTTTGTTGAGCAAAATTGCTTGATTCCTCTGGAGAGACTTCTTCCTGCATGTCCTCCACTGAATCTTCTACACGATCAAGAGAATACAGACGTCGTTCCCAACTCATCGCGTTCCGACAGGATTCTGCTAGCATCTTGTAATTCTGCTTTTCGATGAGAGTCCTTAATTGTTTCTTCAATCCTCTCTCAAAACTTTCCTTCACTTATTTCATGAGTGTGTCTATTAGCTGAGACCTTATTTCCATAACTCTCATAGTGAATTTGGCTACAAACTCATCTGACCGTTGCTCAAGATTGTATAATTCTTGCAGCTGTCTTTCTAACAATGTCACTGACAGTTCACTCTTGTCTTCAACCGTAAGTGTGTCAGACGTTGCACCATTAAATGCTGATGTAGTACATTTCCCAATGCTCACTGTCTTCAAAGTGGAAATACTAACATCGTTATTCTTCGGTACCGGGGGAATCATACCATCTGAAGAATCCAAAAAATAACTCGTCATGTTTGATGTCATGCCCGACACAGGCCTTACGTCTGTGTTCAGCAGTTCATCTGATGACGTGTTTACACCTGGTACGTCTACCAGTACTGGTGTTCCATCCAGTTGCTCTGTTGCTGCTGGCACGCTGGCCATTCCTTCTCTGTTTACTAACATTCCTGCTAGTGTCTTTGGGCCCATCTCTATATATTCTATCTCTCCACGAGATGCAGACGTTACTGGAACTTGGCTGGAAGTCTTCCCACCGTCCAAAGTTCCACAGGGTCGCTCTATACCAACAGCATCTCCCAGTACTTGAAGATCCGCAGGCTGGAGAGGAAATCTAATGGTATGATTTCCAATCCGGTGCCGAAAATTCCTGGCTATAACAAACTTTTTTTGAATCTATCCAAACAAAGCCATTATTATTTTTGTAACCTATGGATTTGTAATAAAGCGTTACAAAAATATGCACAATGATTCAATATCTTGATATTTGCTATCTCAATTCTCCTCCCCCCGAGAGAGAATTAAATCTGACCATAGAATACGAAGTCATTTAATAAAAAAAAGAATATGAAGTCAGAACACGTAATACTCAATTGAGTATTCTTAGAGATCCAAAACGTTGCTTGGTACAATTTGAATCCTCTTCTGCTGGTCTATCCTAAGATAGTCTTCTTGCTCTCCTGATAAATGTTGATATTGAAGAATAATAGCGAGCCTCTAATTTGCTTCGATGTTAACTTGTGAATCCTGAACGTCACTCGATGCGTTCTTGGATTCTTCTGTTGATATTCTCAAAGAAATCCTATCCTGAGACAGTTTTTCAACAGATATCTCGTCTTTGGATTCCCCGAATTATTCTTATATTCCACTGTAGTCGCCGATGAAGGTTGATCAGGCCCTGCCATTGAAAACTCCGCTGCCACAAAAATGTTAGACCCGTTTAGTCATAAGGAAATTGAGTAGGTTCGATCTATAGAGGTCTCCTCTACAGTGGATAAAATAGTTTAACTCGGAGAATTAATAAAAATGAATTATTATCTTTATTATCAAAATGTTCCCATTTTGAGTGCAGAATTCACAGATTCAATTACTGTAAAATTAATTATTAACGTGAAATGATTTTTAACAACTGACTCCCTAATATCGGTGAGTCTGATATTTATATTAAATTATTGGTGTCACATTATTACACATTATTGTGTAAAAATGCTGAGTTTCCATAACATGTGAAGTAAGTGCAAGTTCTTCACAGATTACGCAAATGATTACAATTGAGAAATATTCAACGAGATTAGATATTTCTCCTTCTAATAAATAAAATTCTGGGACACAACACAAGTATTTCAAATATTTTTATTCATTTCATCATATTTTAGGGCAAAAAAAAATTTGAGGTCAAAATGACCCCCAGTGTAATCCGAGGGTTAATTTCTTTAAGGAACCTCGATATTGCACAGATCACTTCGGTGTCCAGTGTATTAACTATACTTTCGATGTTGATTGGCAGCTGACAGAGTTTGTAGATTTTTTCCATTAGTTTTGGTCTTTCTGCTTCGTATTTTGGGCATTGCCACAGCACGTGATTCAAGTCTTCCTCGGGAAAGCCACAAGAGCACCAAGGATGAGCAACTACTTTTATTTTAAATAGAGATTTAGCTAGATGATAATGGTCTGCTCTGACTCTATTGACCCAGACTATTGTTTCTCTTGGAAGTTTCTTGTTATCAAACCAGGGTTTAGCAGATTTTTTGTAATAATACTGGAAATATCGTTTCCCATTTTTCTGACCTTGATGAACTACTAGATTTTCGGTGTTCTCCGTGCTCTGGCTCGATACTTTTCTCCAAAGTCAGTGTATGGAACTTTCTTGATCTCGTGAAAAGTGGTTTCTGTTGCTTTTTTTGCAGATTTGTCAGCTTCTTCGTTGCCTTTCACTCCCATATCGGAGGGGATCCAATAAAATTCGATATTTCTAGATGTCTGAAATTTATTTTGGAATTCATTGCATTTTTCTTTGATGTTCCATATGTTATTGTCTGTCGTTGTCGTTTACTTTTGTCAGGATGAATCGTTTAGTTGGAGTCAGGATCGTGTATAGGAGGCTCCAGAAAGAATGACACACGTGGTTATAAGTAAACTCTCATGTGCGGGTGTATAATGAAAATTAATAAAGCAAGAATTACAAAGTAAAGAAAATAATAAAGTATGCACTTTGACGTAAAAGAAAAAGAAAAAGCTTTCGTGATTAGCAAAAAAATAAGTAAAGGAATAATTAATGATTTAGGCTTTCGAGTAGCAAAATAAAAGAATAACGTAATTTTTGGATGTTGAGCGTACAGCGTCCCGAGGCTCTCTGACTGTACGTTGACCGTGAGATACGCGAGATAGGTCAGTGGCACACCTCTGACGGGGAATCGAGAAATTGGGACTCGATCGATAACATTCAGCCATCAGTACTCGAGGAGTCGTCCTCGGCTTCGGATAGTCGTCTCATTGGAACTGCTAATCTTCAACATCATCTCCAAAACGTTCTGGTCGTCGTCTACGACGTTGAGGACGATGGTTTATTGAATTTTCTTCGTCACTCTGACTCGCAATACTCTTGGCGTCTGCTACTGCTCGTTCTCCCTCAACATCTCCAGCTGATTTATCTTCTTCACCAACTTCTTCAACATTTTCCCCTTCTTCATCATCCTCTTCAACTGGTGACTTCCAAATACGGAGTTGAGTAATGTTTACCGTTGATGCGTATCTTCTCCCTCCACTGTTCTCTCTCAAGTCGATGACACGATAAGTATCACTGGGTAATACTTCTGTGATGACTAGAGGTCCTAATACGTGGTTGTAATTTGAAACTATCTCCAGTGCTAGCTGGTGCTGTCTCCATGAAGACTACGTCTCCAATCTGTAGTTGTGGAGTTTTAGCTCGACCCTTATCATATCGTTCTTTCATCTCCAATTGCTTGACTGCTATACGTTGTCGTGCACTATCTTGGAGCTCTTGGGGTTGTTGATAACTGGCTTCGCCCTCATCTGTGAGATTACGAATGCAACCCTCGTCGTGTCGAGGTAGGTAACCATAAAGAAGTTCGAATGGGCTTTACCTGTTGTCACGTTCGGTATTGTATTGAGATCTCGTTCGATGTTCTTCAACTTCACATCTCAATCACGTCCTTCTTCTGAGTAGATACTTGCCTGAATGGCTGGGACCAACGTTCTGTTGACTCTCTCCACTTGTCCATTCGCTTGTGGTTGACGTGGTACTGTGAGAGTATGTTCAATACCGTGTCTGCTGCAACATTCCTCGAATTGTCTTGACGTGAAACTAATGCCTCGATCTGTTACGATCTGAATCGGTGCTCCATAGCGTAAGATGAACTCATCCATCATTTTTAGCACAGGTCCAACCTTGGTATCCTTCACGGCCTTTAAACAAACAAACTTCGTTAAATTATCAACTAAGACGATAATATACTTATTTTTCTTTGTTGAAGTGGTGAAAGGGCCTAGATGATCAATATGTATGATAGATAAGGGCCTTTCGCCCGGTGGAATTGGATGAAGGGTTCCGGGTTGACGTCCTGCTTTTGTTTTTGTGAAGATACATTGTATGCATCCGTAGATGTGCTGTTTATTATATCTCCTGATTCCGGGGAAATAATAGTGCTGAAGGATTCTAGTCACCGTTTGGTCCAGTCCTGGATGAATATGTAAATCATGAAATCGTATGAAGATACTCTTCTTCAGGGTTTTTGGGATGACATAGAGTTTTCGGTCATCTTTCTTCTTGTAGAGTATATCGCTTGTCAATTCATAGCTATTGACTTCACTTCGTTCAGGTCCCGTTCGTTCTTTCTTGAGTTTCTTCAAAATTTCTCTTTCACGTCTTAGTTCAGGGTCGTTGTACTGATGCAATAATACTTCATCTTCTTCGTTAACTACTGAGAAAACCATTCTCAAGTCCTCCTCCATTTTCTCTTCTTCTTCTGGTGGTGATACTGGTGCTCGGCTGAGAGCGTCTACATGAGCTAATTTCGTTCCATGTCGATGCTCAATTTCCATATCAAACTCTCCCAATACGTCTGCCCATCTAGCTGATTGTTTATTATTCATCTTAGTTTTGTTCAAGTAAATGAGAGCCTGACAATCAGTTATCACTTTAAATGGAATATTAATTAATAGAGGTCGTAATTTAGAAACTGTCCATACCATTGCCGTCAACTCAAGCTTCGATGAGTGATAATTCTTCTCTGTCTTTGATGTTCTGCGACTGACTGCGTACACTAAGTTCGGCTGTCCTCCTGGAGGTCGTTGTATTAACATTCCAGCCAACCCCTTGGAACTGGCATCCGTGTGTAGCTCCGTAGGATGAACTGGATCGAATGTCTTCAAGATTGGTCGTTCAATCAAGTTATTTCGTATATCTTTAAAAGCCTCTTGATGCTCTTGAGTCCACTTGAACTCCACTTCCTTCTTCAGCGACGCGTGCAATGGTGACATTTGACTGGCGAAATGAGTGATGAATTTTCTGAAGAAGCTCGCAAGACCTAGGAATCTCCTGACTTCATGGACGTTTTGTGGTACAGGAAATTCAGCGATTGCCTCTACTTTCGTTGTGCCTGGTTAAATACCTTTTCCACTCAATTCTATTCCGAGATATGTCACTTCAGGTACGAGGAAATGACATTTGGACAACTTGATCGTGAGTCCTGCTTTTCGTAACGCCTCTAGTACTTGTAGCAACTTGACTTTCAGTTCAGGCCAATCTTTTGCTGATATCAAGATGTCGTCGAGATAGAACTTGGCCACTTTGTTGCGTAGAGGTGCTAGAGTTTGCTGCGTTAATTTGCTAAAATAGAACGGAGCATTCATTAGCCCAAACATTACTCGTGTAAATTCTCCAGTTTCATCTGAAGTGATGAATGCAGTTCTGTGACGTGATTCTTCTGATAGTGGGACTTGGAGATACCCGTTTGCCAAGTCAAGTGATATGAAGAGTTCGTGCCCAGCTATCTCAGCAATGTGTTCTTCCAGACTAGGTAGTGGGAAGTGTGTTCGTTTCGTTTGTGCATTTAGACGTCTGAAGTCTACGACGAGTCTCCAGTCTCCTGTTTTCTTCTTCACCAAAATTAACGGACTAGCGTACGTTGAATTAGTCTCAGTAACTATTCCGTTCTCCTTCCATCCTCGTACAATCTCTCGTATAATTTCTCGTTCTTTGTTACTCGCTGGATATGGCTTTGATGAGACAGGTTTACTTCCTGGTTTTTCATGGAATTCCATTTCCACTAAATTGGTGGAACCTAGTTCCGTAATATTTTTGGCGACACAATCTCGATACTCGTTCATAATGTATACCAGTTCCTCTTTTGACTCTTCTGTAGCTTCTCGTCCGATGATCAATTCGTCGATGGTAATTGGTGATCGTAATGGTTGTTGTGGTATCATTGACATCTCTTCAGCTTCTACGATGTTGATGTTCGGTCCATATACTTTTTCTTCTTTCTCACCGAAGTTACCGTACGGAATGGAAATTTCATTTCCATTTTTCTCCAAATTGATGAATTGCACTGTGTGAGCTGGCATCGTTACTGAATCTTTTAAATTCATCGTTGCATCATTGTTGTCGAGATCAGGTGGTACTTCTACTTGCTCAAACTTCAGCTCAGATCCTACTCGATGATAATTGACGGAAATGTCATTCGTAAACGGTCTTCCGACAATAAGATCTGTTGGTTGGGTGTTGTCTGGTACGATTCTTATCTTGATGTCCTGGACACGTACACCTTCAATCGCGATTTCTGCTAAGACGTAACCTGGTGATAAAACCTTATAATGTGATGGCCCAAAACTTCGTAACTCTTCGACTTCAGTTACCATCGGGAACTCATTTGCATCTACTAATGACGACTTGATGGTACATTCAGAACTTCCTACGTCGATTAAACACCTGAATCGTTGACCGTTAATTGAAGCTTCTTTGATGTAACGTGACATTGTTTGAGACACTGGTGTAATGATTTGCCTCACTGCTGACATTGGACATTTCTTTTCATGATGTCCCATTGTGTTACACTTGCTGCAAGGACGAGCATCTGGACACTCTCGAGATGAATGGCCATATTTGTTGCAGTTGAAACACTTTGCTTCACCCTTCTCGTTCCTGGCAGGTAACTTGAATGCTTCTGACGTTGTGTTGGGAACTTTATTGTCTGTTCTCGTAGCTGAGCTGGGTGGATCTGCCGTATTTGTATTTGCTGCTGTTGGTTTTGCACCTGTGGACTTCGGTTTTGGCTTGACCTCTTCATCCTTTTGTATTCGTTCGATCCGTTTCTCTACAATGCGTTCTGCATCGAGCATGCTCTCCAACAACTGATATGTGTCAGTATGTTGCATTGCCATCATCATGTTAGCCAAATCTTTAGATCGTAGGCCAATTAACATCTGTTCTTTGACATCCTTGAACGAAAGAGGTCGATCTACCATCACTTGATTGCATAAATCCAATTTATCGAAGAAATAAGCTCTGATGTCTCCTCCAGTTTGTTGAACACGTTTTGCCATATTCTCCAGACGCACGGTGATACTTTCAGTTATGGTGAAAACTCTCTTGAATTCTGCTATAAATGTTTCCCATGTTGTTATTCTCTCTCGATTCACTCTGTACCAGTTCTTTGTTCCATCCTTCAGGTTCATTTTGGCTGTCATCAGAGCGATTTCATCTCGCCAGTGTTGGGTTCTCTTCATGTCCGTCAGGTTTGAGATCCATTCTCTCGCTCGTGCACTCTTTTCTTCTCCTGTAAAAACTCCAACGCTCTTAGCAGTTCGTACTACCATAAACATATTTGACAGCATTTAGAGGAATGACACGTAGCAAAGGTGACACAACATCACTTGTTACATATGGTGTGCACAAGTCCGAAAAGACTTGACGGTAAGGCCCGTAATAAACTTCCAGGTCTTGAGATTCTATATGTGTTAGGTTTATCAAATATGAAATTAACGGTGGTAAAACCAAATATATCTGCAAGCTTTTGAGAAATCACCAGCCTATGACACACTGGAGCACATTCTTTCTTCGTGCAATTACGTTGTATCAGGGCGGTATTAGTCTTGGGATTCCATTTAACCACCAGGTGATCCACCATCGCATTTGCTTTATTCATAGTTTCTACCAATTCAGGAATGGAATTATACACTCCAAATGGGAGGGCCATCCTCTTCGAGTTCACAAGAATTTCTTCTTTTCCTTTTTTTGTGAACGTGAATACTTCGATGAAGCCGTTATCTAAGCTCAAATGTAGAAAACTACAGGGAAATTAAATCTCACTCAGTCCTACCACCCACTCCCCATTCAATTCAATTTGATTAGGAAGGCGTGGAGTGTACTTCGATGCTGTATTGGATGGATAGTAATTCATTCTGCTATCGCTGGGCAATACAGTGTGAAACACGTTTTTCGTCATTTTTCGTTATATCCTGGATGTTAACAGCAGGTATCCAAGAATTAAATTTGTCGGGATATCCTCCCCACTTGACGACCACTTCTCTATTGTTCCCTTTTCCCCTAGAGCAAATAACACGCTCCACTATGAATTCATCTTCATCGATGCTTTTATTCACAAGAACTAGCTCTTGTTCATAGAATATTCCATTAATTTCTTCCGAAGCTAAATCTTTCAATTCATATATTGGGAGAGATTGCTTCAGCAGACATCTACGTATTTCAAAAATTTCTTTGCTCCAGTTATTCTCATATCCGTGCTCGAAGACGCCCTTAGCCTTAGTGATACGAACATAGTCTCCAACATTATCAATAGTGACTGCCCCAGGCGTCATTTTTATTGAAGAATGTTTTGAATGATTATAAGCACTTACAATTTTCTGTAATACATCTACATGTTTGTAAGTTCTAGAATACGTGAAATAACGCCACATTCGTTCTTTCAAAGTTCGATTAAAACGCTCTACAACAGCTGCTTTCATATCAGGGTTACGTGCAATACGGAATTTCATATCATTCTCCTTGAAAAATTTTTGAACGCTACTGGCAATAAATTCTTTTCCTTTGTCTGTTTGTATGGCAATAGGCACACGACCATTACTTCTTTTCAAAATCTTTTTGAAGCCGTCAAGGACTTGTGGCGCCGACTTATCCTTCAAAGGTTCAACCCACACGTATTTACTAAGAACATCTATAACTACTAATATATAACATATATCATTACTATAAGTTTTCAGTGATCTAAGTTCTACCAAATCAGCCTCCCACACATCATCAATATTCGTTACGGCATAGTGCAAACGGGGGTATGTCCGTCTTATCGGTCTGTGAAGAGTGTACGTATCCTGAGCATTCAGCCAATTCTCAACATCATCTGCAGGGATTTCACGTTTATATTTCTGTAGAAGGTTTCGAGCATCCATGTATCCTACGGGTTCTGAAGGATTATAATATAATTTTGACAACTTCTCTAGAAGTGGAGCCATTCTCTTCTCCTTTTCTCCTGAGCCGGAGGTGATGTGGGTGGTGATAGCGCTCCTTCTGCTCCTTCTTGAATATTGTCGACACGTTGCTGTGGTGCTGCAAAAACACGTCTAAACACTCCAGCCTGGAATCGTGGATTACCCATAAACTCCAGAGGTGTGTTTATCTCCCGAAGAAATTCAGCAAAGGCTTCCCAGCCCCTAGCGTGATGATTTTTTCTAGCACGCAGGGCATCCTGCACAAGATCAATTATATTAGCCCTGGGCATCGACTGACCATCCAACGTCATTTGTCCACGTTCATCCCATTTCAGTCTCCTCCCTGCATCAATATGATCTATATGCTCCAGCAATCCTGTAGCTTTCCGTTTACAGGTTTTAGGAATAGTCACCACGATTGCTTCTGCTTTATATCGCGATTCGGGCGTTGGATCTTCTATTATTTGTGGATGCTCTGCTTTAGTCTTGCTGTAAAACAAATAGCGTCTCAAAACATCATTATATAGTTTCCACTTTTCATGATCATCGGTACGAGTTTTTGAATTCAAAATCTCTAGCAGTTGCACATCGAGACGACTCGTTGCATCACCAGGTGTCTGAGCCGTGGGGGTAATTTTTTTGATAACTGGCTCGAGTGTCTGCCGAGTGCTGTGATGAGAACCTACAGTTCGCTGATGCTTCAAGTGTTCCACCCGATTTTCAGGGACAAGAACCATTTTTTGAGCATGCATCATGACCTGTAGCAATTTTTTTCATTCCAGTTTGTCAAACTAGAGATGAAATGATTGTACTTATTATTGGGCCTAGGAGCAATGGTAGAAGGGCACCACCTTTTTGATTGATGATTTTTTTTTCTTTCCGAGAGGTTCTTTTTTATCTGCTAATTTTCTCAAAATTTTCTTATATTTTCTCAGGTTTGCTTTCTCAGTCTCTTTCAAATGAACGTTCCCATGCAACAAATTCAAAGCGCACTCGCAGATGCAACGAATCAAATCTTCATGAGCGAGTTTCAACAGAGAGCGACGCAGCTTCGGAGGAGCGTGAATGAGCGCGTACAATAGGAATGTATTTTTTTCACCCAGTGACTTACGAATGGAGCTGGATCCACAGTAACTTTTCTCAGCCGTTACAGTCTCACAACTGGTACATCCGTCGAGTTACCTGCTCCTTTTATATAAGCAGACTCTTTCGTGGGACATAAACATAATGATAGATGTCGCTAGGGAAGATGCAAGTTCTGAATCTACAATTTTCTGGTGTCGATTGTTTGAGATCAAGTAATAAATATCCATGCGCAGGTGTTGTAGCATCGAAATACGCTTCTTGTAAAAATTTCGGATCCTCAGGATATATCTGTCATGCTGAGTGGGCAATTTGAGCACGATCACGGTGGTTCTTGAAAACAATTATGTAATTAGTGTTTAATGAAATTTGGGATTCCTTCCCGAAAATCAACGAAATTCTTATCATAGTCCATATATGCACTCTGCCATTCGGCATAATAGAATATCACTTTTTTCATTTCTGAGTTACAAATTTCCTTAATTTCTTTCAAAAAACACTTGACGGAAAATGTTTTCCCACAACCTGTAGGACCACATATCATGGACGTGGAAGGATGCTTCCATCTCGGATCCATTTCCACATATGAATAAATTCCATGAAAAACACTTCTTTTATAATAAAATCGTATAATTCTTAAGGGGTAGTCCAGCATCCGAAACTTTCTACCTGGGAAGCGCGTGGGGGTAAGAGCACTAGCCGACGTGTCTACCTGCGCCAGGCGTCCTTTTGTTGCCCCCACTAGCGAAGGAAAACTCTATAGTGGGGGGGGGGGGGGTGAGGCACCCATTCCTATGCACGCCTACCGAAAATTTGGGTTTTCACTTTTTCTAAGATGCTGTGGTCAGTTCCAACTCAGTTGTTGACCATGTCACAGCATCCCGAATTTCCCGAGCAAAGTGGCTCCAGTCAGCCTGCATTTTTAGCGTCCGCTGATCCTGAAGCTCAACAGGATGCGTACGATTACATTGAAAATTTCAACCCGGATTTATTTGTCGAACCGAGTGACAGTGAAGTGGAAAATTCTCTAAGTAATCTACGAATACCCGAAAATGCTGAGGATTATGTTGACAATTTTGATCCACAATTATTTGACTATCCTATGATGATCGATCAACCAGTAAATGGTAAGTATTGAATTAAACATGGGAGAAAAGGTTCAGGGGAGCAAAAATTAAGTGTTCCACACATGACAGATGTTCAACCTGTTGGAGAAGAAGAAAATCATTCAGCTCTGAGAGTATTACGCATATCGCAGGAACGTTTTAAGCGTTTCAAACTGGACACACATGTAATGGAATTTCGAATTAACCCAATACCTCGAGGTGCTACTCCAGAAGATTGGATTGAATGTGCTTTTCGTGAGGTTTACCATAAAATTATTGAGGCGGGTAGAGATGGCAAAAAACCGTATGTGCTTGACATTTAATTTTGCTAATATGCAAAAAGATAATGCTTGGGTGAGTCCCCGTGTTATAAATGGATATGAATTTGAAGATTTATGGAATCTTGTCTGTTCTGTCGCACAAAGTGCTAATGGTTTTGAATGTGCTGATACTTTTTGGATAAAGTTCCATGAAGCAGAAGTGCCCGCAGGAATGGCAGACCCAGACACAGGAAGAAAAATACGGAAATGAGGCTCAGGTGTGATACAAATTTTGAACACTGATAATTTATGCCTACCACGCTCACTCGTTGTTACAAAACTGCATGTTCAAAAGACAAATTCTAGAGCTGATTCAGGAAAAATGAAGAAACAATGGAATGCTATCCGGCAAGTCAAAGGGAAACTACAACGAGAGGAAGCCGTAAAATTGACCGAGGCAGCAGGGGTAACGATACCAGAAAACGGATGTGGCATGGAAGAAATCAAGCAATATCAGAGGTATCTTGCCCAAGAGGGGTATGCTATTATAGTATATTCAATGAAAAGAAACGGTAAACTACGACCCATCCTCTATGACGGCACATCCGAAGTTACTGCTCATAAAGTGGTCTTAAAAGGCACATTGTGCCTTGTATATTATGAGGAAAAAAAACACTATGAACCGATCGTTTCCATCCATGGGTTTTTCGGCTCTAAATATTACTGTCAACATAGCGAGAAACCGTACGAATCGTCTGGTTACGTATGTGACAAAATTTGCGATAGATGTTTGAAAAACCCTCCATGTGATAGTAGCCCAGGAAAATAAGAATTTCACTTCGGAATTTGAGATAGTAAGCTGAAAATTCGCGAGGACCCTTGTTTTGACGTTATATAAGCTGTCTCGAAAATCGAATATCATATCGCGCCGGCGTCTTGAGATATTTAAGGTCAAAGGTCGTGAAAATCGGTTTTTTCCTAATATCTTGTTTCCCTCACTCTCAAAACTATTTTTGGTCATTGCAAAAGTTCTAGAAAATTAAATTCTCTACAAATTTTGTCAGAAGCAATTCTCTGTGTCATGAGCCGTTCTTGAGATACAGCGTGGAGGGTGGAAGCACTCCGTTTTATCAATGATAACGTAACGTGAACTGTGGAATCAGCCCATATAGCAGCCATCAGGTTAATTGTTGACTAATAATGTTATTATTATCAATAATGCTTGATTATTTATTAAATAATTGATATTATAATTAATTTTGATTTTTGATTTTTATTAATTTATTAACTAGGGGAGGGTGGGGCAAAGTGGAAAGGTGGGGCAAAGTGGAACGGTGGGGCAATGTGGAACGGCAGGTCAATGTGAAACGCGGGGGCAAAGTGGAACGGGGGCTATTTGAGAGGCGGGATGCAGAGTAGAATAATTCTTTAATATGAAATATTGCATGAAAGTGAATAAAATGGGATATCTCGGGAATTTTCATGTGATTGTGTGAATATTTGTCTATATTATATACAATTAGGGAGAGTGGGGCAAAAAGGACACTGTAATGAAAGAGTTAGAGATGGATTTTTTTGATGATTCCATTGTAAAGCTGAGGAAATTTCAGCCGGAAAACAAGAGTCAGATACATTTTTTTCGATTTTTTTGAAAATCCGCTATTTTTCGGCTCTTTTGAGAGGTACAGGTCTTTCCTTTTTTCAAAATTTTCAGTTTTTTCCAAATATCTCTGGTTCTATTGGTTGCAGCAATTTGGGGCTGGTCTCAGATGGAAAGTGGGCTCCTTTCCCATCGATTTGTAGGGTTTTTGATTAAAAATATCAACTTTACGGAGAGTTGTAGGCCAAAAACTGTTTTATGGATCTGTTCCGCAAAAATGCCCATAAACACCTCAAAAATCGATATTTTCAAATTGAGAACCCTATGAATCGATGGCAAATGATCTCACCTTTCATCTCTCATCAAAATTTATACGCTACGACGAATAGAACCAGAGATATTTCCAAAAAACTTGAAATTACCAAAAAAGAAAAGGCTTTTCCCCCTCAAAAAAACCGAAAAATATCGAATTTTCAAAAAAATCGAAAAAAATACATCTGACACTTGTTTTCCGACTAAAATTTCTTCAGCTTTTCAATAGAATCATCAAAAAAAAATCCATCTCTAACCGCTGCTATAAATAGAAAAGTGGTAGTCGAGGCTCCTTTTTCGACGCATAATATATATAGGTATAGTAGAACGATTTCATTCATTTCAACGCGGAAATACTCATTCTATTTTTGATTTAGAAATCAGAGTGATATAATAAAAATGCATAAATATTATTTTATTTTAATATACCATAATTTATATGAATAAATTGAACAAATATCTCATTCATTAATATAAGCGATGAATATTACTTAATTAATGAATAACTAAGCATTATAGATAATAATGACATCTCCAGTCAATTATTACTTGGTAACCGCTCCTATGGGTATTTCATCGTCTACGTAGCGTTATCATTGATAGGATGGAGCGCTCCCCACCCCCCGCGCTGTATCTCAAAAACGGCTCATGATATAGAAAATTGTCTCAGTTAAAATTTGTAGAGAATTTAATTTTATACAACTTTTGTAATTCCAAAAAATATTATTGAGAGTAAAGGAAACAAGATATCAGGAAAAAACCGATTTTCACGACCTTTGACCTTGAATATCTCAAGATGCCGGCGCGATATGATATTTTTGAGACAACTTATATAATGTCAAAACAAGGGTCCTTGCAAATTTTCAGCTTACTATCTCAAATTCCGAAGTTGACCCCTGTTCTCGCCCTATGTTCCTGGGCTATAGCACGATTGTGGATAAGATGATATGTAAGACTTGTGCTCGCAAATTTCACGGACCATAATGTTTCGATCAACATAAATCGGCAGGTTCATACAGTGGGAAAAATCCAACAGTGTGTGCTAACATTCAGATATGTAAGACATGCAGCACAAAGTTCTATCCTATCAAAACTAGACACGAGTGTGATGAATATATGTGTTCTACATGCCATCAAATCGAAGATACATCCCACATCTGCCACATGTCTCCATTAAAACCTAGGCAACGTGGAACCGCGAAGCGTGTTGCGTTCGTTTTCTACGATTCTGAAACACGTCAAGACGATACAATGGACGGTAATGAAAAAGTGAACATACATGTGCCAACACTCTGCGTGGCCCAAACTGTGTGTGATTCTCGTGCGGAAGAGAATGATGATGACATCTGGGAGATGGCAAGGAACAGTCCATGTGAGGTTTGTAAAAAACGTGAAAATGTATTTGACGGAGAGGATCCGGTTCGTGGTTTCGTGGACTATATTACATCGATGGGAAAAACATATAAAAAAGTGGTTTGCATCGTTCATAATGCGAAGGGGTATGACTCATAATTCATGTTACGAGACGTAATAAAGCGGATAAATAGTGAAATTGAAGCTATCACACGTAGAAAAATTCTGATGGTGGCCGCCATGGCACGGGCCATGGCGGTAGTCATGGCGCTGGCCATGGCGCTGGCCATGGCAGGCACCATGGCCGCTGCAATGGCGGCCGCCATCACAAATTCGCCGCTTTCCATGGAGTTCTTTCGCATGGCAATTTTTCCATGGCGATACTATCCAAGGCATATTTTTGCATGGCATTTCTTCCCATGATGATTCTTTTCATTTTTTCCCATGGCTTTTTTTTCATAGTTTTCTCTTACATAGGCTTTTTTTCTATGGCGTTTGTTTTCCATAGTGACTTTTTCGATAGTGATCCTTTCCATGGCGTTTCTCTCCATTGCATTTTCTCCATGGCAGAATTCGTCAATGCAAAATTTGCTATGGAGAAATTTGCTATAGCAATAAATTCATGAAAGGCGTGAAAAATTTATGTAAAAGTCATGAAAAGGATCACCATGCAAATAATTGCCATGGAAATAATCGTCATGGAAAAATCGCCATGGGAAAGAACTCCATGGAAAGTGGCAAATTTGTGATGGCGGCCACCATGGCCGGTGTCATGACCACCGCCATGGTGGCCGCCATCAGAATTTTTCTACGTGTGCATTAACGGAACTAATATAATTTTGATGGAATTTAATGGAAATAAACTTATCGATAGTTTGAATTATTTCCATATGCCTTTGGCTAAATTGCCAGAAGCTTTTGGCTTGTGTGGTATAGGGAAGGGATATTTCCTTCATTTTTTCAATACTCGTGACAATCACAATCACGTAGGGCGTTTACCGGATAAGGAATATTATGGATGTGACAATATGACTGTGAAAGATCGTGAAAATTTCTTAAAATGGTACAATGAGCGAGTAGATAAAGATGATAATTTTTATTTTAAAAGTGAGATTCTACATTATTGTAAGCTTGATGTAAAAATTTTGAGACGGGCGTGTATCAAATTCCGTCAATGCATTCTAGGGGTTAGTAATGTCTGTCCTTTAACAGAGTGCGTGACAATCACCTCAACATGGATGCGAATATAGCAGACGAATTTTCCGAAAGAGAAACAAATTGGTATCATTCCGCAAGGGGGTTATCGACTCAGTGAAACGCAGTCTAGAGCAGCGATCGAATGGCTATTATGGCGGGAACACAGAGAAAGACATAAGATAGTTCACGCGGGGAATGGGCGCGAGCATAGGGCTGTATCAGGGCACTGCTTAGATGGGTATTGGAAAAATGAGTCCACAGGTATAAAATATGCTTATCAATTCCACAGATGTTACTGGCATGGCTGTCCTCGCTGCTTCAAATTTAATAGCGATAAAGAATCATCCCACAAGGATACATTGGAAGGGCGTTATGAAAGGACTGAATCTACAACCCAAAAACTGCAAAATTTAGGCTACAAGGGTATTGAAATGTGGGAATGTGATTTCAATCGTGGTAAAAAGAATGACCCTATATTATCCAAATTTTTGAGTGGTACTGATCAACAATCATTCGTACCGTTAGACCCCCGAGAAGCTTTTTTGGAGGGCGTAGAGAGAATACTGTTACACATTATGATGTGAAAGGAAATGAAAAAATTCGGTACGTTGATGTTTGCTCATTGTACCCATATGTGTTGAAAACAGGTATTTTCCCCATAGGTCATCCTGAAGTTCATGTTGGAGACGCATGTAAGAAAATATGTCCGAATAATGATATATCGCGGATTGAAGGGATCATAAAATGTAGGGTTTTACCACCACGACAATTATTCCACCCTGTTTTACCGGTCGAGGCTCATGGAAAGTTATTATTCCCACTTTGTCATTCTTGCTATGAAGGATTAGTGCAAGATGATTGCCCTCACGATCGCCCGCAAGACCATCAATTCCTGGGCACTTGGGTATCAGTTGAACTACGTAAAGCTGTGAAGATCGGCTATAAAATGCTAGAGATTAGCAAGATTTGGGAATATAAGAAAACAACATGCTATAACCCTGTAACGCGCACGGGAGGCTTATTTGCATACCATATCGATATGTTTCTGAAAATGAAACAAGAAGCATCAGGCTGGCCTGAGGAATGTGTAAACGAAAAATCAAAAACGGAATATATCACCGAGTATGAAGCAAAAGAAGGGATTAAATTAGAAGAGGATAAAATTGAAAAAAATCCAGGGTTGAGGGCTGTTGCTAAACTTTGTCTGAATTGTTTTCGGGTAAATTTGGAGAGCGAGAAAATTTATTAAAAAAAGCAATAGTTAGGTCTCATCAAGAATTTGCAGGATTGATCTTTAACGACCATACCGACCAAAATCATAGAGATAGCAGCTTCAAATTTGGCTGATATATTGGTTCTCTGAAGTTAAAGAGGGGTATTGTTAATGGATCATATAGATGGAAAATTTTCTGAGTTATGAATTATCTTCAAAATTTGAATTTTTTTGTTTTTCTCGAAAATTAAGATACGTCCTAAATCGATTGAGTCCAAATTAATGCTTATTAATACTTTTCTCTTTTGAAATATAACAAAAATGGAAATTTATATATAACGATTCAGTAAAGTGGAAAAAAATGAATGCATTCGGAAGCGACTTGCTAATAAATTAGCAGATAAAGCTATAATGATGTAGATAATGATGCGAGTTTCCACTGGTTCCACATTTCTCCTGCTCTTACCCCCATATTGACGATAGTGAGAGAACGTAGATAATTCCAATGAAAATTACAGGAATAATGTGAATAAACTCTCACTACGCCGATGCACACCAGAGGGGCCACTATCTTCCACGCCGTTGGGTTTCAGGCCGAAAACAGCTGCAGTCAATAACGAAGATCCTCTCCCTAGTGACTCTCGACAGGTGGTGCACCGATGGAGTGGCAGCAGGTGTGAAAGGAAAGACGCACTCACAAAAGAGAGAGACGGCAACAAGTATTTGAGGTTATGAACTTACGTGCAACTCCAAGAAAAGGTGCGGAAATAGCAGGAAAAGGAGACAACAGGCTGGATTTATTATTCCAATCTTTGGCAGCAAAATTGTGCATGCAACAATCTGTAACAACAAGCCGCCCGAAAGCGAAACCTATTCACAAAAACAGTTACAGGCAAGAGCAAAGAAAACAGCGTGTGATGCTACTCACAGAGAGAGATTGATTGATTGATTGAAGTCCTTATAACGTATCGGCTGAGCAATATACACGACCGGCACATTGATCTGGAGCGTGGCTGTTATAAGGTCATGGCCATCGACAAACGGCACCTCCGTTTGCCAATGCGACAGAAGAATGTCTTCAGTGTCTATGAGACACAGCTCCAGCAAAGTGACAGAGGTACTACTATGATGAGTAGCCTCATACGGTACCATCTGCAGACTATTGTCTTAAAATATTGTCATTAGAAAATGACGGCTGATCAGAATTGAAATAGCCAAGGATAACCTTGGAGCTGCACTCCTGCAGAAGCCCCTCCAATGTCGGCACAAGATCAGACCCCTGTAGAACAAGCAGAAGTGCTACTCTTTGTGCGTTACTGGCAAGCCCCACTCCTTGTGCGACATTTACATGTTGCCAATTCGATTGGCAAAATGCTTCCGAATGGAATTTCATCAATTTTGCATCAAATCGCTATTCATGTATTCCATTGCTCAAACAAATAACATCATTTTTACGACAAATTCGCACTTAAACATTCCTACGAATATTGTTCCAGACCGTATCGATCTGTTCAGGATTCAATCTTAGGACCTGCAGTCCTAGCTTACAAGAATCGATTAAATTGCAATAATGTCATATGATACATAAATTTTCAATATTAGATGAAAACTGAGATCCTACGATAAAACTTAAAAATTGAAGTTCAGGTTTCAAATAGGATTCCTATTCTTTCCGATTGTCGTCAGAAGAAAATGTACTCATTTGGCAGAAAAAATTGTCTACTTTCGAATGGTGAAATAAAAAATAGAAGTGTTCCTAGGGAGAAAGCTAAGAAAAACCGTGATTTTTGAAAAAACTAAGTTATCGAAAACTCTTACAAGATACTGCCTCTGAAAAATCTGAAATTCTCATCATTTGTGGGGCTCATTGAGATGAATCTTTTAAGCTGAACTTGGGTGAAATCGCTCCAGTAGTTTTCGAGATATAACCTCTTTTCATAAAATGGTTTTCGTGCAATATCTCAGAAACTACTTGACCGATTTCGCCCAATTTCAATACCAAACTTTTCGTTCATTAGATGCACAAACCCACGAAATTTGGAGTCTCTAACTCAAATGGTTTTTGAGCTATCGTGTATACAAAATTCAGGATAAAAAACACTGTAATTGAAATTATCCGCAAACGAAAAATCGCAGCAAAATTTACCCCGAGTGAAAATTGTGTGTTCAAATGAGATGAATTTCATCGCTGAGAGTGGGGGCTGTGAATCAATTTTTCGCGGAGAAAAATTGAAAAAACGATTTTTCGAAAATTTGATTTTTCTCGAAAAGTACTCAACCGATTTCGCTCAAATTTCACGGAGAGCAATTTGCATGGGGAGAGAAAGTACTGTTAAATTTTCAGGTCACCAAGTATTACCGTTCCGGAGCAATGAGCTGATATCTGTCACACAAACACACACACACACACACACACACACATACATACAGACATTTTTTAAAAATGTCATTTCTCGACGTTTTGGAACATTCTGAGTCATATTCCGGTGAAATCTCAAGATCGAAAAAAATCGCGTTTACAATGCTTCCATTCGGAAGCAAAAAGAGCATGATTCGGGTGATAGACCACACCTACCAGCATGGGGAAAACCTTGGCACACGAGATCTAGCAGAGTAGGTACTCGGGTAGCCCAGGCTTCTTAGTCCAGATGTGAGAGGACATTGCCAGAAATTCCACTTCGAAGCATTTGTTAATGTAGAGGGTGACTCCACCGCCCCTAGTGTTGCGGTCAACCCAGAAAAGCGTGTATCCCTCAAGCGCAACAATGTCATCATCAATGAGGGGGCCAAGCTTAGTCTTTGACATAGCAATGACATGAAATGGTTGACGAGAAACAAGAACATACCTAACCCTCTCGAGATGAGCCCTGACTTAATTTACATTAAGATGACAAACACGCAAGCCCCTCGCACCAACCAACGCCACCGAGGCACCATCGTCACTCAAGCCCGAGACGTCCATTGGACGAGTATGAAGCGGAGTAGTAGCAGAAGGAGGAGCATTCACAGCGGCCGGAAAAGTAACTGGAGAGACAGAACCGAGAGATGAGTCCGCAATAGTAGAAGAAAGCATTGAAGTAGTAGAAGAAAGAACAGTGGAATTATGTGAAGAACCAGAAGAAAATGTTGCAGAAGAGATAGTAGTGTCCAGGAGGAGCCCAACAAAAAGTTTCTTAAGTCCTCAAGTGAGCAGATACGCATGGCCACGTCTTCTTCCTTTCGCCGAACAAACACTTCGCCATCACGAACGAACGTGAAGAAGCCCTTCTTCTTGGACTCCTCCCTGACTGCACGCCACAGTTCATGGAAATCAGCAGGCAGAAACTCATTGATGTTAATGAGTGATGGTTGCAATGGCACCTCAACACCAGCAGCCGTTACCAGCTCTTTGTCCAGCTGCGCAGAATGCAGCTTACCATGACGAGCCTTCCCAATCACCACATTATGAGCGATCACTCCAGATGACATAGTTACTAGCAGGGAAAACGGCCCACCATTATCATCCTTACGACCAGGCTCAACAGGCTGCAACGATGCTGTTGATGTCTCCGCTACACCCTCAACAGGCCTCCCCAACCGTCTCGAGCAGCGCTTAGAGCCTAACGGTTGCACATTAATAATGTCTTCCATCACACAGAAACGGTGCACTGTACGAACTACAGCAAGAGCCATACGCGTGAGATCGGCCTTAGATGGTAGTCGCAACCCTGAGATCAAAATGTCAGGTGCCATCCTCGCCCTTTCAGCATTGATTTTCGCGATTGATTCCGATAAGTCCTTGACTGACACCGGCATTGCACCAAACCTTTCTTCCACTCGCTCAGGGAGTCTTTCAGCCGTACCAACTGATGCCACGGCATTCTCCACAGCTTGACGAAGATCCCTCTGCTCAGCCTCCACCAACTTCACACGTACGCCAATCGCAGCCACCTTAGTGACTACATTATCCATCTTCTTCACTAGCTCTGAGATCTTATCAAGCACAGAGAGGCTAGTAGTCATCTCTTCACGAAAAGCTGTTCTGCGTGACTCCATAGTCACCTCATGTTCCTGTGACCTCGCATTCATTCCAGCAAGCTGAGCACAAAATCTCCCTCAATACGCGCATAACCATTACCAGATCCCCAGTGGTGGAACATCCAATTCAGCATCCAGCATATCACTTAGCGACGGGGTCTCTTCCGAGGACGAAATACTGCTTCCAGAAGCCAGAGCTGGCCAGAATTGGCCAGAACAATGCAAACGTGACAGAGCTTAGCACTCCGGGCTTTAGTAAATAGAGTATTGAATTTTGTGTAGTTCAAGTGAAAGAATTATTACACCTACCACATGGCTGTACCTTACTAGCGGTACCTTTACGGCATGAATCGCAGCAAGGTTGAGGTTTGCCCTTATCACTCATTATACCAGGAGAATATAGATAAAAAAGGAAAAGAAAAAGAAAAAGTAATTCAAAAGATAAATTAAATTAAATTAATTAATTAATGAATTAAACCCCCAGTGGTTTTCCAACCAATAGCGAGAGAAGATTTATATAATTAAATAATTAAGACTATTAATTAATAAGTAAGTAGTTCAGCGCTATAGTCTCTTGACTAATTTAGCATAAGATTAATTTAGCGTGAAAAGAAACCAGCATAAAGAAAAAATACGTATAAAAATAAAAGTCCAAGCTCTACGCCAATGTCCCACCAAACAGGCAGAGAAGCCCACGCCGTTGAGTGCACTCAATGCAGGTAACCTTGCGACAGTTGATAAGTCAGA
Source organism: Aleiodes leptofemur (assembly GCA_963942555.1). Classification (NCBI taxonomy): domain Eukaryota; kingdom Metazoa; phylum Arthropoda; class Insecta; order Hymenoptera; family Braconidae; genus Aleiodes; species Aleiodes leptofemur. The sequence goes on from OZ012621.1 coordinate 11,086,565, forward strand.
GCGACCACGTGTACTTCCTTATCTTCGGACAGATGGCGCGTGGAATAGCATCACCACTCTCCACGAGGATGACAAGTGTAGAGAGAGAGGTTATGCACTCACCACCAAGATGACAAAAAGCCTTTAATTAGCCACAAATACAATCAAACGGCTGGATTTATTATTCCAGACGATGATTGCAACAAAGCGGATGCAACTAACTGCAACAAAAAGCCGCCCGTGGGCGAAAATAATGCAGAAAAGCAGTCTCAACACAGCAGGCAAATGAGGGAGAGAGAAAGAGAGATTTTTACTATTGTTCAGGCAATTGAACAAATTACAGAAATTTTCAGTATATGGTACAAAAAAAAGGTTCACATAGTAGATATTGAGAATCAATGAGGGGAGAAAGATAATAAGGTAGAGAGAATACAACTCTCGATGAGAACAAACGCAATTCACCAGGCAAAATGCAAAAGAAACAATGACTGAAAAACGTGCGAATAAAAGCGTACAAGTTGCGCACAAAAAAAAAAAAAAAAAAAAAAATCCCAACTTGAAGGAGCTGGTACATGCATGTATCAGTCGTTGATAGCCTGCTCAATCAACCAGGCCTTCAGTAAGCCCTTGAAAATAGCAAGGGAATCTGCTCCACGTATATTAGCAGGGAGCGTGCTCCAAAGTAATGGCCCAGAGATGCTAAATGCAAACTTGGCTGCGTCAGTTCTGTAATTGAGGACTGTGAGTAAAACTCCCGTGCGATGTCCTCGCCTGGAGCAGGAAGGGACTGAACTGGAGAGAAGCTCCGGAAGAAAAATAGGCTTGCGCGAGTTGAGGATCTTGTAGATCATTATGAGAAGTATATTTGTGCGAAGATCTTTCACTCGTAGCCAGCCAAGGTCATATCGTAGCTGAGTCATAGGTGTATCACGGCTACAGCCCGTAATATATCTGATACCCCGGTTGCACAGACGTTGTAATCGATTGTCGAGTACAACTCCTGCACCATTGAGAACCGCAAGACAGTACCTGATGTGCAGGAGGATGAGGTAGTTCACCAGCCTCTTCCTGAGATCATAGTCAGTAGAATGTCTGAAGGAGTATAGTTGATAAAAGATACCATTTATCTTAGAGGTAATCCGATCAACATGTGCCTGAAAGGTCAACTTACTATCCAGAGCAGCTCCAAGGACTTCAACAGTATCAAAGAACGGTATAGCAGCGGAGTCATATCGCAAGATTGGAAACTCAGCCGGATCGAAGTTATTAATGAAACGGCGAGCTCCAAAGAGTGTCGCCTTGGTTTTTGCCAGGTTCAGCTTCAGCCCATTGGTTCTCGCCCAACAGTGTATTCGAGCAATGTCCTCATTCAGTTTCATGATACAGTCAGCTAGATCAGATGGTGGACAATCCAAGTAAATCTGGAGATCGTCTGCATATAATAAACGTTTCGAATTTTGTATTGCAGTCCCAATATCCCCAATATAGAGTGAGAAAAGTAACGGCCCTAGAATCGAACCTTGAAGAACACCAGAGTTGGTGCCAATCCAATTTGTATGTTCGGTGTTGCTCACTTTAACAGCTTGTTGTCTATCACGTAGGTAGGAATCGAACCAGTTAACAGCAGATGCAGACATCCGGAGCTTCGCAAGCTTTTCCAACAGAGTCAGGTGGCAAACTGTGTCAAAGGCTTTGGTAAAATCGAAGAGTACCAAGACTGTTACACGACGCTGGTCCATGCTTAGTCTCACGTCATTCACCAATTTTGGCGGAGCAGCCTGTGTACTATGATCCTCTCGGAAGCCACATTGCAATTCATCAAGTAGATTGTATTCTTCTAAATGTTCAGATAGTTGATTGAACACAATATGCTCCAGCGACTTACTAAGAAAATTCAGAAGTGCGATAGGACGATAGTCGTTTTCAGTTGTAGGTGACGCAATTTCATTTACCGGTACAATCAGAGCTTGTTTCCAGTTTGTAGGGAACATGGAGCTTCGAAGTGATGTGTTGAAAAGTTCGGTGATAGCTGGTAGAAGTATGTCAATCAATGGAATTATCAGTTTCCGTGACAGGCCATCAGCACCTTGGGCATCAGCTCTGACTGAGAGAAGTGCTACTTTCGTGGTATTTTCAGAGACTTCCTTGAGAGAGAACAAGTTGCTGAGTCCGTCGTATGTACTGAAAGATGTTGAAGTTCCCAATGAAAGATGAGGTAGAAATCGATGCGAAGAACGTGTTTAGGATATCAGGGGACACCTAGAGGTTAGTAACTGAGGTTGATGTAATTAGACCTAAGCAACGAAGTTCTCTCCAGATGTAATTTTGATGGAGACACATAATTCTTGACTTGTAGTAGTTTATTCTAGCCTCACGTGCATGGATTTGATGGAACCCATGTGCTTCTCTGTAGATGAGTAGACTAGCAGTGGTTTTATTGCGACAGTATAGGCGATAGAGATACGTTACCGACCTTCCCTCAGTTCGGAGTGAATCGTCAATCCAGGGAGCAGATTTGTCCAGGTTGATATTCATTTGTTTGATAGGGATGACTGAGTCCGTGATGTTCCTGAGTGTCTTATTGAAACTGTCAATCTTGTTGTCGAACTGCTTATCATTGTCTGTTACGACATTCAACCAATCTACACTCGAGAAGTGTCCCTGTACCATCTGGTCCGATAATCTCTTATAATTCCTGTAGGAGATAGTTTTTGGTGATGATTTAGTTAAAGGTAGACGAATATCAGTCGAGATTAGATAGTGACCAGCCCCCAAAGGATGATCGGACTTGTGAAACTCAGTTACGACATCAGAAAGATCCACCATACAGAGGTCCAGCTAAGTGGAAGATGTTGCTGTTTCATGGGTTACCCCGTGATCAACCAGTTTAAGAGAAAGTTCGTTCATCATTGCTCGGACGTAGCAAGCATCACCGCTATTCCCCAGCTGGTCTGCGTTAAAATCACCGACAACTATCTTACCACTGTAGCCATCCATGCAAGATTTTAATAGCATCCCGAAGTCTGCAGGCTGGTTAAATGGTGCATGAGGAGGCCTATAGACTACACCAAAAAATAGCAGTGGAGAATTCCCCGAACGCACTTCTCCAAATAGGTATTCTAGTGTTCCAGGCCGTCCCTGCCACGAGTTTGTTGACTTTTTGATGAGCTTGAAGATTAAGCTGTCAGCTACGTAGACTTCTACTCCTCCTCCATGTGTATTACGGTCATTGCGGTGAAAGACATAGCCAGGTAGATTGATAACAGAGTCAGGAATGTCAGGGCAGAGCCATGTTTCCGTGACAGCAATGACATGGTACTTATTTTGAGGATCGAGGTAGAGTTGAAGAACATCGAGGTGTGATCGGAGGGAGTTTACATTGAGACAGCAAGTTCTTAGGATATTTTTATTCATATTAGGAGTAGCAGAAACAGGTTTAGTGGTGGTGGTGACAGGGTGTAGCCTAGGACAACGTCAATCAGAGTGATAGAGGCAACGTATGCGTTCAATTTCATCAAAGTTGCTGATTGTATGTGTCAGTGAGCTCTCTGCATGCTTCGCCCAAACTAAATCACCCTTTGCCCAGATGAATTTGAAGCCAGCAGGATTCAAGAGGGCTTTGGTCTTACCCAGGAGTTTGTGAGTGTTGCTAGGCAGGAGTGCATTGACATTGATGGTAAAGTCATGTTGCCAGTCAGGAGACGAAGCGAGGTCCACCGGGAGAGATTCTTGAGGAAGTTGACGTAGAGTGAGTCGACCGTACTCACGTTTCTTTTTAATGATGGCCTTGATTGAATCTGAGTTGGTGAATTTTGCAATGATAGATACACGTGTGCTGGCATTGGGTGAATTGGAGACTATTGGGCTCATTGCACGACAGTTAATGTAGTCTTCAGCATTCAATTGAAAATTCATAGCCCGAAAAACAGCTCTGACAATTGGGATCAGGTCAGGTAGTGGTTGATGCAGTGGAAACTAGAGAGAATAGTCTCTATTTGTTTGCTACTTTCTTGAACTGATATAAAACGACGAAGAGTGGCAGTGGCAGCATTCGTGGCAGCCGCAACTCGCTCAACCTCGTTGGAAACAGTGCATAGCTGAGGGAAATTTCCAGGGCCAGAGGTGGTAGGAAGACCATTTACGCATAAATTCTCCACTTTTGCTGTAAGCTCCGATACTGACCTCTTCAGGGAATCCTGATCAGCAACTTAGTCAGTAGTTGTTGTTTAGAGTGAGGTGATCTCTTTCGTGTACTTGTCCAGTTTCTCAGAAAGGAGAGGAACAGACTCTAGAATAGAGTTATTCAAGTCCATCTTCTTCTCAAGTTTCTCAATGGCTGACATGATTCTTTCAAGTGTAGTCTGGCGTGTGGCTCGTTTTTTGTCAGCGTTGATATCAGTTCCCGAAGAGTCTAGGGAAAGGGGTTGCTTGAAAGAGCCATCCGATTTACCCGATTTTCCAGATTTCACTGATGACTTTGACTTAGTAGAACCAGTGGGGGACGATGGGCGTTTCAAATTGTCAGACATATTACAGGCAGTGACTTACAGTGGTAAGTAGTTGGCGGCGAATGACCTTGTGTCGATAATGCAGGAAAAGATACCAGCGATAGAGCTGTTACGTAATAACTGTGTAGTCCACGGTGTAGTTATGGCGCTTCCAGCGGGGCGATGGTAGCAAGATGGAAAAGCGCCTTGATGAGAGAGTGATAGCGATAGATGGAAGATAACCTCAACTGTCACTTATGGTCTTGAAGAATTATGCCAATTCCAATGCAACAATAAGCAGAGCAATCCTCATTTATTAATTTAAATGAAGATTGCATAAAGGTGCATGCAATGAGACTGAAAACAAAAAAGCCTGGAGGCAAAATGAGGCAGAAAAGCGAAGCAATACAGAGCAGAAAAAGAATGCGTGCGTTTGTACTCACAGAGAGAGATAGAGACAGAGACAGAGCGAGACAGAGAGAGAGAGAGAGTTGCAAAAAAAATTTGGAGACCTTGCTTTGAGCGCGTTGATTTTAATCGTGGATTCTCAGAGTGGATTGCGGGAGGCGATTCATGATTGTGAAAGAAAGTCATAGTTGCATTACTGAGCCACTGGGAAAACTGTTCTATTCGAACGGAAAGAGCCCGCTCGTCGATAGGTAGCATCCACTTGAAATGAATACATGAATAGTTCGGCACAATAGTTAAACAAAATAGTTGGGTTACAATAACTTTGAGAAAAGCCTTTGACATTATTGAGAATATTAACACTTGAAACAATTAGACAGCTTTTAGAGATGAAGATACGCCGAGCCGTATCCTTTGACAGTTCACGCGTGAGTGAGGTACTTGGGGGGGGGGGGGGGGGGGGATTTTGTCTTCTAGCCGAGGACCGAGATGTCGCTGACCCCCCCCCCTCCCGCGGTTGGGTGACTCTTGAGAATTTGGTTACGTTTTGAACAGACCTCCCTCGTAGCTCTTGAAATCCTCCACATAAAGAATTGAAGGAAATTGCGCCATCTCGTTTCATTGACGAAATATTCTTTGAAAAATAATGCGCGCAAAATATCATCCATTTACTTTTGAATCGTATTTTTTTTGGTACATCTTCTTTTGAAAATATTCTGGAAACTGAAAGAGGTTCCACGTCCATAGATCTTCGGAAAAAAGACCCTGTCTCCTTTCATCGAAACTATTGATCTTGCGGGGATTTTTTTGCAGATGTTTTTAGTAGCAGATGAAATTCTCTACTAAAGAGCTTTCTTGACACTTTTCTCTAAGAATTGAAAAACAAGACTCAACTTCGCCAGGATCTTCTTTACGAGAATCATTTGACCGGTTACCCTGAAGGGGTTCCACGTCAATACATCTTTGGAAAAAGATCCTGTCTCCTTCTATTTCCCTGAAGGAGATAGCAACAATCTTGTAGATATTCTTTTGGTAGCTCTCAAAAATTCTCTAGAAAAAAGAATTAGGCTGAAATTACGCTGTCTCGCATTTTCACTACGCGTAGTTAGACGTTATACATATTGCATTTCACGTTACTTCGATTACTTTGCGAATAGAACGTGGTATTTCCTAAATTCCAATATATATTACGGCCATGACGCTCCATTTCTGAAAAAATTTAGTAAAATTTCTAACCAAGCAAAGTATATAAATGAGTGTGGAATGGAACAGTTTTTCATGTAAACTCTAAACTAGTGTTTGACGTGTGAAATGTATATGATTGACTTGTTATCGATAAATGAAAAATGTTGAAAACACAGCCAATAATTAAGCGTTGCAATTGGAATACTCTGCTGCAAGAATAATAGAAGAGTGCAAGATATCATTTTATAAAAAAAACGAAAGATGCTCCAAGATGTTTCCGGAACTGTACTTCAAAATGTTTTTCATTCAATAGGAAAAATGTAGACTGAATTTTTTGTTTCCAAATAATATTTTGCTCCGTTCACTCATTCTTGAAGCATAATATCGGAATTGAAATTCTTACTCATCGACCATCGAAAAGTAAAGTAGTCGCATTTCTCACTTCAAAAGTCAGTTTCAACGTTTGTATGATGAATAGTTCCATTTTACTCTCATTCATATATTCTAGTTGCTTAGCAATTATACTAGCCTACGAACTTTACGAGCCTGATGATGAAATATTCCGGGCGTCCTGAATGGTATTTCGAAAATAATATAATAGACTTTTGATGAAAAGACAATTGTATCACAAGCCTCGTGCGTGATTTCCAAAATAATGAGGAATGATTAGTCAATAGGATTTGATTCTTCACAAACATAGTAAGTAACTTTTAGCATTCTGACGGACAAGTTTCACTTCTAACGCGTGGCATTCCACGCACCCTCTCCTCTAATATTTCGCCAATGCTTCTTACCCATTCCTCCAGGAGAGAGAAATTGAACTACCAGTTGTAGTATTCCTAGATGGTCATGTCTTTCATATGTTTATTCATCTCAGTAAATTTGATGAAGAAAAACAGATCATCCCGTGCTGTTTCCCGCCTCATTCAACCCACATTTCACAATCACTGAATATATCTTTTTTTTCCTTTGAAACTAAGATGGAAAACTCTGATTTGAAATTGAAGCTCACAGAATCATGGTGGAGATGTTTAAAAATACGATGTTCCGTCTTTCTTGTGCAAACAGATTACTGAAGCAGATTTTACCGATGTCATGAAACATGGACTCAAGGAATTTGGTGTATAGCCATTTGATGTTGAATGTGAATGTGAGTATTGATGATGCAAATATGATCAACGAATGGCCATTCAGTATTCACTTCCTTTCAGTTAACATTCTTGGATTGCCAGTGAAATTCTGTATCATGTTTTAATTTTCATTTGACGTGTGTGCTCTGAAGTTCTGTTCAGAGGTGTGTACTTCGAGGGTTAAAATTCACTACAAAAAGGATTCAGGCGAAATTGCTCTATCCTGTTTGGTTTTCAAGATATTCAAAAGGAAAAATCAAGTGAAATCGTCAAATTGAACAAATCAACTTTTTCAATCAATAATTTTTGAGAATATCTTAAAAACTAAGCGAGATAGAGCGATTTCGCTCTGGAAATTCTATCTAGCTTTGGAAATTATATACAAGACAGGATGGGGACAGGATTGTTCTATCTCGCTCAGTTTCCGAAATATTGATTAAAAGAAATAAATGAAGTTAAAAAGTAAAATTGGATAGATTGATTTTGTCTTTCCATTGTTTTTGAGAATATCTCAGAAACTAGGCGAGATAGAGGGATTTTACATTCATTTTGTTGTTGAGGTCATCAGTATTTTTGGTATTCTTTGCCAGCTGTCCAATGAAGCTGAATTATGATAGAGAAAAAAGAGAACATTGGACCGAGTCGATTTTACTCAGTGAAATGCAGAAACTCAAAAAATTAATGATGCAAGATCCATTTTGTAGTTCGGCTATTCTCAATTACAAGAAGAAGCAAGAGGAAGAAGAGATTCAAAATTCTGAAGTTCACCCGAGCAATTGAATCGAACAAATTATTATTGATTGATATGAAAACATGTCATTAGAGTTGGATAAATCGATTAGGAGTGTGTGTAGACTGCACTTGAGAATAACAGAAGAAAAAAGTGGAGATGATGATGATAAAAAACTGCTAGAAACTGCAGATTAGCATTACCAAGTAACGAAGACAGTCTAGCAGACTTTAAGTCCCCGAAATTAAATTTCAAAGTATTTCAGAATGATTCCATTTGAATTATCAAAGATTTATCAGAAAAAAAATTGGAAATGTAAAGGAATGATGTGATGAAAAATATTCTATCGTCCCCTTAATAACAGAGTCATGTCAGTGATATAAAATCCTTATAGAAAGCGTTACTCTGTCATTAGGGTAACGATATGTATATATTTCGTAGAAAATATCTTCATAAAATGCCTTCTTATACAAAAAAACTTTATAAGAAATCCTTTTATGAAGAACCTCTTTATAAAATTCAATTTCATAAAGACATTTTTTCACAGGAGTATCTCTATATACAAATCTGCACTAATACTCAGTATAATGTGAGGATTTCTTGATAATTATAAAAATTCTATGATTGTGAAATTCAAACATCACACAAATATCCACCATTAAATTTATGGTTGTAGCAAATTTCTCCATGGCAAATTCCACGATGGAGAAAATGCAATGGAAAAAAACGCCCTGGAAAAAATCACCATGGAAAGAATCAACATGAAAAAATTGCTATGGGAAAGAACTCCATGGAAAGCGGCAAATTCATGACGGTGGCCACCATGGCGATCGTCATGACGGCCACCATGGTGAGGGCCATGGCCACCACCATCAAAATTTTTCTACGTGAGTGTATGAAATTGAATTTTCCATCCATGGGAAACATAGAGCCATGGTCCCCTTAATTCTTATCATATCCCTGAAATTTAGTTTTTTGGCAAAACAACATTTCTTAAATATATATAAGTCATCGTAATCTAATGAAAACTGGTTCAATAACTCGAGATGAAGTTGGAAATTTCATTCCTTTTTTTTTCTTATTGGAGGAATTCACAAGAGATTGATTCCATGCAATTTTGAGAAAACTGCCCTTCGATGAATGATTCATTTTTGTTCGCTGAATTTGGAATCCAAATTTTCTAACAAGGTCGCTGCTATTATTGCGTCAAATAATCAACAAGTCGTCGATTTTTTCAAATTTTTTTTATTAAACTTTTCATTATCTGCGACATATGCTTTCAACACAGGAAAACCGAAAGTACAGTTTCATTCTATAGTATTTCATTATCTACATACTTATACTTTAATCTTCCATAAAATTGTAAAATGGCCATCAACAAGCGTTAAGACTAGTTATCAATCCATTACGTACTCACTATTGTGCAATGAAAGAAATATTCAATTATTTCATTTTCGTTCGTATTAAGAATGAGATGAGGTCCATCTTGATCTTTTCAATGAAGCGAAAAAATGCTCAGTGAAAATAATGTAAAAAAATTTGGGATTTTTCATTTTTCTTGGCATTCAAAATTGATAAGAATTCTACTTTTGTGAGAATAGTTCAAGCTCAGTCGAGGTGATTTTATCAAGGGGTTGCTCACTCCTGACGTCGTAGTGCCACACCACGATGGAGTCAATTTGGAATCAAGTGAAGTCATTGAAATCAGATGACTTCAACTTTTTGAAATCACTGAAGTCAAATGATTTCATCTTTTTGAAATCAATTCTGAAATCACTGAAGACATTTGATATTAATTGAAGTTAGTAAAATGAGTGTTCTTTGCCATTGGTATATTTTAGATAAAAGTACAAATAGTTTGGAAGTAGACCCAATGAGTGTACATGGGTACATCGATATTGAACAGTATCGAAAAACTATTTGCCCTCCTAAGATAACTGAGAGTGGGGATTTGTTCCAATATCATAAAAATCCGTTTTCCCCCACCCTCTTTTATCCGTAAAATTTTATTTATTGTGATTTCAATGACTTCATTCTATTTGAAGTCACTGACTACTAGTCAGTTTCTACGAATTCATGAAGTCATTGGCAATCAATTGCGGTCATGCAGTCACGTTAATCGGCGCTTGAAGTCATTGAAATCACATTTTTCTGAAGTCATCGAAATCAGACACTGAATTCACGTGAAGTGGACTCCATTTTGAAGTCATGATGTCACTCAATTCTCGAGTGTGTAACCCCTGGCATTTTGTAGTTCATTTTCAATGAATATCTTTACATTAAAGTGAGGTATGGTAATTTCTGTAAATATATTTTTCATAGAGTACACAGATACCTACAAAAGACTTTCTACAAACAAATCGTACAGAAGAACTCCCCTTGCTTCAGCTTCTCTTCAGTCTCTCCGCTGGGAGTCTGGGAACTCGATATATGTGGAATTCAACCAAGGATTTTCCTTGTGCATAGACTTAGTTCTTCCGAGTTAATCTTGGGTTGAGGTACTTCCGCAGTAAGTAAAGAGGAATAGATCCGAATGTGCCACAGATTTGAAACTTTGAGGATATGTTCTTCTCATAAGTAGAAATATATCTGAAAGTTTCATAACAATCGACCACATATTTTCTTTTTATTAATTATTAAACTAATTAATTTATACAGGCCCTAATGACACGTACTTATTTTTAAAAATCATCGACAATGTGCTGCAGTCTTACCCACGCGTGAAATCACTTCCCATATTATTTACAAATATAACTTGATAATTTTTTTGATATTTTACCACGTAATTATTGAGAAATATCAATTAATCCATAAAATAATTATGAGGTTATGGTAAAATGGTGGTGACACACGGCTCCCGAATGGTGTTGACACACGGATTAATTGATATTTCTCAATAATTACGTGGTAAAATATGAAAAAAATTATCAAGTTATATTTATAAACAATATGGGAAGTGATTTTGCGCGTGGGTAAGACTGCAGCACATTGTCGATGATTTTGAAAAATAAGTACGCGTCATTAGGGCCTGTATAAATTAATTAGTTTAATAATTAATAAAAAAAAAATACGTGGTCGATTGTTATGAAACTTTCAGATATATTTCTACTTATGAGAAGAATATATCCTCAAAGTTTCACATCTGTGGCACATTCGGATCTATTGCCCTTTACTTACTGCGGAAGTACCTTAACTGATTTTAACCCGGAGTTAACGGTTAAAGTCAACTACTCCTTCTCCCACTTACAATTGAGGGGAAAACAATTCTCTTCAATGCGTTTGAATCCAGAAGGCTCGCCGAGGATATGTTGTGTCATTTTGAAATCTGGCGCGTCGGTAGATTCGCTTTCTGGAGAGAAAACTGAGCTCTAACTACTCACTTCGGCTTGGAATCAGCTAACTCATGATTGAGCTTCAGAAAAGCCGACCTTAGTGTCAGGTCGATTTGACTTCCGAGAATAATACACATGTTAACTTGAAACTCTACATCCGAAAAGAAAAACACGAGTGTGGAGGCAATAGCGAGATTATAAATAGGGGAGAGGGGGGCACCTTTGAACACTTTTTACTTATTTATTTATTACTTTTAATGTAATGAAATATCTGATATTTTTTATGCCCTAATCAATACTTTGGTCATTTATCTTTCATAATACACTTCAATTAATTTGAAAAAAGTGCTTCATCGAAATTATATTATTAATTTAAAAAAAAATCATTTTGTTCAAAGCTGCCCCCTTTGGGGGGCACCTTTGAACAGGCCTGGGGCAGGTTTGAACAATCTATAACATCACCACATAAACTATAATTATTGGAGTATTCATAGTTTTCAGTATCGTCCTTATTCTTCATAGTTAAGTCTCACATTTGTCGGTTTACATAAAATTTATAAAATCTTCGAGATAATGATAAATAAACAAAGTTATTATAGAATTATCCAATTTTTAACATCAATAACTTTACTCAATTAAATCTAACTCAATAAATCTAGCTCACGAGACTTATTTCATAACGATAAACGTTAGACTTAGTTTTTTCTTAGGTATTTTTCACTTAAAATCTTGCACTTAAACTCAAATCATAGGAATCAATATAAAATATTGAAGATTCGAAACTTCTTTTAAATTTAGTCACAGCTTAATTAATTTTTTTTGTTTCTAGACTTTGTTGCTTTCTTGACTCATTTGTCATCTGTATTTTTTTTCTTCGCAGGCAGTGGTGATTTTTTCAATCGATCTTGTCGCTCCAATTGTCTTACACTCCAAATGTCTTGTTAATTACATGGACTACAGCTTTTTGTGCATCGTTTTCATTGACACTACTTGTCCGCTTTCTTTTATAATTTCGAACCATGATTGGCCCTGACATTCAAAAATATTCAATAATCATAAATTAAAGATCATATAATTTTTTAGAGATAATTTAAACGAAAAGAAAACGTTTGTGAAGTATAACTATGTTGATTTATAAGTGTTCAAACGTGCCCCCCATTTCTTGTTCAAAGCTGCCCCAACAGCATACTTGAGATAAAAAATTAATTTAAATCAATTTGAAATCAATAAAAATAAAATTTTCCATTTCGATGAGATAGTGGAATATATGAAGATTGATTAAAAAAATATACAGTCATGAGTTGATCACCATTTTAACTATAATATACTTACATCCAGAAAATAAAAATTTTAGAATTGCAGCATAAATTCGACGACCCCTTGTAGGTTAGGTTTAACATGAAAAATAAAAACAGCTGTGATGGATATTAGTTGGCAGCTGTGCTGCCATCCTAAATTCAAAATCCGCGGTTCAAAATTTTGGTTTTTCGATTTTTTATTGAAGATGTTCAAAGCTGCCCCTGTTAAAAGCTGCCCCCCTCTCCCCTATGCGTAAGGAATTGTTTCCTAATTGAAATTTCAACAGCTGAAAGCAGAGGGCGCGAGCATCGATTTCATTTCCATTTCGTTCCTACATATGACGTCATTTGTAGGTTTTAACCGAACCGTTTTATCATTGTGCTTGAGCCCGAAATCTCAAACTCGAAGAAAATTACGATTACAAAGCTTCCATTCGGAAGCAAAATACGATGATGTAATTACTTATTGTCTAATCTGAAGACTTGATTGAAGTACCATTGTTTCATCAATTTTTAGCAGCCAACAGATGTTTCTTGAATGAAACCAAATTACCACCATATAATTATAGTCTCATAACCCAAAACTCATTAGTACTCAGTGCACGACACATGATGGCAGAAATTAAAGTACAATGTTGTTTTGTTTTGTTTTTGACAAATTAGAACGATAGTAAATATGTATTTCCAAAAAATCAAATGTTGAATTGTAAGGAGACGTTTGTATTACCATTCAATTTTTTCCGTTTTTGTTAAAATGATGTAAATTGACTGATGATATTATTGATAATTTTCAGAATAAACATAATAATGCACCCTGAAGGGGTTCACGCAGAGTGGACGGAACGTTGGTGCCTCTGAAAATTAACTTCAAATTTTTTCATTTTTTTGGGAGTGACCACAATGACCGATATTTTACCTAATAATAATTTGGGGAATGATCGGAGAAAAAACTTCAATCATTAATGAATAGCCTGAAATATCTTTAAGGTTCCAGCCACTCAACAAATTTAGTGTCTATTGCCTGTATAGAGATAACTTGTATAGTCAATAGGGTGATTCAGGAAGAGATGATATTGTTTTTCCATGATCTCGCCCGAAACTCGTAAAGTATCCATGGAATGAAGTTCCATCTAAAATTCGCCCTTCTTATTTTAATTTCTGAAGGTGCATCAATCAATTTCAAGTTTTCCCATTCAATTAAGATGCAATTCTTGCTTTTCTATTTTAGTCTTGCAGACTACGTGAATTTGTAGCAAGTCGTTGAATTTTTGCTACGGCTGTCACGATCTCTCGGATACCAAGAGAATCATGAGGAGTAATTAAGAAGAGAGCTGAAGACAGCAAATCGAATGGAATTCGATTGTTGGGAGCAAAAAAATTTATGAATTGGGAAGGATTACTCCTATTGAAGAGTCCGTACTCGGATTTAATGAATAAACTCAATTCCCTTTGTAATTGTGCCTCCATTGACAGCGGACTACTTTTGAAATTACACTGGCAACTACAGCACCAGCACAGAAGGTAGCCCCAAACTCCAATAAATAATTAACTAATCAGTTTGAAGTTTTGTTGATCATTTGAGAAGTATATCATAATCAGAAATTTGAAAGTAAATAGTGAAACTCCCAATAGCTCAGTTGGCAGAACTTCAGACCGGTAATCTGAATGTCGCCAACTCAAACCTCGCTTCGGAACTTCCTATTCTTTCCGAAATTCAATTCCTTAAGACAGTACCGTTGGTAATAGAACTACCCTTCAGAATCTACTCAAATTCGGTTCATTGGTAGATTACAATAAGATGATTCAATTAGAGTTCTAAGAGACTAGAGAAAACCAGTTTAAAGATATCAACACTTGAATGAGACATAAGTCCTATGTTTATCCATATCACTTGCGCCACTTTGTGTCTAAGGTAATAATATATATTGATCATTGTGAGAAAATTATATAAAACATTCAAGTCACTACACTTTCAAGAGTCTATAATGTTTTATATATCATTTCCCTCTCAATTGTCAATGGATATTAATATGGATACTAATGGAAATGATATATAAAACATTATAGACTCTTGAAAGTGTAGTGACCTGAATGTTGTATATAATTTTCTCACAATGATCAATATACACTAGCCGAAAAAATTAAAGGATCAAAAAAAAAATCCAAATTTTTACCGATGTTTCAAATGACCGTATCTTTCTCAAAAATGATCGTATCGGAGTAAAAAATAATAATTTTGAGCTTAAAGTCTCTAGTTTTGAGATCTTGAGACGAAATTTTTTCACAAGTAATGTGTACCGCGCTATTCTAACGAGTACAGTGAAAATTTTTTTTCGGAATTTTTTAATTTTTTTTTTTTCGTCTACGGACTTGGAAAAAATTTTCCCAGGTCAACCACTATATGGATCGGATAGCTTGTCCATTCAGCTTCAATTTGTTTCTCTTTTACCTTGATTCGACCATTTTTCGCTGAGATATCGGACTTTGAATGAAAAAAGATCATTCTGTGTTTGATCATCGATATCTCAGCAACCAATGATCGCACAGAAAATTTACGGTGGATTTTGAAAAGCTGAATAAATTCTCTACCAGAACAAGGCATTTTTCTCCGGAAAAATTTTTTTTTACATCCTTTACATGAATTTGAAAAAAAAGACAAAAAAATCTTCCGGTGAATTTTCGAAACATCAAACTTTTAATCAGAAATATTGAAAGAACCACCCATGTTGAGTGTGTCTTTTACAGTTCGATATACCCACAAAAACCCTACAAAGTTTCAATTCAATCCACCCAGCCGTTTTTTTGTTTTATTCGATTGAATTTTCGAAAAAATTAAAGAATCACTTTTCTTGCGCTTAACGGTTCAGGATCCTCAACGAAATCAAAGATGAGGATTTCCTCAGCTTTTTTCACATTCTCATTCTGAACAGCGTTTGAATTTATGAAAGAGAAAAATTGAATTTTTTATTGTTTTTGCTTCCGAATGGAAGCATTGTAAACGCGATTTTTTTCGATCTCGGGATTTCATCGGAATATGACTCAGAATGATCCAAAACGTCGAGAAATGACATTTTTAAAAAATGTCTGTATGTATGTGTGTGTGTGTGTGTGTGTGTGTGTTTGTGTGACAGATATCAGCTCATTGCTCCGGAACGGTAATATTTAGTGACTTGAAAATTTAACAGTACTTTCTCTCTCCATGCAAATTGCTCTCCGTGAAATTTGAGCGAAATCGGTTGAGTACTTTTCGAGAAAAATCGAATTTTCGTAAATTCGTTTTTTCGATTTTTCTCCGCGAAAAATTGATTCACAGCCCCCACTCTCAGCGATGAAATTCATCTCATTTGAACACACAATTTTCACTCGGGGTAAATTTTGCTGCGATTTTTCGTTTGCGGATAATTTCAATTACAGTGTTTTTTATCCTGAATTTTGTATACACGATAGCTCAAAAACTATTTGAGTTAGAGACTCGAAATTTCGTGGGTTTGTGCATCTAATGAACGAAAAGTTTGGTATTGGAATTGGGTGAAATCGGTCCAGTAGTTTCTGAGATATTGCACAAAAACCATTTTATGAAAAGAGGTTATATCTCGAAAACTACTGGAGTGATTTTGCCCAAGTTCAGCTTAAAAGATTCATCTCAATGAGCCCCACAAATGGTGAGAATTTCACATTTTTCAGAGGCAGTCTCTTGTAAGAGCTTTCGATAACTTATTTTTTTCAAAAATCACGGTTTTTCTTAGCTTCCTCCCTAGGAACACTACTATTTTTTATTTCACCATTCGAAAGTAGACAATTTTTTCTATAAAATGATGACAATCGGAAAGAATAGGAATCCTATTTGGAACCTGAACTTCAATTTTTCAGATTTGTCGTACGATCATCCATTTATGATTGAAAAATTGATGGATTTTTTTTGTGGAAACAATGAATAAATAAAGTTCACCAAAGATCAAACCATCATTGAATTTGTCATCATAAGTACATATTTGTTGAGAAGATCATATTTTGTTACGGCATTTGGAATAATGAGAGATATAAATAGTAATTTGATGAATACCGTATTAAATTTCATTCGGAAGCATTTTGCCAATTGAATTGGCAAAATATTAAATGTCGCATAAGGTGTGAGGTTTGCAAATAACGCACAGGATATAACGCCTCTGCTTGTTTTTCATGAATTTAAACGCTGTTCAGAATGAAAATGTGGAAAAAGCTGAGGAAATTCTTATCTTTCATTTCGTTAAAGATCCTGAACTGTTAAGGATGTAGTCTGGAGCTTCTACACTTTTTACGAACATATTTCAGCAATTTTTTTTTACAACTAAATAAAATGTGATCATTACAAATTTTTCAGATGTTATTATTGACATCTTTAACTTCTCGAAAATATTTTTTTTAAGATCATCTCACAATATTCAAATAGCCTTTGTTACGGCCAAAGTAGCCACCAAAAAAAAAAAAGATATGTGACTGGCCCGGGTGCTAGCGTTGGTGCACGTAATTCGAAATAGACAATTCGAATGAATCAATGTTCTGTAAGCTTGTCGTTATCGCAGGTACCAGATTCAGACATTTTCATTGAGAAGAAAGAAAATGGTGGACTTTTGAAAAAAAAAATAAAAAGCCGCGATATTTTTCTACGAAAATTCGGGTGAAAAATAGGAAATTTTCATTGAAAATTAACAATTCTGGCACCTGCGAGAGCCATTCTAGTTTAGAATAACATATCCAAATTTCAGGCCAATCGGTTCGATAGATTTTGTTTTTTGCCCCGGGCCGACCGAAAAATGTTGTTTCGAAGAAAACGCGTTTGCAGTTTTGGTAACAGGTATCTAAGACTGTAAAAAGCTTTCGGATATGTGTTATAACTTCCTCAATATTTGAAATTCTGGTCTGAAATTTTTACAGTATATTCTCCACGTATTGTACTTTCAAAATAAATTATGAAAAAAAAATAGATTTTATAAACCTCGAGCTCTGGATTACATCCTGAGAGTTTGAGTAACACGTGTTTGAGACTGTGAAACGCTTTCGTATATGTATATAACTTCTTTAATGTTTCGAATGTCGGTTTGAAATTTCTGCAGTATACTTTCCATATATTTTCCTTTCAAAATAAATTATAAAAAAAAAATTAATTTTTCAAACCTGAAGCTCCAGACTACATCCTCAAGTGCAAGTGATCCTTTAATTTTTTCAAAAATTCAACCGAATGAAACAAAAAAACGGCTGGCCGGATTGAATTGAAATTTTGTAGGGTTTTTATGGGTATATTGAACTGTAAAAGGCACATTTTTCCAAGTCCGTGAGGGAAAAAAAAAAATTTTCACTGTACTCGTTAGAATAGCGCGGTACACATTACTTGAAAAAAAAATTCGTCTCAAGATCTCAAAACTAGAGACTTTGAGCTTCGAATGTTTTTTTTTTACTCCGATACGATCATTTTTGAGAAAGATCGGCCATTTGAAAAACCGCTAAAAATTTCGATTTTTTTTATCCTTTAATTTTTTCCACTAGTGAATATTATTACCTTAGACACAAAGTGGTGTGAGTGCTATGTATAAGCATAGACCTTACACCTCATTTGAGTATCAATATCTTCTCACTGTTTCTCTGCAGTCCCTCAAATTTGATTGGATGATCATCTTACCAGAATCTACGAATGTGCCGAATTTCAGTAAATTCTATTACCGATAGTACGACCTTAACAATTTCTAGATTGTGAGTCTGAAGGTGATTGTCGATATTCTGAACTGGGGTATGATTGCCTCCGGAAAAGAGGTAAAGGGAAGAGTAAGTACACCGGGGTGAAAAAATTGAAGGTAAATAGTAGAACTCTCAATAGCTCTTTTTATTGAGCATCAGACCGGCAATCTGAAGGCCGTAGGCTCACACCTCACCTGGGTATTCCCTTTTTTTACCCCAAAACTCGATTTCTGGACAATTTCTAAGTTTTGATCCTGGTGAATGTTCATTAATTTCCTTCAATACAGCTAGTCAAATTAATCTTCTACACTCAATTGAAAAAGTAATGAATGCAATGTAACATTAACTTTTCTATGAATTGAATTTTGGGACTGTACACAAAATAAAATATTGAAGCTGTAAACTTGATCTAATAGGGGTTCTTGGGGACAATTCAATGCCTACGAAAGACCATAAGTCAGAAAATTGAAAGAAATTTTTTTACGTAGTTTGTGGTGGGAGATGGCGAGGCAGTTGGAGGGACTAAAAAATAAAGGGGTCGTACCAATTAACAAACAAATGAAAAAAACTGATGGGTTATTAGTAATAAATAGTACGCAGAGTTAATTTTGGATAAAGTATTTATTAGCACTCGTTTGTAATAATAATATGAATAGATATCAGCACGTGTGTATCAACAGTTAATCGCCATGACAAAGTGAAGCCGTGGGCATTGGCAACGGCAGCTCGCTGGATTCGCGAGCGCCCTCAGTATATACGGTCTGCGCATGCTCCTCAGTAGAGAGAGCATACGCGAATAGGAAGGGATAGAGCGTAAGCGCAGAGGCGGTCATTCCAACAAAAACATTCTCTGTAGTTTGCAAGATCAGAATAGCGACAAGAAAAAATTTCCATGTTGAATGAATGGAAAAGCTCGAAATTTTTTGATGCACCTTCAAAAATTGAAATGAAAAGTGGGAACTCTCAGCACAACTTTTTCATGTCTACTCCAAGGATTTCAAGTGAGTAAGGACGAAAAATGCCACCTTTTATTGAATCACCCTAGTAGACAATTAGAATGATGAATGTCATAGTCTCGTCATGGTCCAGTGCTTAAGGGGTTACATTGGTTTCAGACGCTCAAAAAAGCACTTTTTTCTCTCTTTTTTTTTGTATAAATAAGTGATCAATTTATCCCATTTCTACACATGTCATAAAACTATATCAAAACTATATTTTCTGAATTTTCCATCGAAAAATTCTTGCAATTCAGCCGTTGCGAGTAAATTTCCGGAGAGCATTTCAAAAAAAGTACTTCTGCGGTGGTCATAATAACTTGAAAGTGCTTCGTCTGAGAGCAAAAAAAACAAATTTTTTCGATTAGTAGATGAGTTTAGCTAGTGCATAACGGGAGAGATTTTTAAAAAATTCAATTTGCATTTTTGGTAGAGCTTTAAACAAGAAAATACAATTTTAGGTCCAATTTTGCTCATATATGATTCTTGTAAAATGAGTTGTAATTCGAAAAAGAGGGTGCGTGGAACGCACGCGACAGAAGTGGAACTCCTTGCTCATTGTGTATAGATAGCGATGAATTATTAGGATTTTTTGCAAATTAACAAGTGATAATAATTGAGAAATGTGAGGATACGGGGTTAATCTCGAAGGAAAACGGCAAAAAGTACAGCTCAGCACATTCAGCTGTGTCACGAACACAACACTTTGAGAATGTGAGTACGTGCGTATAGTATTGTGCTTATCTATTCACTAACAAATTATCATTTTTTCGCGATTATGAAGTGTTCAGACAACTACATTTTTTTAAATCAGTTTTTTGTAAATGCACAGGACATTGATCGAGATGGAGCTGTTTCGCTTCAATTCTTTCTTGTAGCTCTCAAAACTCTCTATAAAGGAGGATTCGTGCAAGCTTGCTCTGTCTTGCTGAAATTCCGGGATATTTGAAGAAAACGTTCACTTCCATATTTTTCTCATGCTAGCCTCATAATATGGTAGACGAAGGGGCATAGTCGGGTACTTTTGATTGTTTTCGGTACATGAGCCATTAGTCATTTCGCACTCGGCTTTGTATTGAAATATCTCGAAAACTATGCAACATTTATCGAGACATGCTGTGAATGAAATTCAGAGGGAAGATTGGCGAAGAAAATAAGCGAAACGCCGTTATTCTACGACCAGTAGTTTCCGAGATATCAATTTTTCAATAAATAGTTCAGAAACAATGGACGAGGCCCGATAGTAAACAAATAAGCACTCGGATGTCCTTCCTGAATTTTTCATTAGAAATTTGATATCTTAATAACTACGAGTCATAGGGAAACGGAGTTCGTTTATTTTATTCGTTAATCTTCCCTCTAAATTTCATGCACAACATGTCTCGATAACTTTTGAGTAGTTTTCGAGATCTTTCAATCCAAAGCCAAGTGTACAATGGCAATTTCCTTCAGAAATAAAAAGCGAAGATTATGATTAAGATGTGGAGCATAGTAATTTTTATGAAAATCTTTCAGAAAAATTACCATATTATCCTCTCCGTGTATGGAAGAAAAAAAATTACAAAATGAAAAAACAGTATGCATGTAGCACTCTACGCGAAGATCCTATCCCCCCCTCTGCCGTCTTCCCTCTCCGCCGCTGAAGCATATGCTAGAGTTGCATCCCCACCAACGCACTCTCCTCTTTCTTGCTTCTACTTTTTCCTCACTATTCCACTACCAAGTTCCCCTCAAAACCTTTCACTCGTTTGTGACGCGAGAAAAAGGTTGGTACCCTCCCAAAAGAAGTTTCACTTCAAAAACAAAAAATCCTTCCGTAGTGCACTAGTCAATAGTATTCAGAAGATGTGTGAAAAATTTCAGAAGGATACGTGCAATTGCTTTCAAGATATCGTGACCACCGAGTCCAAAAACATAGTTTCGAGGAAAACGCGATTGAAGTTTTGGGCAGCAATAAACTGCAAACGAATTCGACTCTCGAGTTCCATGGAATCGTCGATTCCAGCACCATAGAGGAGAGTCCCTGCTGGAATAGCGAGTCCAGAACATCTGTCTGGTCTTGCCTGAGTCGAATTCAAGCCTCTCATGTCTGAGTCTTAACCAAACTGAGCAAATTTGACCCCTAGGTCAAACCGATTGGACGGAGTTTTGAAAGGCTCCATCTCTTAGAGTTTGTCTCCGATCGACTTGAAATTTCAGACCAATATTCTTGACAGATTGGAGAATGCGGAAAGAAAATAAGAAAATAATTGAATTCTTGACATCTCGAAACCCATGTAACCCCTCAACGTGTAGCTTCAATGGCAGAAAAATTCTAGGATCAGATCCATGGTCATTCCGTCATCATTTGAGCTATTCTTTCAGTAGAAGATATGGTCCCGTGATTAGGAAAACTGATAGGTCCCTAAATAAAAGCATAAGCCATATATTATCCAATTTTCAGTTGATTGATTGATCAGCAGGGCTGAAAAGTTCATTTAATGAACAGGCTGGCATAGTTGCCTAGGAACTAGAGCAGCCCGCACATATGTAAACTGTTATATTCACGCGTACGTGATTTGAATTGGCTCAATTGAGTGGGATTCCCTGGAATTATTGTTTCGTGAAATCACTTTTTTTTGGGCATTATCGGTCATAGAAGGGTTCCTTCATGAGATTCCAGCTGAATTCAAATGGACAGGAGTCACAAATTTGTTCGAGTCTTCAAGCTTCTAGTCTATTCAATTTTTATTATTTGAAACATATAATCACGATAATGATAAAAGATCAAAGAATTAAATTGATTGAATCAAAGAAATTGAAGAATTAAACACATTGAATTGAGAAATTCCTGAGGCACAAGTTTGAAAAATTTGGAAGAGCTCGGGATCGATCTCGAGTGAGTTTTGAAGCCCACATCTTTCCGCTTTCCCCTTTCTGATTGAATTCCTTCTATAACATAAATGTATTTCAGAAAGTGATGGAACTGTTTGTTGCCCTTGAAAATAGTGCACAATAACCCATAAACAGAAAATGGAAGAAAAGAAGAATATGAAATATGAGAACAGACGTTTTCTATTAGCAACGATCAGTCGTTTTGGTTTACATCGCAGTTGATTGTGATCCATTCACCTTAGGGGGAGGAGCTCTCAAGCATCGTATGCTGAAGTGAGGTCAAATCGTTGAGTATCTTGGAAGCTCTATGAGTAGGTTCTTTGGACCAGTTCTAGGTATTTTTCTTTCATTATATTATAAGCATATTCTAAGAAAAAAATTACAAAACATTGTTGACCGAAAAATTTACAAAATTATCGTTGTTGAACAATTTGTATGAAGGTTGGTACGCTGCATGAAAAAAGTTCTGAAATTCTGAATTACTTCTTCTCTCAAATCTCTCATCTTCGATTTAATGCTAATTAATGCAGGTTATTTGCGAATATCTCGCAAGAAGGTTTGCCCACAAAATTACATACAGTCAGTAGTTCCTGAAGTATTTCTAAAATAATATGTTTTCGATTCTTAAATTGATCTCCTTTTCCCACTTAATCGGAGAAATGGATGAATACAAGAGGACAAATTCATTATGTCATAACCAGGGTTGAAAAGCTCACTTAATGAAAAGGCTAGAATAATTGCCTTGCAACTATACCAGGCCACGTGATACACACAGTGTTATATTCACGCGTGTATGTGATTTGGACTGGGTTAATTGAGTGTGATTCCCTCTAATTATCATTTAATTGAAATGATAACGGAGATGAATTAAAAAAATACTGGAAAATTGACAGTGAGTACTGTTTTTCTAGGAATAGTCCTCAGAGGATTCGAATCATTCCAAATCCTTGAAGGGCTACTTCTTTGACCTTCTATTTTTGGAAAATGCAACCCATATTTTTGCGTTGCACATATATTGCCTCTTCAGCGCATATGCAATGCTTAAGCGCTGCACATGTGTTACATGTGCGTCGCACATGCACTGCTCGTTAGTACAGATGCAACGCATATCTGGTGCATATGCATCGTACATTCGTTGCATCTGCAATGCATGTACGACGCACATGTAACACATACGCGACGCATGTGTATCAAATATACGTTGCAATTTTTGAAAGAAAACGGTCGATGAAAGTAACCCTTGAAAGATTCAGAATAATGTGCTGAAAAAACAGTACTCACTGTAAATTCTCCTGTATTTTTATACTTTGACTTGTGAAGAATTTATCCTCGATATTATTTCAATTGAATAATAGTTGCAGTGAATCACACACAATGACCCTAATTCAAATTCTATTTATGCGTAAAATAACTCTTTGTATATGATGCGGGCTGGTATAGCTGCTAGGCAAGCCTTCCCTGGTGGATCATGCAGCTGGGCCGTCAATTTTTCCACGAAATCGACCGTGACTCGATCACGATACGATTGCATCGCAGTCGCATCGTGGTCACATGACAGTCGATTTCGCGAAAGAATCGACTATTTGATCGATTCATAGTTGATATGCAATAGCTCGATCCATCAGTTTTCTCTTTAGATGAACTTTTCGACCTTGGTCATAACGGAAAAAATTCTATGAGAAATTTCAGCGAGTCACAAAACGAATGAAGGTCAATCATAAAAACAATCACTCATTTTGTTCATTCACATGATAAATACTCCCTCAATAAATAAATAAATTATTATGTTCCTCATAAAAGGAGAGGTAGTTTAACATCATTGCTTTCAATACTGGTGATGCCTCACAATCGACTAATACCAGTGCTATAACGCAAATCTTCATTCCTCGTTGCTATCTCTCTCAGGATACATAATGGTAAATCGGCTTGGAGGCCGATCAGCGAAGTTCACGAACTCTTGACAAATGTACTTTGCCTTGTAATCGTTTGCGTCGTACATGGACTGTCATGAGCTGAACTCAATCTGATAACTGAACTGTGTGGCATGTTAGCTGTGTGGCCATTTTCAAGACGTGCAGTATCCCCAGGTGTGTAACCCATACCAAGGCCTCTCCCAGGGCTACGGCTATGGCATGAGAATAATTCTCTCATTGCTTTACGGAAATTACGTGATAAAAATGCATAGAGCAAAGGATTCAAACACGAATTCATGTAGGAAATTAGAAATGTTGAAACTGTAAATATTGTGCTGAAATCAGAGCCACGATCGTAATTTGGATCCCAATGCAGCCATAGTATACGAGCCTGTTGTGGTAAATTGCATACTGCAAACATCACAACAACTGCAATCAGCATTCTGTAATCATAAAAAAAACGAACTATTGATACTATACTGCATTACTTTTCAAATCTTTCAAAATAGAAACGAGATAGATATGTTTTGCAGTGACCGTTCCTTTGGAAATTATGAGTGTACCAAAATGCATCTACAGACACAGAGATTGGATATGAGGAGTACACTGAGAAATGGATACGTTAACTGTTAACTCATAGATCAAATTGGAACAGAAAATGTTACACGTTCGTACCAAAACCGTATTCGGTTGCATTGAACGAATATGAGATGATCTTGAATGCTTGAGCCAGTTCACTCAACAG
Organism: Aleiodes leptofemur; assembly: GCA_963942555.1. Lineage (NCBI taxonomy): Eukaryota > Metazoa > Arthropoda > Insecta > Hymenoptera > Braconidae > Aleiodes > Aleiodes leptofemur. Next base: position 11,111,353 of record OZ012621.1, read on the forward strand.
CACATTCGTTAACCCTTCAAGTACGGGACCCATACGCTGCGGCCTATCCCATTGGCCGGGAGCTATCTAACAATCAGACTACGCTGCTCAATGCGCAACGTCTCGTAAACGTTTCATCCAAAAATTATGAAAAAACTTTCATTGATTGCATCAGTTTTCCACAGAAATACTATAGAGATATCGATTTTCCTCAGATTTTGCGTTATAAAAATATTTCGTGAATTTTTGAGCCTAATTTTAATCCTATCAGATGATTAGTTGCTGAACTAGTCTTGCACGCTCAATTTATTTATAACAAACAAATTATCAATCTGATTGAAATTTGCATTGCGCCATTTGATAAACAAACCTTCAGAGTAATTTGAGTAAAAATTTCGGAATTTTCAAGTGAAATTTTTCCGATCAACGAGACGATTGAATATATCAAGCGTGGAATTTCAGCCCACAACTTTTGTTTATCAAAAATAAGTGGTAAACATATTGCAAAAAAAAAACATAATTCACCACTCCGAAGACAGTTCCATTATCTATCCAAATAGATTTTTTTAATTTCTACATCTATGATAGCATTTGAGAAAATGATTTTTTAATGTTCAAGAAGAGGGTCGATACGTCGTATGGACCCCGTACTTGAGGGGTTAAATATCAAAGAATGCGTAATTGACGTTATGCTCCACCTGATGGATAACTTGTGACTTGTCTGTTTCCCCTCGTTTTTCCAATGGGAAACTCCAAGAGTTGAAAAAATAATAAGTCAAAACAACTCATCGCGAAAAATCAAAAAGTTTAATTTTCCATGGAAAAAAATATATGATTTTTTAAAAATCAAATGAAAAATTTCATTTTTCGAAGGGTGGGGGTGGGGGTTGACGATTTAGAAAAAAAAATGAAGTCTTTCAGTAAACACGAAAAATTCGATTCTCTAACATAATTTCAACGGGAATTTTCCCTCACTTTTCAACAGTACCATTTTGAGGATTCAATCTTGAAAAGTTTCGTTAAGGTGTCCGTTTTACTCCATCTTCATCTCAGATAATGTTCATTCCTCTCAGTCAATAACCTCTCTAATCATCAAATGATCAAAATTTATTCGAATAGCCTTTCGTTTGAGACAACGCATTCTTCGACAATTATTAATGAATGGTCCATTTGCCTCAATAGAAGCTCCCTGAATCATTTGTTGAATATCTATGAATGTTAGTCTGCCTACAAAGTAGCTATTAGAGGGGGGTTCTGGAACAGCGACAATTTCAAGGTGGGTTCTGGGCCAGCGCATCCGGAGGGCCGCGTGTAGGTTGTAGGTAGATGCCGTGGGGTGAGGGGGGAGGTCAGAGAGGAGGGGTGTCAGGGTGGTAGAGAAGCGGAGGGAGAGAGAGATGCGAGGGAAGAGATGCGAGTGGAGAGATGAGAGGGGATGGATGCGAGGGGAGAGATGAGAAGGGATAGATGCGAGGAGATAGATTGTATATTAATCACCTGAGAATCGAGTGAAGTTTTTAATTCAATGATGAAAACACAGTTCTTTCAAATTTTATTCATATCAAATAGAACAAGTTCACAATGTTTAAGGAGTTAATAATTTCATTCAACATTTCATTCTGTCTCTTCATCGTCTGTATGATGACATGAGCTGCAAGAAGGTGATGTTCGTCCATTAGAATCAGATGAATTCTCAAAGAATGAATCTTCCTGAGGATGTAGAAGAAAATGGTATTCTCCATTTCTAATGACAGCTACTTCTGTTCTTATACCTTTGATAGTGAGAAACCAATCCCTTGAAGAGTATTTCTCACGATCATTGAGAATAGAGACGATCTTTTCATAAATTTGTCGTGGACATGCTCCGCGTTCAAACCATTGTTTTGGGATATATACGTTTTTCATTGACCGTTGTGAGCTTTTGTCTCACAATCAAAAGGGAATTATAGGGAATTTTGGGAGAGGGGATAAATAACCCTACAACACCGTAATCGAATTGAACTAGGGCTTTTATTCAATATTCAATCCATAAACAATGTTCTTTATTCAGGGGTTCGTCTCAAGGGAGTCTCAATCATCAAAAGAAGGGGATTTCTGATTTTCGGTAATAATGACCACTGTGACGATCAGTTGACAGTCACGGTGAAGTTACCAGGGGTAAAATGACTGGTTCTGTTGCCACGGTGAAAACGACCAGCAATATGGCTGGTACATGAGCACGTGACCGACAGTGAATTTGGGGTTAATTATCACGGGGCCTCAGGGGGAATAATCTCTTCAATCTGACCGACTAATCATGGGTAATTAAGGGTAAAATCAGGTGAATCTCTTTCTACAATTGTCAACACTCAGGGGTTCTCTATGAAAAACTCAACATATTCACAGGAGTGGGGGGACGACAATCACTCTACCTCTATTTTCTCCTCAGGGCTCTGTCTTTCACTCGTCGTCGGAAAATACCATGGAAAAACCATTCCTCACTCTTCTTACACTCTTTTCTCACTATTTTCCACAATTCTTTATTCTCTACACTTTAAATAACTGGGATAAAAACACTCTCAACACGTGGTCGTTCTCTCTATATTCGGGTCCCAACGCCATGTCATGTTTTGCCAGCCAGCCTCAATATGGCCGCCGTCCTATAGAGCCTCTCTCGGGCCCCGTCCAATGGCGCGTCGAGTGTCTCTCTCGATAATCTTGAACCACCCGATCACAACGTATGTATGGATAATCACACATTTTAATGAAAACTATGAATACTGGATCGATTGTTGTCCAAATTATTTGATGGACCAGATTGTTCGATTCTTTACTTATATAGGTGACAGTTTGCTTACATTGAATTCAAGTAGAGTGGGAGAGATATATAGACAAGGAATGATAGCATATAAAGGTATGTTTCTCGAAAAAAAACATATGCATAGATGAAATTTAAAAAAATACATTTCAACTTCACTGATCTAGATACCGGATGAGAGGTATTTTTTATATGCTAACTAATGATAAGGAATGCATCGCGCATGGGTTGCCTAATCCACGTAGGTCAAGGCTATTTTATTTAAAAATTATATGATTAATATTAATTTAGATTTCTACACCTGTTTATCTTCTTGAAAAAATGAGTTACAATTGAACGTACCTGGCATGAGGAACAAGCTCGAGGTGAGTTGCCTATCTCCACTGGTCCCTATCACTAGGTTGCCAGGTACAAACAGGTGAGTTGGTAATAGAAATCTACACTCATCTGGATTCTCATTATTATATATATCAAAATGAAGGTAATTTTATCACGAACTCGGGGATATTGGGTTGCCTCCGAAAAATTGGTCACAGTCCAAAGTTGCCTAGTCTCAACGCTCAAATTTCGGAGTAAGCAAGCGGTGTGAAACAACGAGTACTAAAGCCAATATTCTATTATATTCCGAGTTTCGTTCGCGAGATAACTATGTAGTACCGTTAGTTCCTATACGATGTCGTCAAGATCTTCAGCCGATATAAAGAGCGAGAATCTCCTGAAGTATGCCCTCTTGGTTCTCCCCACTCTATCCTGATAACGTTTTGCTTCCGAATGGAAGCATTGTAAACGCGATTTTTTTCTATCTCGAGATTTCATCGGAATATGACTCAGAATGTTCCGAAACGTCGAGAAATGACATTTTTAAAGAATGTCTGTATGTATGTGTGTGTGTGTGTTTGTGTGACAGATATCAGCTCATTGCTCCGGAACGGTAATACTTGGTGACCTGAAAATTTGATAGTACTTTCTCTCCCCATGCAAATTGCTCTCCGTGAAATTTGAGCAAAATCGGTTGAGTACTTTTCGAGAAAAATCAAATTTTCGTAAAATCGTTTTTGCGATTTTTCTCCGCGAAAAATTGATTCACAGCCCCCACTCTCAGCGATGAAATTCATCTCATTTGAACACACAATTTTCACACGGGGTAAATTTTGCTGCGATTCTTCGTTTGCGGATAATTTCAATTACAGTGTTTTTTATCCTGAATTTTGTATACACGATAGCTCAAAAACGATTTGAGTTAGAGACTCGAAATTTCGTGGGTTTGTGCATCTAATGAACGAAAAGTTTGGTATTGAAATTGGGCGAAATCGGTCCAGTAGTTTCTGAGATATTGCACAAAAACCATTTTATGAAAAGAGGTTATATCTCGGAAACTACTAAAGCGATTTCGCCGAAGTTCAGCTTAAAAGATTCATCTCAATGAGCCCCACAAATGGTGAGAATTTCAGATTTTTCAGAGGCAGTCTCTTGTAAGAGTTTTCGATAACTTAGTTTTTTCAAAAATCACGGTTTTTCTTAGCTTCCTCCCTAGCAACACTACTATTTTTCATTTCACCATTCGAAAGTAGACAGTTTTTTCTACAAAATGATGACAATCGGAAAGAATAGAAATCCTATTTGGAACCTGAACTTCAATTTTTCAGATTTGTCGTACGATCATCCATTTATGATTGAAAAATTGATGGTCTTTTTGTGGAAACAATGAATAAATCAAGTTCACCAAAGATCAAACCATCATTGAATTTGTCCTCATAAGTACATATTTGTTGAGAAGATCATATTTTGTTCCTGTATTTGGAATAATGAGAGATATAAATAGTAATTTCATGAATACCGTATTAAATTTCATTCGGAAGCATTTTGCCAATTGAATTGGCAAAATATTAAATGTCGCATAAGGAGTGGGGTTTGCAAATAACGCACAGGATATAATGCCTCTGCTTGTTTTCATGTACGAAACGCCACATCGTTAACCGTTAACTTTCGTAAACAAATCAGTAAAAAATAATAAAAAAATAAAGTATTCATTTAGAGAAGTCATCATGGGTAAAAGAAGTCATCGCTTGAGGTCTCGAGAGTTGTATAAACTCTACAGAGAAGTTAAAAGAATGAGAAATAGAGAACGTTCTAGACGCCACTATCGATATGACGATCATTCGACAGAGGAAGAAAGTCGAGCAGGCTATTACCAAGACAAATATTATTATGATGATGACAGACATTATGGTAGAAGCAGATCTCGTAAGTACAGAACAGCTTAGCAAATTCACTAGACGGTAGGCTCATACGTGGTATGAGGTAAGCTGTGCGAGATATTGACGGGGGGCCTTCAACGAAAGGGGGGGGGGGGGGCATGCCGTGCATTGCTGGCGGTAGACGCATAAGGGTTATGAGATAGACCGTGCAGCTTGCTTGAATAATTATGCGAATGAATTAATGAAAATGAATTGTATTTCATTTTTTGAAGTTATACTTCTTTAGCGGCGTTAGGAAAAAATCATGAGAGTGAAATGATACGGTGTAACGAAATGCACGCGCACATGGTTACACGATTTTAACAGGATGAAGGTAGTCGCTGAACTGACTGAGAGGAGAATACATGGTCCGCCAGCTAACTTCTCTCCTAAGAGGCCCAAACTGCTGATATAGTAGTGGGGGTCGAAGCCGAGTGCATGCGCTTGGCGTCCATCTTCGGCTAGTTCGGCTATGGAGTCGAATTAGCCAAAGAGAGATCTTCTAGTCCGGGAGCCAGCAACGTTTTTCATTACACTATGCATAATAGGGTTGAAAGTTTTATTATGAATTCTTCATAATATACGAATGAAGAAATATACCCTCTGGCTGCACTCTAGGGGTGGCTTTGGCACCCCTAATATTTTTAAGGGTGGGAAAAATACATATAATTCACGTAATTATAATCAGTCTGGCTCTTTCTGAAATATCAAATTTGAATATATCTTGAACGAGGAAAAAAGTTGCCAGAGTCGTGGGTGGGTGGAAAATGCGTAACGGAAGGGGTTGAAGTGGCCTCCCCAGGAGGGCTACTTACACTAAATTAATCACACGCATCTTTATATATTGTCTTCCAAAAAATGTCGAAAATTAAAAACTTCGATTGCCAGAACAATATATCGGTGGAAACACCCCGCCAAACTAAAAAAACCACCCCTCTGAGTGCGACCGAGACAGTCCTATACGCATGCGTCAGTACGGGTGAAAATTTCTCTCCAAGTCTGCATTTACGATTGTTAAATACATTCTTCCGAATAGAAATAATACGTTTCGCTGATTATTTATTAATTCCTAAATGTATCGAGAAAAATGAAATTGGTAAGTTGAGGGGTTATATCACTGTAGAATTGTCAAAAAATCGATTTTTCTTTCTTGCTTTGAAAATTACTTTGGGCTTTCCAGAATACAGGCAAGAGAAGTTATTCCCTGAAACCCATTTTTTCTCATGAAATTTTGCACTTTCTCTTATACATTCCGCCATATTCATAGTCTAAATCAAATTTTTAATCGTGTTTTTCTCAAAGCACTACACTAGCGGAAAAAATTTAAGGATCAAAAAAAAATCCAAATTTTTCGCGATTTTCCAAGTGGCTGCATCTTTCTCAAAAATGATCGTATTGGAGTAAGAAAAAAAATTGAAGCTTGAAGTCTCTAGTTTTGAGATCTTGAGACGAAATTTTTTTTCAAGTAATGTGCATCACGCTATTCTAACGAGTACAGTGAAAAATTTTTTTTCCAAATTTTTTGATTTTCGTTTTTTCGTCTACGGACTTGGGAAAAATTTTCCCAGCTCAACCACTATCTGGACCGAATAGGTTGTTCATTCAGCTTCAATTGGCTTTTTTCACCTTCATTCACCCATTTTTCGCTGAGATATCGGACTTTGAATGGAAAAAGATCGTTTTCTCTTTAATCATCGATATCTCAGCAACCAATGATCGCACAAAACATTAACGGTGAGTTTCGAAAAGCTGAGTAAATTCTCTACAAGAACAAGCCATTTTTTTTCGAATTTTTTTTTTTTTATATCCGTTACATTAATTTGAAAAAACAAGACAAAAAAGGCTTTCGGTGAATTTTTGAAACATCAAACTTTCAATCAGAAATACTGAGAGAACCGCACATGTTAAGTGTGCCTTTTACAGTTCAATATACCCACAAAAATCCTACAAAGTTTTAATTCTATCCACAAAGCCATCTTTTGTTTTATTCGATTGAATTTTCGAAAAAACTAAAGGATCACGTTTCATGCACTTAACAGTTCAGGATCTTTGATGAAATGAAAGAAAAGAATTTCCTTAGCTTTTTCCACATTTTCATTGTGAACAGCGTTTAAATTTATGAAAGAGAAAGATCGAACTTTTTATAGTTTTTTTTCCATAAATTTAAACGCTGTTCGCAATGAAAATGTGGAAAAGCTGAGGAAATTCTTTTCTTTCATTTCATTAAAGATCCTGAACTGTTAAGTGCATGAAACGTGATCCTTCAATTTTTCGAAAAATTCAATCGAATAAAACAAAAGAACGGCTGGGTGGATTGAATTGAAACTTTGTAGGATTTTTGTGGGTATATTGAACTGTAAAAGGCATACTTAACATGTGTGGTTCTCTCAATATTTCGGATTGAAAGTTTGATGTTTCAAAAATTCACCAAAAGCCTTTTTTGTCTTGTTTTTTCAAATTCATGTAACGGATGTAAAAAAAAATGGCTTGTTCTTGTAGAGAATTTATTTAGCTTTTTGAAACCCACCGTTAATGTTCTGTGCGATCATTGGATGCTGAGATATCGATAATCAAAGAGAAAACTTTTTTTTTTCATTCAAAGTCCGATATCTCAGCAAAAAATGGTCGAATCAAGGTAAAAAAAAGCAAATTGAAGCTGAATGAACAAACCATCTGGTCCAGATAGTGGTTGAGCTGGGAAAATTTTTCCCAAGTCCGTAGACGAAAAAACGAAAATCAAAAAATTTGGAAAAAAAATTTTCACTGTACTCGTTAGAATAGTGCGATGCACATTACTTGAAAAAAAAATTAGTTTACTCCAATCGATCATTTTTGAGAAAGATATGGCCATTTTAAAAACCGCTAAAAATTTGAATTTTTTTTTGATCCTTAAATTTTTTCCGCTAGTGTAATGCTTCGAGAAAAAGACGATTAAAAATTTGATTTAGACTATGAATATGAAGGAATGTCTTAGAGAAAGTGCAAAATTTCATGAGAAAAAATGGGTTTCAGGGGATAACTTATCTTGCCTGTATTCTGGAAAGCCCAAAGTAATTTTCAAAGCAAGAAAAAAAACCGATTTTTTGACAATTCTACAGCGATATAACCCCTCAACTTACCAACTTCATAAATTCTCGATACATTTAGGAATTAAGAAATAATCAGCGAAACGTATTATTTCTATTCGGAAGAATGTATTTAACAATCGTAAATACAGACTTGGAGAGAAATTTTCACTCGTACTGACGCATGCGTATAGGACTGTCTCGGTCGCACTCAGAGGGGTGGTTTTTTTAGTTTGGTGGGGTGTTTCCATCGATATGTCGTTCTGGCAATCGAAGTTCTTAATTTTCGACATTTTTTGGAAGACAATATGTAAAGATGCGTGTGATTATTTTAGTGTAAGTAGCCCTCTTGGAGAGGCCACTTCAACCCCTTCCGTTACGCATTTTCCACCCACCCACGACTCTGGCGACTTTTTTCCTCGTTCAAGATATATTCAAATTTGATATTTCAGAAAGAGCCAGAGTGATTATAATCACGTGAATTATATGTATTTTTTTCACCCTTAAAAATATTAGGGGTGCCAAAGCCACCCCTGGGGTGTAGCCAGAGTGCTCATTTTCTTATTTATAGGTTATGAGAGATCATTCTCGAAAGTTACAGCCTGATTCAAAATACTGTAAGAAAAACGTTGCTGGCTCCCGGACTATTCGGGCATATTTGGCTCCAATACTATAACATGTGAATTTCAGCTTTGGGTCAGCTTCGAAAATCCCTCGTTAGTTGTGTTTGACATCGTTCAACATTCACTACGTTTGACGAGGTGTTTCAGGCCATAAGCCCATAAATAATGAATAAAATAGGGGAGGGTGAGGCAAAATGGACCCCTGGGGCAGAATGGATCCCTTTTTTTTTACATAATTTTTTTTTATTGACTGAATATTGGGTCAGGTAGAATACATTCACAGTTTTGTATCCAGAGGAAAGGGAGCAAAACGGACACCGAAATGAATCTTTCAAATTTTTCGCTATTTTTCACCACTCGTTACTCGAATCATTTTTTGCTCCATAACTAAGACACAGGTGGGGGCTCCCTGATGGATATAGTACCTGAACAAATCGCTATATTTTTCCTTGAGAAAGGAAGGGAGTTCGATTGGATTAACTATTAATAGTTGCCAATGATAAAATGATATTCTGTTGCTTTGGAACGTTTTATGTCATTCAATTGTAAACCCTGGAAGTATTCGAAATTTAATGATTTCCATAAACTAATCTACGATTCTGTTATCAGCCAGTAATAATGATCGTTGAATTTCCAAAACTTTCAGGGTTCAGAACTAAACAAAATGAAATGTCTGTGATCAACAATTGCTTCAAACTCCCTCAAGGAGGTTTGTGCTATCATTTTTTACCATTAATAGCTGAGGAAATTAAACTCTCCTTCTTTCTCAGGGAAAAGAAAAATTTGGTTACGTACTATATTTATCAGGAGCCTTCATCTGAGCCTCAGTTATAGGGTAAAAATGATTTTTAAAAAATTCCCATAACTTAATCAAAAATAGTAAAAAATTGAAAGCTTCATTTTGATGTCCGTTTTGCCCCCTTTCCTCTGAATACAAAAATGTGAATGTATCCTACCTGACTCAATGTTCACTCGATAAAGGAAAAAATTTATGGAAAAAAAAAGAGGCGTTCATTTTGCCCTGGAGGTTCATTGTTCTAACAAGACTGAAAAATGAGTTCTACAAAGTTCGTGGAAATTCAACTTGAATATCTTCTAGACTGTAAGAAAAAATAAAAATGATTTATTCTTGAAATTTGATTCAATAATTGATCAATCCTGATTAGCATTTCCCTTCATTGCTTTCATCATTTCACTCGAGTGCGTTACTCGAAATCCGATTAAAATAAGTTTCAGATCACGCTAAAGGAGTATAACTTCTATCGCGCGTACAGGCGGTCCACGCCCCCTCTTTTTTTTTCCATTTTTTGTCTTCATCAATGTTGTAGGTTCGAGTGATAACACGGAAAAATCTTTCGATTCCGAGGATTACCCCGATTTGGAGGATCCAAGGTCGAGTGGAAATGGCAATGATGGCAGCAATATAATTGTTGATGCTCCACAGGAAGATGGTAAACCTGAGGAAAAGGCACCAGAGCCTCTGGATGAGGAAACTCTGAAGCTGTTGGGTGGAAAAGCCACTTCGTGCGAAGGTGAACTGGAGATTCATCCAGAAATAGGTGAGCACTGGCAGACTTGGTGCCAGTCTGGTTTGAAGAAAGAACTCAAGTCAAAATTACTTAGAGTCAGTTAAAAAACGTGATAAGTTTTTTGTTAATGACCAGAATCCACTGGGTTCTGCTATGTCAGCTATGGGCACGGGGCTTACCAACCTGTTCCAATTGCAACTAGATGAAGAGCAGAAGTCCAAGATACTGAAGTTCTTCTTGGACTCAGCAAAACGGATGTGCGAATCTTTTTATCAGTCATCTAAGACAAGAAAAGTATTCATTTATCCTAGTATGGTTGAAAAAGCAAAGAAGCTGCTTGAAAAAGGAAAAACTGACATGCCCTTGTTTGGTGACCAGCTCTCGACTAGGTTGAAGACGGCCCAGTCGATGGAGAAGGTGGGGTTAATCTTGAAACCACAACAAGTAGCGAAAAAGAATCCACCAAAGTCGTCGAACTCAGGAAACTGGCGAGCCCCGTCTAGGAGGAATCAGGGTTACTCACAGACGAGGTACAGAGCCAAGAGAGATTACCCGAGCAACCAAGGCTATCGTCAGAGCAGAGCTCTGCCGAAGAGACCGAGTCAGACTCAGGGCTCGCAGAATCAGAGTCGAGGCAAGGAGAATCAGCATCAAAATCAAACATCGAAATAGAAGAGGTAAGATATACTGCAGGTCGGTTAGCACAGTTCGTTCGAGCCTGGTCAGAATACACAAATGATCCGTTCATCCTGAAATGTATATCAGGATATGAAATTGAATTTGATAATACACCTTGCCAACAATGGAGGCCATCTGAACCTGCACTTGCTGTAGGTGAAGAAATTGAGCACACTAAGGCTATTGAAGCCTTGGTGAAGGTTGGAGCTGTTGAGAGCTGTCGGCCATGTAGAGGACAGTTCATATCGAGTTATTTCCTTGTTCCCAAAGCAAACGGCAAGTTGAGGTTTGTCCTGAATTTAAAGACACTCAACAAATTCATGAATCCGAATCATTTTAAGATGGAAGACATTCGCACGGCCACTAAATTAGTAACAAAAAATTCATTCATGTGCAGCATAGATCTCAAGGATGCGTACCATCTGATACCAGTCCATGAAAGAAGTCGCAAGTATCTACGTTTTTTATGGAAAAAACAGCTATTTGAATTTGCTTGTTTGCCTTTCGGTCTATGTACTGCGCCATGGCTATTTACAAAGATCCTGAAGCCTATTGTGAACTATCTAAGATCCTCAGGCTACTTATCAGTGGTTTACCTTGATGATTGGCTGATCATCGGGGAATCTTATGAGGCCTGCTTGCTGGATGCTCAAAGTACAATTCAAACACTGATAAATCTGGGGTTCGTTATAAATGAAGAAAAAAGTAATCTTACTCCAAGGTCATCGCTGTCAGTTTTTGGGATTCATCCTAGATACGAGGGAAATGACACTGACTGCCGTATGCCCAGCAGTGGCTTACGAATTTGCTCACACGAAAAGTTTTGAGTGCCAGAAATATTTAAGTTTATTGAAATGTCAAGGCGATTACAACGGGTCAATGTACTTGTCTTCCTCACTGCAGGATGAGTTCGACTGGTGGGAGACCACCATCCCTTCTGCCCTAAACCCAATAAGATCAGGACAGTATCACAAAGAAATATTTTCCGATGCTTCTACCACTTGATGGGGAGCTTTTTCAGATGGTGAAACCGCTCGTGGAGCTTGGACACAAGCTGAGAGGTTGCAACACATCAATTACCTTGAGTTAGCTGCTGTTTATCATGTTTTAAAATGCTTTACTGACCATTTATTCGATTGTGAATTGTTATTGAGGATCGACAACCCAACTGCAATAGCATATGTCAATCGAATGTGGGGGATTCAATTTCCTAGGGTGAATGAAATAGCCCAAAAAATTTGGAAACGGTGCGAGGCTCGCAGGATTTGAATATTTGCCACTTACATTGCATCCAATGAGAATGTGGAAGCAGATAGAGCTTCACGTGTAGAAAATATGGATACTGAGTGGGAACTCAGTCCAGAGGCATTCTCCAGTGTAGTGGAGGCATTTGGAGTCGCATCTATCGATTTATTCGCTCCAAGATGTAATACTAAATGTAAAGATGACTGCTCTTTGCATCGTGATCCGGAAGCCAAGTGGTGATAATGCATTTACAATAGACTGGAAAGATCTCAATTTTTATGCTCTTCCGCCCCTTTCTATGGTTTTGAGAGTTATAAGAAAAATCATGACTGATCAGGCCGAAGGAATTGTTGTTGTACGCAAGTGGTATACATAACCGTGGTATCCACTATTATCATCTATCTTTGTTGAACCTCCGATAATACTTAATCCTTCATCTCATTTGCTTGTTTCACCCTGTAGGTCACTCCAGCATCCACTGGCAGGGAGACTGTCACTGATAGCAGGGAAAGTATCAGGGAAGCCTTCCGCAGGTGAGAGATCGCAGAGGAATCGGTGGATGTAATGGTTGCATCATTAGCGGATTCTACCATCAAGCAGTACAGCACCGCGATTAAACAATGGCTCATATATTGCAAGTCTTTGAGAATAGACCCTTACGAGGCTAGTATAACTCAAGTCATTTCTTGGTTAACCAAGAAGTTCAATTCGGAAGCTGTGTACGGTACAGTGAATAACTGCAGAGCAGCTTTGGGCCTACTCGTAGGAGAAGCAGTATCTCAACATCCGCTAATGACAAGATTTTTCAAGGGGTCTACCGATCAAGGCCTCCGAAACCTCGATATGAAGATACGTGGGATGTATCTCCAGTATTACAGAAGATTGCAGATTTATACCCGTTGGACTCTCTCTCACTTGCTCAACTCACATATCGTTTGGTCATGCTCCTAGCTCTCACTACGGCACAAAGGATGCAATCGCTAGTATCCATTGAGATATCAAATATCTCAGAAAATTCACATGGCTATTCCGTTAAAACTGACAAATTATTGAAAACTTCCAAGCCAGGGAACTGTCAACCACTCCTCTTATTGCCTAGATTTACACAAAAACCTTGATGGTGTGTAGCAGGCACTCTCGAGACTTACCTAGAAAAAACTAAACTTTTGAGAGGAGCAGAACAACAGCTGCTGATAACAACAAGGCCTCCGTATAAGGCAGCTTCTACACAAACTCTTGCCAGGTGTATAAAGGTCTTTCTGGCTCTCAGTGGAGTAGACAAGAAATACAAGGCACACAATACGAGGCATGCAGTTACATTTGCAGCCTTGAAAAAAGGAGTTGATATGAATATTATTAAGAGTACTATAGGTTGGTCTAAGGAATCATTGGTATTCGCAAAATTTTATAACAGACCCATCAGCGAGGACAGAACCAAGTTTGTAAGCTCAGTTTTTTTCAATTTAAAGTGTTATTTGTTCATTTTAATATTTCAACGACCATTCGGTGACATTGTAAATCTTTCCTTGTCCAAATACAGTTGATACAAGATTGATAATACTAGTAGCTCTAAACATCTACATAGTTATCTCGAGAACGAAACTCGAAATATAATTGATCGATCAAACGAACTTACCTGTGATGTTCGATCGCAATTATATGGAGAGTTTCGTTCGAGAGATCATAATCCCACCCCAAAGAAGAGAAATCATATTTTCTCAAGTATGAATGAGAGAATGATTCCCGCCCAAAATTAGGATATAGTCTAAAAATTATGAGGATAGATTGGGGAGAACCAGGAGGGCATACCTCAGGGGATTCTCACTCTTTATATTGGCTGAAGATCGTGGCGACATCGTATGGGAACTAACGGTACTACATAGTTATCTCTCGAACGAAACTCTCCATATAATTGCGATCGAACATCACAGGTAAGTTCGTTTGATCGATCAATAATAATGTAAAGTAGTGATATAGAGGAGAGGGGGGATTTTGAGAGAAAGTGAGGCAAGATGGACCAGGTGCGGCAGCACGGACCACCTCAAAAATTTGAGCAAAATTGTTTTTTTTTGGCCAATCACGATACTTTTGAACTATTTAGTGATTTTCACAATGAACCACGGAACTCGGGGCATAATGGACCACCCTAGAGAATGGGGTGGAAAAAATTGCTAGTTTTGAAATTCAAAATGAGCGAAGTTATCTATTATCTGGAAATTTGGAAAACAATTTTTTTTTGGGATACAACAATGAAATTTCTTAGATTCTGGATAGAATCCATTACGATAAAGACATGTCACTGAAACTGGCAGACAATTTCAATTTTTCAAATTTTTTTCAGGCCGCGGCATCGGGTAAGTTGTATTTTCGTGTATATCTACCCCCTCTTTCCCATCTCTGGACGAATTTGGACTTTTTCGGATTTTGCGTTTAGCCGTTAGAATTTTCTGAAGAATGGCCATCTCTTGCATGAATGTTCATTCTTCCCATAATTTCAATTCGTTCAATTTTTAGGAGAGCTGGCCTCGCGGAAAATACTTTTTTCTCTAATTGTACACTCCCTCCCCCATCTCTCTCCAAATTTTCAACCCTTTCTAATTTTGCACTTATTTAAGAATAGAAAAAAAATGTAATTATCGATCCGAATTAGTAGTAGTAGTAGTTGCGAAATTCGAGAGGAGTGAGAATTTGTCGAGAAATGGGGGAGGAGGTGTACAATTAGAGAAATTGGGATTTCTGCGTGGCCTTTCTTTGAAAAAATTAAAAAAATCGGAATTGAAGAAAAAATCAACATTTAAGAAAGAATTGTGAATTTTCCAGAAAATTCTGAGAGCTAGATGCAAAATCCGAACGGATTGGAAATTTGGCCAGAGATAGGAAAGAGGGGGTAGATATAAGAAGAAATACAAATTTTTCGAGGCCTACAGCTGAAAAAGTTTTCAAAAATAAAATTGATAGAGGTTATAATTTTTTTCGATCGATTTCAATTTCCAAAATTTTTTCTGACTAAGGCTGTGGATCAGTTGTATTTTTTTCATATGCACTCCCTCCTCCCCTTCTCTGGCAAAATTTCCAACTTTTTTGGATTTTGCGTTTAGTCCCAGAATTTTTCAAAAAATTGCCATTTCGCCCTTGTGTATTAATTTTTCCCTCAATTTCAATTTTTTCTATTTTCTGAGAGGGTGGCCACGCAAAATCCCAATTTTTATCTAATTGTACACCCCCTTCCCTATCTCTTATCAAGTTTTCGACCCTTTCTCATTTTGCAATTACTCGTTGGAATTGAAAAAAAAAGTATTATCCTTTTGACTTTTTTGAAAAATCCTGGAGAGTAGTTGCAAAAATTTGAAAGGGTTGAAAATTTGGCAAGAGATGGGAGAAGGGGTGTAAGATCGGGTATAAACTGAAATTCCGCATGGCCATCCCTTGGAAAAACTAAAAGAATTGGAATTGGAGAAAAAATGAAAATTTGAGGGGAGATGGAAATTGTTCAAAAAATTCTTTGTCTCAGGACAAGCCAGTCTCACAAACGCGAAATGGGGGGCAGGGGTTGGAATTTTGGGGAGGGTCACAGGGTGGGCTGTAGATCTCACCAAAAATACCCCCATTTCTCCGCCACTTTAAGAAAAAATTGAACAAGTAGGTTATAGTTGCTCGCTCGCTTGCCAAAATGGGGGTGGTCATTGCTCGCTCGCTGCGCTCGCTCGCGAAAATGTGGGTTGTTGTAGCTCACTCGCAAACTTGTAGGCTGTTGTGGCTCGTTCGCTACGCTCACTCACGTCTGCGTAGTGGCTTCAGTTCACTAAGTTTTTTTTATCAATAACTTCCCGATTGAAAAACATTTCTTTGCCAACTTTTTTTTGTGATTCTGCAAATGTGTCACAAAATTAACTTCCCGACATATTCAGGGCAAAGAACTGCGCGTGCCCTCTGAGTCACGATTTAGCCGGGTTCCACGTGGGATGATGGTAGAAATCCCCGAGGAACATAATTGAACGCAAATATACTACAGGAGACTCTCATAAATTATACGCTCGCAAGTTGCTTGAAATTCCCCCAATCTTTTTTTCCGTCATTCAATGGCTTTGCCAATTGTCTCTCAATTATGAACATTCGTATCTGGCCTTTTAAATTTCTCAGAATTGGAATCAAAGCGGCCGTAGCTTGGGGATGCTCGCATACGCTTTCTTTACTTCAAATCCACAGAATTTATCCGCGGAATTCTATAATAAAGTGTAACAATAAAAAACACTTGATAAAAAGAATTATGCAAAAATAGAGTCCATTTTGCCCCACGGTCCATTTTGCCCCGAGGTCCATTTTACCCCATATTGATGTCTTCGACTCTCCTGAAGATTTTTTTTCGGTATCTTGTCATTTCCGAGATATCATTTTATTGTTTGTTAAATAAATGAAGGATGACTCCACTAAATCGATCCAAAATTTAATCAGCTCTAGTTCTCACCAATATGCATCGATCGCGATATTGAAGATCTCAATCCGATCATTATTCCCGGAGGAATGGTTGTCGGAAACAAATGACCACATACAGATGAACACACACACATACACACACATACATACACTCTCCCCCTTGGAATCTTTCTAGAAACCTCCCAAGCACATGATCCAACCACTCCCCCACCTCTCTGAAGAACTTCGGTTTTAGAGGTAATGCCTATAACTTCCTATCGGGAAGTTAAAAATAGTCGATAACAGAAAATTATGCAAAAAAAAAAAAAGATTCCCTTTCGCCCCAGGGTCAATTTTGTCACGAGATCCATTTGACCTTGGGGGTCGATTATGCCCCACCCTCCCCATATTTTAATATCTTCAACTGTCCTGAAGATATTTTTTCTGTATCTTGTCATCCCGGAGATATCATTTTATTATTTGTTGAATAAATAAAGGATGCCTCCACTAAATCGATCCAAAATTTGATCAGCTCTAGTTCTCACTAATATGCATCGATCGCGATATTAAAGATCCCAATCCGATCATTATTCCGGGAGAAATCGTTGTCGGAAAAAAATGACCACATACAGACGAACACACACACATACACACACACATACATACACCCCCCCCTCCCCCCCATTGGAATAGTTCTAGAAACCTCCCAAACACATGATCCAACCACTCCCCCCCTCTCTGAAGGACTTCGATTTTAGGGGTAATCTTTAGAACTTCCCTGTCGGGAAGTTAAAAAAATTGAATGGACATAAATCAATAACAAAATTTAGAAAATCAAAAAAACATTGGAAAATGCTAATTGCTAAATGCAGAATCTGCGGGGGCTGAAATTCCGGGGAGGGTCTTGGGGTGGTCTGCAAATCGCGCGAAAAATACTTCTACCCCTTCGCCACCTCTCCAAAAAATGAAATAAAAAGCGATAAATAACAGAATTTCGAAATTGTCATTTTTCGAAAAAATCCAACTAACGAACGCAGAATCCGGGGGGCTTGGGACTTTGGGGAGGGTCGAGGGATAAGCTGCGGATTCCGTAAAAAAAATACCCCCACCCCTCCGCCACCTTTCAAAAAAAATATGAGAAATAAAATGAAAAACGATTAATAGCAAAATGCCGAAAATCTTCATTTTTTAAAAAATAAATACACAAGGGCGAAACGTTAATTTATTTTTTAAATTCTGAGGGCTTAACTTAAAATCCAAAAAAATTGGAAATCTCGCCAGAGATGGGGAGGAGGGGGTGCATATGAAGAAAAATACAACTCATCCAATGCTTTAGTCAGAAAAAATTTAAGAAATTGAAATCGATCGGAAAGAATTATTAACTCTATTAATTTTATTGCTTCCGAATGGAAGCTTTGTTTTCGCAATTTTTTTCGAAATGCCAATTTTCATTGGAAACGACTCAAAATGATCCAAAACGTCGAGAAATCATAATGAGAAAAAAAGTAGACATGTATGTGTGTGTGGCTGTGTGTACGACTTTACGACTCTCTATTACTCGAAAACGGTGAGAGATAAAAATCTGAAATTTTGGGAAGATATCAGTTTTGATGAAGTGTATGTCCCATAAAAATTTCAGCAAGATCGGTCCAATGGTTTCTGAGATATAGCAATTTTTTAAAAATCGTATATTTTGAAATTTCTCAATTTGCGTGAGACGAATTCCGTTCAAAATTTTACTCAAGATTGGCAACCATAATATCTAACTTTTGGCAAATTTTCATGAATTTAATCCCATTATTCTATTAGTTATTAATTTTTTTGTGCTTTTTTTCAAAAACTCGGTTGTACGACGATAGCTCAATGAATAATTGACTTAAAGACTTCAAATTTTTTCTGTATATATAGTTTCTGATAGAGATGGTTGGGATTGAATCTGAAGCATATCGGCCGAACGGTTCTGGAGATATTTTGAATTGAAGTTTTTCCGAAAATTAGCTGTATCTTCCAAACTACTCATCCGATTCCATCGGGACGAAGCTCAAAAGATTCGTCTCCATGAGCTGAACAAACCCTCAATTTTTGAAATTTTTGCATGGAGTTCTCCGCTTATTACATTGAAAAATGTATTTTTTTCTCAAAATTTCCAAAAAAAATCCAAAAAATGCCATTTTTCTCGATTTTTTTGAATGGACACCCCTATTTTTTATTTGGTTTTCTGAAAGAACACATTTTTCTCTTTCGAATAAGCCCCTACTCACCTTCGTAGGACAATCAGAAACTGTACCCAAAAGGGAACATTCAAAGTGAAAAAGTGATTTTTTATGTAAAATTTTGTATATATAATTTTTTTTCGAGAGAGATGATAGAAAAAATTCAGGAAGAACCATTCGGAAGCATCCTGCTAATTCATTAGCAGAAATTGAAAGGAAAAAAAAGCGATGTAAAGGATAACGTAGATGAAATAGCGACTAATGTAGCGATGAACGCCTGCTTGTTTTTTTTTTAATTTTTCAGCTGATGGCCGCGGAAAAGTTGTGATTTTTCTTATATCCACCCCCTGTCTTCTATCTCTGGCCAAATTTGCAATGCTTTCGGATTTTGCATCTAGCTCTCAATTTTTTTTGAAATTGACATTTCTTCCTTAAATAATGATTTTTTCTTCAATTTCATTTTTTGTTATTTTTCCTAAAGATGACCACGCAGAATTCCCATTCTTCTCTAATTGTACACCTCCTCCCCCCTTTCTCGCCAAATTCTCACCTCTCTTGAATTTCGCAACTACTCCTCAGAATTTTTCGAAAAATTCAGATCGATAATTACATTTTCTTCTATTCTTAAGTAAGTGCAAAATTAGAAAAGGTTGAAAATTTGGAGAGAGATGGGGAGGGGGTGTACAATTAGAGAAGAATGGGTTTTCCGCGTGACCAGCTTCCATAAAAATCGAACAAATTGAAGTTACGGGAAGAATGAACATTCATGCAAGAAATGGCAATTTTCCAAAAAATTCTAACGGTTGACCGCAAAATCCGAAAGGGTCAAAAATTCGTCCAGAGATGGGAAAGAGGGGGTAGATATACGCAAAAATACAATTTACCCGATGCCGCAGCCTGAAAAAATTTGAGAATTTGAAATTGTCTGCCAGTTTCAGCGACATGTCTTTGTTGTAATGGACTCTATTCAGAATCTAAGAAATATCATTGTTGTAACCCAAAAAAGAATTGTTTCCAAATTTTTCAGACAATAGATAACTTGGTTCATTTTGAATTTCAAAACAAACAATTTTTTCACCCCATTCTCTAGGGTGGTCCATTATGCCCCGAGTTTCATGGTTCATTGCAAAAATCACTAAATGCATTAAAAGTATCGTGATTTGCCGAAAAAAATAATTTTACTCAAATTTTTGAGAGTGTCCGTCTTGCCCCACCTGGGCCGTCTTACCTAACTTTCTCTTATAATCCCCCTCTCCTCTAAATATCACCCCTCTATCACTATTTTACGTTATTATGGAATATTGGCTTTAACACTCGTTTCACACCGCTTGCTTACTACGAAATTTGAGCGTTGAGACTAGGCAACTTTGGATTGTGACCAATTTTTTGTAGGCAACCCAATACCCCCGTGTTCGTGATAAAATTATCTTCATTTTGATATTATATATGATAATGAGAATCCAGATGGGTGTAGATTCCTATTACCAGCTCACGTATTTGTACCTGGCAGCCTAGTGATAGGGACCAGTGGAGATAGGCAACCCATCTTGAACTTGTTCCTCATGCCAGGTACGTTCAATCGTAACTCATTTTTTCAAGAAGATAAACAGGTGTAGAAATCTTAATAAATATTAATCATATAATTTTTATTAAAATAGCCTTGACCTACGTGGATTAGGCAACCCATGCGCGATGCACTTCTCATCATTAGTTAGCATTGAAAAAATACCTCTCATCCGGTATCTAGATCGGTGAAGATCGACCACGGTGGGATCTTGTACTAAAAGCTGCGGGTATGAATCAGTCCGACTTCAGCGTTCGAGAGTTAAAATAGACTTTTTTCAGGTTTTATTCATACTCTGTAGTAAACCGACAGCAGCCGGGTTAACAATTAAATTTTTGAATTTACCTCCTTACAGGACTTACCGAATTTTCTTGCGTATAAGGGGAAAATCCTAAAGGGATATCCTACCTGTTCTTTTACACCTCACCTGCATCCTTCGGTCGGGTTGAATGGATTAGATCCAAGGAATGAATGTTAACAATCAATTTTAATATTTTTATTATTGATTCCCCATTGGAACTTCATTGAGACTTTCCTGATTCAACAATATTTTCGTTTTCTTTAGAGTAAGGATTGTTAAAATCCCATTTTATTCCCCACTTATTCTATCGAAGAAGCCCGTGAGTACCCGCTTTCAAGGAAATTGATGATTTAAGTTTTGTTTTTTTTTTTTTTTAGAAAGATTAATTTAATTTTTAGCTCACCCTTTTCAGATGAATTTTAATTTTGAAAAGAAAACTATTCTTGACACTGCGCTCCCCTTTCCCTGCTAACTCCTTCCCTACGTTCGGTATCGGAGGTGGTGGACGTGGTTTCCCGCCTGGAGATATTCACGTCTGGTACCCCTCCTTCCCTTTGCGTACGTTCGGTGCCGTCGGGTAGAGTTCATTTTATTTTCGATGCACTAAATTCACAATTTGTTCAAATCCCTTTTATTCACTTAATCCTGATTATTGTAGAGAAAAGTTATCTGTTCAAGTGTTACATATAAACAAAATTTCAAGTCAAGTTTGTATTTCACAAAGGTCTCTACATTCACTGACAAAATTTTGAACTAATAATAATACGAATATAGGAAAATTTATTGAATAACTGAAAATAAGTTCAACCAGTGACACTAAGAGTATGATTTGCTTCACTCGCGTGATTACGAAGAGGGACGTAATTATCGCGGAAAAATAACAAAATTCTGTTTCTTTGGATTTTACTACGGCAAATTGAATTCAAATCCGTGGTTTATCGATCGGTTAAGCCCAATGAATCAATGAGAAATGAACTCGGCCTTCGGGATTATAGCTCCGTAGGAGTAGCAATTCGGTTGAGACTCGGACTTGTACTGAGTTTCCGTAAAATTTTATTAGCGATCGCGAAGCGAGAATGAAAGATGTATTTTGCCGAAAATGCACTTTCTTAGGTAGGTGTGAGCTCTGGTTGTTGGTTTGGGTGTGAGGAATGTGCTCACCTCACTTCAAACTTCCGGCGTTTCGCTGACTTCTACTTCGTTTAGGGAAAATGAAGAGAAGTTGACGGGTAAAGAATCAAAATTTATTATTTCAAAATTTTGTATATAACAGCTCGTAACCAAGGAATTAGCCAGGCTGCCAATACTCTTAGTTATATAAAGGTCCAAGCCCTGATAATTGCTAAATCACTCTTTTTTACTATTCCAACAAAATCTTGCAACGTGGAGTCCCACAGGAAGTTGACATTTATTTATTAACCCCTCAAGTATGGGGCTAATACGCCACAGCCTGTTCCCATCAGACAGGAAGTTCCTCAAAAATGCTATCATCATCCATCCGAATCAACTTTTTTAGTGTTAATATTTCTGATAGTACTCAAAGAACTAGGTTTTCAATGTTGATGAATTTTTTTATTGCGGCCAGGGTCAATACGATGCGTGGACCCGAGCGATGAAACGAGTAGGGAAGTCTATACGACGTACGGACCCCGTACTTGACGGGTCAATTTCATTGCAGAACTGAAAAGTCAACAATCGAGTTGAAATTATCTGATTCAGAATGCTGCCGGAAAACTTTCTTTATGTTGACTATACAGAACTCTATACAATGGGAGTACGCGAGCTGCGCGAGCGTTTGAGACAATTCGGCCGCCAAAAACCGTTCGAGTGGTTTCTAAAGGCTATGCCACATAAGATGCAAACGTATACGCAACGCAGGAAGCAACGTAACGCACGTTTTTTGAATTTGAATCAAACAACTGACGATATAAATATTTTCAGCTAATGGACACGAAAGATATTACAAAATAAATGCAATCGCAATTAATAAAAATGAAAGAAATAGAGTCATAATCTTTTCGTCAATTCGGAAGATTTTTCATGGTCATTGTCTGTCATCTCCAAGAAAAAATTTGTGTAAAAGCCATGGGAATCTTATTTTTGGTTAATAGGTCTAACCCGCCAACGACGACGATTTTTTGTTCATAATATAGATATAGAATTCAAGAAATAATGAATTAAGTTGAATCCAACCATAAATAGTGATAATCTGTTGGAATCCATTCTTTTTCTTGAATCTTCAATCAGCTTGGAATAAAATGAGATTTTAGAATTTTGACAGCTGTCATTGAAATTATATTCAAATTGAATGAATTCACGTGGTAACGCACAACACGGTGCTTACGCTGCGCCTGCGTTTTATGTGGCAGAGCCTTAATACACGTGTTTTTTAGAAGAAATAAAGGGAGAGAGATTGTGAGTTACTGTAATTAAAGTAGGGTTAACGAGTCCGTATTGTTTGAGTTAAATTCTTCGGTCATCGTGGGAGGCTTTACTCAAAATTAAGATAAGAAAAAGTATCGTTTTCCTTTTCCCATTGGTGTGAAGAGAGCTCATGGGGGGAATTATTGTTCTGCCCTATAAGCTGTATAAAACCACTGGCGCTTGACAAACTTAGAGGTTTTTTTTTTCGTTCATTGGGGCATCTTTGGCGAATATTAAGAATTTATTGAAATTTTATTGAGAAATTGAAGAGGAAATTCGTCACAAATTATCTCATGATTCCTTCAAAAGAATTTATGATTGAATTCTTTTGTATTTGACAATGGAATATGATTATCATTTTAAGTCTCAGCTATTCTAAAAACCATTGGAGCACAGTCTCAACACAATCATAATAGCGTGAAAATAAAGCATTGGGTGATAACAGCTAGGACACTGTGAAGAAAGGTCCTTCATTTCATTTCATGATCTACTTGATCAACCCTCTTTCATCAGATAAAATAATACAGATAATTTTCAAATACAAATGTGACAGGATGAATAGAAGAGTTCATATCCAGCGTCATTTCATAATTGATTATCATTGTATAGCATAGATGAAAAAGATTATGGAATTTCGAATTTCATGGATTCCCGCGTTGTTGAAATGTAGCAATCACGTAACGGCGATAGTGCCATAATGATTATGACAATTTCTATTGGCAAGTGGTGAATACAAAAGAAATCACCCAATTGATGAAAAACAACCGGCTCAAGCCGCGCGATGATGCTCAGGATACACACTCCTGTTTCGTAGATGAACGGCATCACTTGTGAAATTATTGTGGCATTGTTTTGTTTTATTGAATGTCTTTGAGTCACAAATACTGTACGGAGTCAACATTGATCACGTTGAATTAAAGTTAGTAATATTAATGGTGAAACTATCATTTGAAATTAATTGGGATAGTCAAATAAACTTGACGATATTGTGAGTACTCTCCTGTATTTCTCATCTATTCTTTTGCCTATTTCCACTTGCATTTTCTTGGCAATTCAATTTTTTCACGGCTCATCCCGATCGAACTCAAATCCAGTCAATTATTGTCAAATTGAATAAGTTGATTCATTGATTGGTATTTTGTTGATTTTTGGAAAATTAACTAGTGCTCAACCAAATTAAATTTATCGTCAAATCTTGTGCCTCGACAGCCTTTGACCGAGGCCACGTCGAGTGCAGCTTCTGTACTTTTATAGTGAAATAATAAAATTGACAATCAACCCTCGGAGTACACTGGGAGTTATTTTGACCCCGAAAAATTGGTTGCCCTAAAATATGATGAAATTAATAAAAATATTTAGAATACACGTCTCTGCTGCTCATGAGCTTCTTTATTTAAAGTAGCCGACTTCAGAGAAGAGTCTATTTTATTATTATTTTTTTCACCATCAAAAAATAGTTAAATCAAACCAATGATGATTGTATTCGAGAGTACTTTGTTTTATCTATACAAAACTTCTCAAAATAGAGTCTGAAAAAATGCATAGTTTTCGAGACGTGGCATGACCAGAAAATGGAGTGGAGTCAATTCAACCCCGTGTGGGCTCCGAAGTTCTGTTGAGAGGTGTGTACTCCGAGGGTTAATTAGAGGAATAAAAAGGAGCTTTCCAAAAAAAAAATCTACTTAATTTTCCTGGGCTTATTCTTCGATCAATCGTAGTAATCTCATAACGGATTTGCCAAGCTGGGGCTAATTATCTAATTACACGGAGAAATAAATTTTATGATAATGCAATTTACCTTATAACACCTCTTCTTGCTCTTAGTACATTTTTACTCGATGCATGAACATGATGTACTCTTCCATTTCTTGTTCTAGCAACTAATCCAGGACCACTGAATGCTGCGCCACTTTTCCAAAGGCCCACTGCAATTCTCGTATAAAGGCAGCACATTAGAAATAAAGGTATCAGATAAAGCAATATCAAATTAACAGCATCAAGGACATTCTTGTTGTGCTTTTTGATATTAGCAATGCATATAACATCAACACTTCCACTGTTCAATTCGTGAGTTAGTGTTTCAACGTATATAAATCTTGGTGAAGCATAAACTGCTGCTAATATCCATACAATTGCCACAATTATTCTCAATCTTCCTCTTGTGAGCATCGATCTGCACTTGATTGGATGTACAATTGCGAGATAACGTTCAACACATACTAATACAAGTATCATGATACTCGCAGTGTAAGATAATGCATGAACGAACATGTAGGCTTTGCAGAGAAAATCACCGAGTCTCCAGCTATTCATCAAGTAATTCGTTAGCGTTTGGTATACACAGAATATACCAACACAAAGATCAGCAGCAGCTAAATTGGCCAGGAAAAAATTAGTTATACCACGCATCCGCCTTGAGTACATGACCACGAGAATCACGAGAAGATTACCTGAAATCAGAAAAGGAGTATACTGGTAATCAAATTATTGTTGAGCAAGTATTCATATTAATTTTGGGTGGAAAGAAGCGGGGGAGAAAAACAAAAACCGAAGTTTCAGTGAGAAAAACATGGCCAAATATATGGTCCTAAAAATTCCTACCTTTTAAAAAAAAAAGTGGAACAAGTTCAGGTAGCCAAGCTTAGCAAGAGTGGGAACTATTTCGCAAGGATGATTGATGAGGAATAGGAACAACTACGATCATGTGGCAGACTATTCGTAATAAAAATCCTAAACTAGGATCCTCCAGATTTGAAATCATTGATGAGAATTAACAAGGCGAAGTTTCTAATTTTCTCTACGGATAATCTGCCACCTAATCGTATTTGTTCCACTTTTCCATCATCAATTCTCGTGGCATTGTTCCCACTCTTGCTAAACTTGGCTACTTCCACTTCTTGCATTTTTTTTCAGAGGTAGTACCCAGGAACATATACTTGGCCATATTCTCTACAGAAACTTCAGTTCCTGTGTTTCTCTCTCAATTTCATAGTTTCTTTGAATTTCGGAACTTTCAACGGGAATTCATTCCCGAAAGTCGATAATTCCTTATCGATGGAGAGTAATTTTTTTATCGACCTTCAGATCTCAATGTAATATAGACCACTCGATTTAATTGTTGAAACACGAATAATTCGGAACAGGTAGGAAAAAATACTGATGTGTTCAGAAAATTATTCTGAACAACATATAAAAATGGGTCCGTGTTAAAATGTGCCAAAATAATTTAAATTGATTAAAAACTATTGAAAAAATCGACTTCTACGCCAAAAAAACTCGCCATTTATATAAAACTCAGTGCATCAAAAAAATAAAAATATCCCATTGTAGAGAATAAAATACTCTACAAATTTGATGCGGAGAGTGCTGTGCAAAAAGCTTTGGCAGAAAAAAATTGCAAAGCTTAAAAAATAAATATTTCGGGGAACGATCAGCTGAGGGCTGACGCTCTGCCTACTTTTGCGCGCGCCACTCGTTCGAACACGCGCTATGCGCAGAGAATTTGAATGTACATGGCATACCCCGTCTGTGCACATAGTTCATTACTTTGCAAATAATTTGCAAAATAATGAATTTATAACAATTTAGCAAGAGACCTCTTTTGTAGACTATGAAATCTGTCACAAAATTATCTCTTGGCTAAATTCAGAAGTTCATTTTATTTATTATATAATTAAATGAAATTATTGGATGGGAATTTCAAAGAATAACCTTTTTTTTTCTTTAAAATGAAATATATTACTACGTATATTAAATATATTTAGATTCAGAAATGGAATATATATATGAAATTCGTTAGAAAACTATATTTTGGCAAAGTTTAAGAGATACGAAAAGTGGGGTAAAATGGACGCAAGCGGTATAACGGATATGTATTAGTAATTATATTTTACACTATGAAAATTACTCTAAGTTTATAGAAATATTGCAAATTGGGTTTTTCTAATTATTCCATCGGAAAGCTGAGGAAACTTATCATGGAAATGATATGTCAGATGTGATTTTTTTAATTTTTTATAAATTTCATTTTTCCCTCAAGATTTGAAGGTAAAATCCTTCTGTTTTTGAAAAATTTCAGTTTTTCGGGAATATCTCGGGTTCTATTGATCATGGGAACCTGGGGCTGATCTTAAATAAAGGGTGAGCTCATTTCCTATCGATTTATGGGGTTTAAAAAGGAATAAATCGATTTTTTCAAGTACTTATATGTTAAAAATCAACGTAATTTTGGTCGATTCTTACGGAGGAAAACCCGATGCAGCTCGCCGTGGTCTTCCTGTTGATTTTCTCGTTGTAGTGGACTGTATTTTTTGGATGACTTACTCTTTTATAGGATAAAGGATATTTCTCAGTGGATGGATTTATGGGGATTTCCACAATGATACGGAACACGTGAATTATATAAAAATATATAAACTCTTTAATGATTTGACTAGAATACACTTTATGATACTTTGACCGCACTGATTCTAGATATTGTCTCTTTGTGATAATTGTCTCAATGATTTAATTGTCTCTAATTTTCATGATTATTTTTCACACTGCACACTGCATTTAATACCGGGCGTAAATCGTTATTAAACCGTTATGCCGATCACTGACTCGATCCTCAACTCAGCGGATCTGACCGGTTCTATCGAACCTTTCCTATTATCTATCGACTAGGCGTCAGTTCCACGATAGTTGCTTGATAGTGATGAAGATCATGATGATCTTCATTTGATGAGTTTCACACGCCAAGGTTTTGCCCCGTTGGCGGCCACCGTAGTAGTAGAACTTCACTTGCTGAGTTCCACGCGACGAGTAGAAGGATTTGTGGGACCACGGCGGTGTGATCCCCCAAATTACCCCTGGTGTCGATATTGATAAGTATCTCGTTTTTATTGACCTCCTGATCCCGCGGTAAATCAGATCAGTCGGTAATTTTAGCTACTTTCTTAACATTATAGGGCAAAATCTGATTTTCCGAAAATGAGCAATGAATATTGGAACAATTGATTTTAAAAAAATTTGAACCACATAAATCGATGAGAAATGAACTCACCTTCCATTTGAAATCAACCCCAGGTCGCTGCGACAGACAGAACCGAAGATATCGTCGAAAAAGTCAATTTTTTCGATTTTCAGAAGGAAAACCTCTTCGAAACTTGGCCAAAAAAGGAGATGTTTGGGTGTTGATGTTTTACCTTAGATGTTGTAGCCGAAAATTGATTGTTTTAGTGGACTGTATATTTTAATAGATGAAATGCCCCCAAAGTAGCATCGACGCTGGTCTGAAAGTGGGACAGGTATCGATAGAAGAAAAGAAGCCGGATTTATATAAAAGTAGATATAATTTGCACTGTTGTTCTTTGGATAAAATACATATAATAATTAATATGGATATGAACCGTGCCGTTAATTTATAGATGGAGTAACGAATTGATAATTGACCGAACCGAGACAATAGATAAAGGCCCGTTAGCCGTTAATTCACACGCGTTTACATCTTGATTTTCCGTAAAAGAGTGCCCATGTACACTAGACTGTGCCAAATTTAACGACTATTTTTTTTTTCGGCTCCCAAGTGAAAATCACATTTTCCGTTACAAAAAAATAATACTCCCCAAATCCGGGCTTCCTATCTTTTTTTTCCAGTTAGCGCTCGCGTAAATGAGCATTTTTCAAGGGAAATTTCTTTAAAAATGATTTTAAACCTCAAAATTCATGGAATATGATCGTGGCGCTGAAATCAATGATTCATATAACTTAGAAGAAAAATGCTTCCTTCAGTTTATGACTACTCAAGACTTCAAACGCATTTTTCTCGAAACTATGTTTTTGGAGTCGGTGGACACGTTTTTCTGAAAACGCATGCACGTATCCCCTTGAAATTTCCGGCACAACTCCTCGATACCTGCGGCTAGTGCCTGAACGAAGAATTTTTCATTTTCCCAATTTCAAGTCATTTTACAAGAACCATGCATGAGCGAAATCTGACCTAAAATCGTACTTTTATGTTCAAAGCTCTACCAAAAATTCAAATCCTAAATTTTGAAAAATCCCTCGTTCAGGCACTAGCTGAACTCATCTACTACCCAGGTGGAAATATGCATGACATATTCTGACAAAAAATGTTATAATGTAACAAAAAATGGCAAAATATGACAAATTATCAGGGTGATGGTAAATTCTGTCATAATATTTCTTTTTTTGACATATTATGACAAGAAGTGTCATTTTTTTTCTCACCAATTATGACCGAATATGTTAGATTCGGTCATCGATCAAAAATGTCAAAAATTGTTAGAAATTGACATTTTTTGTTGAACATGTGTCAAAAAATGTCATTTGTTCTCGAAAATTTCCGACTGTTTTCTGATATTTTATGACATATTTTGATTTGTCATAAATTGACAAATTCTGATAATCAATGACATTTTCTCATGAAATATGTGATAATTTTTCAGGCATTATTTGTCATATTTTTCATGGGCATAAAGTGTAAGAATATGACAAAATATGTCATAATAAGACATATTATAACAAATTTACATATGTCATAATTAGCCATATCCTGATCAATTCGGACAAATATTTTTGGGAAAATGTGGATGTCATAATTTGACAAAAAAAGTCATAATATAACAAAATTCACAAAATATGACAATTGAAGAGAATAATGTCAAGTGTTGTCATTATATTTCATTTTTTGACATATCACAATAGAAAATATCATTTTTTTTCTGACCAATAATAACCGATATGTCAGATTTTCTCATTGACCAAAAATTACATAAATTGTGAAAATTTAACATTTTTTGTCAAACATATGTCAAACAATGACATTTGTTCGAAAAAATTTATGACCGTTCTTGACATTTTATGACATATTCTGATTTATCATCAATTGACAAATTGTGGAAATCAATGAAATTTCTTCGTGAAAAATATCATACCCTTTCGAACATAATCTGTCATAATTTTAGTAGTCATAAAATGGGGAAGTATGACATAATATGTCATAATTTGTCAGAAAATGACTGAAACTGGTAGTTCCGAAGGCGCCGCTAGAGTGTGCATTGTCGAGAACTAGTCCCGAAGCCCGCTATCGTTTCAGAAGTCATAAATTCAAACGGGCGAGCCAGTTTTCTCCGTGAATCTGACCGGGCAAAGATAATGCTCAACAAGATTACTGCATTTTTGATATTATCCGTATGGGTCGTTCCCGTACGGCATAAAAGAATAGTACCCGTTTGTGTTGGCCTTTCTACTTGTGTCATGCAATGCCATGTCCAGTCCCTTATGCTTCATCAAGGTGTACGACATATTATGTCATGAAGTCTTATAGTATATTTGGATAATTCAAAGAATGGCACAAATGCCGGAGGAATATGTCGAAATTTGTCCGATAATGACAGTTTATGAGCAATTATATCAAATTCTGACATAAGTTCTCTCTAAGATTCAGTTAAAATTTGTCATATAATAATTTTGACAGAATTTGACATTTTTCTACTGAAAATAACAAATTCGGAGAACGAGTTCAGAAATATTTTGTAATTACATGTTAAAAAGTCTCATATGATGATAAAATTTGTCGTTTCCTGTTATTTTTTCTCATTTTTTTGACGTTTATGTCAGAATATGTCAAGTGACGAGAATTGTGTGTCACACAATGAAATAAAAAAAATGACACATTCTGTCATAATTTGTTAAATTATGACAGAAATTTTTCTGGGAAAACTTGACAAAAAATGACATACTGTTCCAATAGATGGTCAAAAATGCACATATTATGACAAAAAAAGTCAAATTATAACATTTTATGATAGATTCTGTGAAAATCTGTCAAATTATGACGGATTTTTTTTCAAAATGTGTCAAATTTGATCAGAATTTGACATTTTCTGGCCGAATTTGACATGCATATTTCCACCTGGGTAATCGAAAAAATTTGCTTTTTCGATTTCAGATGAAGTGCCTTTGAGTTATCATGTCCACCGCAAAACTACTTCATTACATGGGTTTCGAAAAATTTACTCGCATCGAGAGAATTTCAGAAATTTTCCAATGGAAAATTCAGGAAATATGGTTTAGATATTTTCATGACATATCTAGAAATGGAATGAATTGATTTATTTTTTATATGGAAAAAAATCGAGGAAGTAGAGCTTTTTTCACCGTCTGAAATTCATGTGAACCCTTAAAAATTATGAGTAAAAAAAATTGAAATTAAATTGTAATTATGAAAGGTTGCGATTGAGAAGGTTTAGCGATAATTACATGGAAAATAACATTTTACATGAAAAAATCTATTTTTTAAGAGTTTCATCATAAATAAATTCATAGTTCATTACTAACACCCAATATAGCTCGACACGCGTGCGGAGCGCGCCTCCCAATTCTAGTATGAAAAGAAAATAATTCCACAGTTTCCAAATATCATAAAGATTGAGAACTTAAAAATTATTGAGTTAAAATGAAAGAGTTGATTCATCTTACAGTTTCTCCCATAAGGACTCATGTCTTTATACTTCTTCATAAATTCATTGAAAGCCCTGCGAAGATATGAGTCCTTACGGGAGAGACCAGCAGAGATTCTGGAGAGACACGAGAGACACTGTAAAGTTAGTTGTGGGAGTCTCGATACACGGCAGTGACCCGAAAGTCTTCCTGGGAGTCCTTGAGGACCATACAAGACTCTCAAAGACTCAAAAATTCTAGCTCGGGTTGAGCGTAGTGGTGAGGGAGTCGCGACGTACGTTATACGTTAATAATTATCTGTCAATCACCGTCAATATACAAATGGGGGGGGGGGGGGGGGAGGTCAAGTTTACGGAACTAAATATCTCAGCAAACAATGCAGATACGTCCTTTATAGTTTGGACCGTTTTTGCAGCTCGTGATGTTCTCTACAAAAAAGATATCGGGAGAAATTGCTCTATCTCCCTTAGTTTCCGAAATTGTCTCAAGAAAATATCAGTGGGAAAATCCAATTTTCTCTATAATTTTTTTACAATATCTCGGAATATTCGAAATTTGGAGCTCGAAAATCGATTCGACTATACACAAAATCGGGGTGAAAAGATCTTATTTTCCATTTGCCATTCACTTCACATCACTGTGATCATTAGACTCTGAGATATTCACAAAAAACCGTGGAAACAAGACAAAAAAAAATATTTTTTGCCATCATTTATTAAGAATATCTTGAAAATTGATGGCGATACGCCCTCTTTGCCTCAATGCTCCTTCAGAGCTCTTGAAATTATCTGTAAAGAAAGTGTGGGAGCGAAAAAGGTATATCTCTAGTAATTTCCGAGATATCCTCGAAGAAAGATCGACAATTATTCTGTTCCAAGTGGATTTCATCGTTTATTGTTATCCGATATCAAGAAATTACCAGTGCACAAATCGAAACGAGTGGAAAGAGACAGAATGGTTATCATCAATGAGTTGAGCGAAGATTCCATAGGGAGAATGGGAGGGTGGGGCATGACGCCCCTCCCCCTGAAGATTCTGGCAAAAAAATCGTTCCTTGTCAAATCATGATACTTTTGACATATTCAATGTTTTCCGAATGATTGTCATTGTTTTTCTCGTAATGGGCTTTATTGAACGAAGTTTATGCAGAATCCGAGGAATATTATTGTTTTGGTCAGGAGAAACTTTTTGTAGAATTTTCTAGATAATAGATAATTCAGTTTTTCTTCATTTTCCGAATTTTTTTTCTACCTGAAACTTAAGGTTGTCCATTATGCCCCGAATTTTGCAGATACGCGTAAAGATCACTGAATACATGAAAAACATCATGATTTGTCGAAAAAAAATTAAAAAATTTTGACCAAATTTTTGAGGTAGCTGGTCTTGTTTAACCTGGTCCGTCTTGCCCCACACCCCCTACATGCCATAATTGCTCTATCTCTAATATTTCAAATATTTCACTGGAACTCATGTGAATTAAACGAAAATAACCTCAATGTATCTTGATAGAATTAGCGAGAATGAATGTCCGATCTGTCGCTATACGCAGACCATGACACTCTCGAGTCTCTCTTGCTCTACAAAAAAAAAAAACAATACCTGCCTTTGCGTCAACACAAGCCTTTAAAAAGAGCGAGGGGGTCATACATTTCAAGTATGAGGGTCACACTTGCAAGTTTTTCATTTTCCTATTTTTTTTCTTTCTAATAAAAAAAGGAACTATCGATTACTGAAGGGTTCTACTGGAAATAAATATGACGACAATATCAAGATGAGTACAGTTAAAATTCTTCTTTCTTGTGTAAGCTTTGATACTGAATACGATTCATTTTCCCTAGTCCCCTTTTTTTTTATTTCATTCTTCGTTTTGAAACTCTTCAATGCATAAGATCAATACTCACAATGGAGAGAGAAAACGAGTGAACAATGGACAAAAAACTTGGATAGATGATCTCTTGATATTTAACCAAAAGCTTTGTGTTACCATTCACGATTTTCTTTTTTACAATAATTTAATCTGTCTGATTTGTGCTTTCTTTATTTTCTCCTTCCATTCTCATCATTCGGATGGATAGGAGTAGTGTAGGACAGAAAAAATAGGGAATACTCCTCATGGATAATTGACAGTTAACGTTGAATTCACGACGAGTGGTTTTTTTTGCCAAATTGGATGGCAATTCGATTGGCTATTCTCTCCACAGAAGTTTATCTCCAGTCTCCAATTCCATCCCGGTTTGCGACTATCTCCTGCTCTCTTTTTTTCCCTTTTTTTTTGCTTTCCTACCATCAGAAAACCTGGCACTCTATTGCGGTTGCCTTCGGCGATGTTTTTGCTAGCTGTGTGTGTACATCGATGATAAGTTGTTTTTTTTCCTTGTTTCATCCTTGCCTTGTTCCCCGTTTTTGTCTAGCTGGATCTCCCAATATTGTAAGGAGAGTTCTATTTCAAGTTCAACTGCTGAGTCTGCTTCCATTCAACATGAAGTTCATTATTCAATCGCACTCGTTGTCTCTTGAACGAAACTGATTTCGTTATGATTTCTTTATAACTTCCTATTTCAAAATACTTGTATTGTGACGAATACTTTTTGATTCTATCAAAGAGAGTGCAATTGTGATAAAATAGAATGTCAAGAACCTGAAGAAGCTTAAATGATAAGCGAAACGTCACAAATTGACAAGATTCTAGTATTGAATTCATAACCTCTCAGTCTCTCATGATATTCATTGAATTCTTTCTCCTTTCTTGATGATTTTTCGATACGTCGAGAGTCTCTATTCAGTGGTAGTTTTCTTGTCATACAAGTTCTATAACCGCAATGTATAAGATCTTGTTTTTTTCGGAGAGGGAATGGTAAAACGTTGCATTATAAGGATTGCCCTTAATGCTAATCTTGAAATCAGACGTTCGAAAATAAGAACATAGTGAAGCAGTCAACGGAACATTTTGAACTGGTCACGGGACCAATCCAGTTGACCAATCAGTGGACCAAGAAAAGAGCGAAGCGCGAACGCAAAAGACTCTCTGGACACTCGGCACCTAGCTCTCGTAGCATTCAGAAGCGTTCCTTGAATGCCACCTTTTGTCTATCGCGAATTATATATTGTATAATGAATTTATTTCTTGTGAATGAAACACTGAAGTGATAAGCAATTAATGTGTTCTTTGATTAATTGCCCAACCACTTCAATAGACCAACAAATGAATATGTCATCTCCCTAAATTTCGGGGAGGAATTTTCTGTAGAATATATTTCTTTAAACAATAATCTGAAGCATATACTTTCTTCTATTTCAATTGGGCTTAAATATACATTAGGGTGGGCCAAATAAAACACTATTTTTTTTTCAAAAGTTACCATCACAAAATGGTTGAGGATGACGAAAAAGTGAACCTGTCAAATTTTTAGCTCTTAATATCAATATTACTAACTGCCTCGTTGCAATTTTCTATTTTCCATTTAAATAACACAGTAAATTTTTTTTTTCAACATTGGAATTCTTTACCTCACTAACGGTTTGGCATATTGTGATAATCAAGACATATTCTTGTGGAAAATTGGACGATCTATAAAAACGTTCACATGTAATTTTTCGGTGAATCTACTGGTTCGGAAGTTATTCAGTGTTGAAGTGGAATTGCTGGTTAATTTAACGGTTTTTCACATTTTTTCCGAGAAAAAAATGTTTGAAAATAAAAAAATCTCATAATTTCCCCAATTCATGGTATATTCTTCCATGAGACTTCGAAATTCTCTTCAAATTCTCAGTTTATCTATGGAAATTATGTTTTTAATTGGCATTATACTCTCAAATTGATTATTCAACCGATTTTTATCAACTGTACCATCATGAATGGGAAATTTTCACTGCATATAATCATGTATTCATGTGAAATCAATATTTTTCGCTCCAGAAAAAGTTGGAAAGTTGACTCAATTTCTTTAGATGAAAAATCAATTAATGAAAACAAATACGTGACGAAAATACACAAAATTGAAATTCAATCCATTTGATTTATCCATCAGGAGATGCGGTAGCGTCTCTCGCCAAGTGCGTGTTTTACTCTATATAACCGGGCGAGAGGCTACTGTACCTTTATATACGGCTGAAAACTACATCCAAAAATTGCAAATTTAGTTACTCAAAATATAGCAGATGTAAAAAATTTATTTTTTAAATCTCAATTTAACTCATCATTCTCTTCAATATTATATAATTAATAAATTATAATATATGATATTCATTGAATGAAAAATAGTGCCCCAAAAGTTTATCTGAACACATTTCGTGTGGACAGTGTAATTGTATTGCCACACGGATAGGGAAACGGCGACCGGGTAGTGGTGTGCGTGCACACAGACGCGGCCCGGTGCTGCTGAGTACGACGCCGTAACTGTGTTGCTTACACACACAGAGGGGCGGAGCTTCACGAATGGATGAGGCCCCTGTGTGTGTGTGTGAGCATTTTCATTGCGCTGTAAGAAACCCAGCGAATAATCTCAGAAATTAAGCGAGATACGCCTTTTCTCTACTGAAGTTTTTCTTTAGAGAATTTTAAGAGCTTCAAAATATACCTAGAAAAATTTCGCTATCTCGTTTAGTTCCTGAGATATTGCACGTTCCTGAGCATCATATTCAGAAGAAACTACTGTTAAAAAGTAGTAGCCGCTAAGGAAAGGAGAATTCTATTTTTTGTCATTTGATTTCACTCAATATCTCGAAAACCAAACGAGATGGCGAATTTTTTGTTGCTACCTATTTTTCAGACCTTGACATTCTCTACAAAAAAGGTCCAGTGCTATCAGAGCGTATCTCGCACATTGAGATTTCAATATGAAAAAATATCGGCAAATGATGCTTTTTACGAAAATTTATCAAGAAACTTTGCTTGTAATTTCTGAAATTTTCTATATAAAAAATTTCTTTAAAATTCTGCCAAGTCCAATCATTCCTGAGATATTCTCATTCAATTGATAACTATACTGCTGCAAAAGTATTGAAACAGGGAGAAAAAACAACCATGCGTAGCATGGCTTTTAGAAAAAAATCACCAATTGCGCGTTTTTGGATTCAATTTAATTGGGCTAAAAAAGATTTAAAATCGTAGTTTAGCCCCAAGTACTCAGTGTAAACGGAAAAGCGCAAATTTTGGATTCAGTAGCAATAATAGAAAAAAACAGAAGCCGAAACAAAAATTCTAAAAACGTTCTTGGCTGGGTGATCAGTATCAAACCATATGAGCACAGCTCATAATAAAACGTTTTTTGAATTTTTGTTTCGGCTTCTGTTATTTTCTATTATTGCGACTAAAATAATTTGAAATTTGCGCTTTTCCGTTTGCGCTGAGTACTTAGGGCTACACTACGATTTCAAATCTTTTTTAGCCCAATTAAATTGAATCCAAAAACGCGTACTTGGCGACTTTTTTCTAAGAGTCATGCTACGCATGGTTGTTCTTTTCTGCCTACTCAACTTACAGGCAAATGTTGCAGGGGAAGAAAGTAAAGCTTCAATGATTGTCGATTGAAAAGAAATAGTATTTGTTCGACAAAATATAGATAACTCCATTTTTCATGTATTTCACATAACAATGCAATTACATCAAATTGTTTCCATTGCAATTTGAACAGTGGATCAATTTTTTCTGTCAATCCCTTATCTCAGAGAAATTGGCGACGATATTGCAGTTTTCATTTAGGGTTGGCAGTTGCATTTTTGTTGAAGCTGGCGAACGTCCT
The DNA here is from genome assembly GCA_963942555.1 of Aleiodes leptofemur. Taxonomy (NCBI): domain Eukaryota; kingdom Metazoa; phylum Arthropoda; class Insecta; order Hymenoptera; family Braconidae; genus Aleiodes; species Aleiodes leptofemur. Next base: position 11,148,628 of record OZ012621.1, read on the forward strand.
ATCTGAGAAATTCACATCCGGTCATTAATCAAAGATAATAACTATCGATGGCCGAGTAACTGTCAAGTACATCCTTCCAACACTTTGATAACGAATACCGTGGAGCATATTATGATTCAATTCAATTGAAACAAATAATTATGAACTGACAGAGGCTCAACTCGTTGGTCATGTTTGTTGAAAAAAATGAGATACGGAGCAGTATTTTCCATCGAAATAATGCTTTCCTACAGTTGACCAGCAGTGCTATTTGACACAAACGAAATTCATTGGTTTCGGAAATGCTTTTTCGATCAAAAATACCGTTCTGTGTCTTATTCTCTTTCTGCGAATATGGCACCTTTGAGATGAATCTACACCAAAACTTTGTGAGTAGTTTTCATTATTAATGTGAAAGGCAGTTACGTGATATTTTATATCTTTCATGGATATAGTTAATAGGCATATATTAATACTCGAGAGGTATATTTCATTACATAATTAGTTTCAAAAATGAATTAATAGAGTAGATTTGAATCGAGAAGGGGAAGAAAATAGTCAATCAATCTTTGACTAGGAAAGTATTGTATCTTAAAAGAAACCGAATATTTTCATATTTTTGCCCTCATTAATTCCAATCAACTTTCTCAATTACTCCAGAGAACTAAGTAATTAAGAAACTGGAAGAGTCTATTTTTTTTTATTGACAGTCTATTCTGCTCACTACCCGAGAAAAAAAGATTATATATAACTATATATAATTATATATAATATTATATATAATTTATATAGAAAAAATGGCCCTATATAATTATCTATAATTATACGTATTTATATAAAATTATATATAATGATGGGCTTTTTTCTATATTTATATATTTTTTCCTTTCCTGGGGTATAAGCTGGAGACCGATTCTCATTTCGACCATTTCCTATACATAATCAAAATTTTCAAAGGGAAAAATTTTTTAAAAAAGTGTGTCTGAGTGGGATCGAACCCGGGACCTTTGGGATATCAATCCGTTACTCTCCCAAGTGCACCGCCGGCATTTTAGATAATAATAGTGAAATTTTAATCCTGATAATCTCATTTTCACCTCCTTTTCTTGGGCTGATTGAAATAAATCAAAGTAGTTTGATCATGAGTCCTTGGGGTCGCTTAGTGTCTAGGCAGAAATAAGATAGAAATCAAGAGTCTATCTAGGGTGACTCTATTTTTCTATGATTTGTTTTCACTGAATATCTTGGAAATTAATCAAGATAGCGCAATTTTCTTTCTATCCTTTCTTATAAAAAATTTTGAGAACTCCAAAAGAGTCTGGAAATAACGATGGCGGATCTCTATTCATTTCCAAGATGTACTCAAAAAACGAATGAAGAAAAAATGAGAATTCTCATAATTTACCTCTTCACACCTGGAATGCGATTTGAGAATTAATGAAAAGATTATTCCATTGCGCACTGAAAACAGATGTCCTGCACTTACTACCTTTTGCCACGGAAATGCCCATTTTGGCACATGCGACTTTTTACGTCTAAGCCCTTGATATATTTTTTACACGCAATTATAATTATAATTCAATTTATAAAATTATAATTTTTTCTACTATATATGATTATATATAAATATGTATAATTATATATAATTCTATATAATTCTATATAATCACATCTTTATTTCTTTGTGATAGTATATATAATTATGCTGAACTATATATAATTGAATATAATTATAGATATATTCTATATAGATCATATATAATCATATATAATTACAAAGAAATATATATGATCTTTTTTCCCCGGGTATTTATTTCTTGCGCATATCTCAGATACTGAACGTTATCATTCCCGCACAGTAGCCTCAGTTACACTACCTATTTCGGTACCAGGCTTTGAGAGGTAATGCTAATTATTCTTTGAAATCAGGAATTTGACTTTTTCGAATTTGAAATCCAATAATAATAACCGAAAACGCAATGTTTCTTCCTACGGGTCATCCTCCACTAAATCACATTAGTTTTCTTGATCATAATTAATCCTCAGAAGAAATTTCCCCCCTGTTTTGTGAACTTGACGACTTCGAATTATTTCATTATTTTTTTTGCCGGAATTTTTGAGAACATTTCGTGACCACTTTTTCTAACAAAAACAATAGGTATTGACTGAGGAAAGTCCCCAAGTATCTTCCAACCAAAGACACTGAAGCAGCACGGGATGAAAAATCAGAGTCTCCCGAACGGGGGAGAGAAACATCTTCATATTGATAATGATTATATTCATGCCAACACGACAATTTTTGAGAGAATCTAGCGTAAGATGAGCAGTCTATTTATAGAACATTTGAGGTCCTCCAAAAGTTTGCGTTTTCGAAAATATTATTGACAATTCCTCATTTTAGCCACCATTGTGTCTCAAAATGAGACCCCTGGACTTACAGGGCAAAGTAGACTGAAAAAAACTATTTATTCAACCGAAAAACAAATCGAAGTTCGGACAAAAAAAACAATTCTTTTCTAACCTGAATATTAATTGCTATAACATTATCGAATAATTTTGAGGCAGAATTTCCGATTGCAGAATTAAAGAGAGTAATTGAACAATTTTTCGGTTGATCGAAATTCTGCTATGTGAGCTTTCTTTCTCATTCGCTCATTCTCCGTTGTTCCCGTTGGGGCTGGTCCCCAAGTTCGAGGTGCATCGAAATTCCTGGTTCTTCACTTTCCTGACTGTTTTTAATTCCTTAAAGGCCTTCAGCTTCTTCCGTTTTTTCGCCCTCCTCATCAGACATTTAAAAGCTCAGGAACTTTCCCGAATTGATGTCAATGCTTTCATCTCCATCTTCTTCGATCTCTATTTCAACCACCTTGGCATTGGAACAAGTTTGGCCCTCTCAATTGGTTCATATAATCGAACAGCTTAGTCCATATCTACGACAACCGCAGTTTCCCTTGCATCAATCTCTGCAACTGCAATTAATCATCCTGAGCAATGCTGCTGGCGCAGCTTCCTGTTCAGTAGTTACTGGGAAAGTGGAGAACCAGGAATATCAATGCAGCTTGAACTTGGGGACCAGCCTCAACGGAAAAAGATGGAGAATGAGTGACTAAGAAAAAAAGCCCACGTAGCAGAATCTTGATCAGCCAAAAGATTGTTCAATTTCTCCCTCTAATTCTGCAATCGAAAAATGAACAATTTTTTTGAGGAGGAATTCCCGATTACAGAATTAGAGGGAGTAATTGAACAATCTCTTGGCTGATCGAAATTCTGCTATGTGAGCTATGCAATTCACGAAAAATCTCGACAAATCTCTCGAGATAGTGAAAAAATCTGGAGATATCGGAAAACTCTAGAATAGCGAAATTTCTAGATGTCTGGTTTAATCTCAAATTTTGGAATTCTTGAGAAATCTTGATTTTTTCTGTGCGATATATCGTATTATATGCATATTATCTTACATTCATGATTCTATTTTCGGACTTCGATTTGTTTTTCGGTCGAATAAATAGTTTTTGCTTCCGAATGGAAGCATTGTAATCGTGATTTTTTTCGAATTTGAGATTTCATCGGATTATGACTCCAAATGTTCTAAAATGTCGGAAAAAAATATTTTTTTCACATGTCTGTGTGTATGTATGTGTGTGTGTGTGTGTATGTGTGTGATGACACGTTTCATCACTTTATGCAGAAACGGCTGCATGTATCGATATGAAATTTTGAGGGAATATTCACTACGCAAGCGCAATGCTCTCTGCGAAATTTCAGCTAAATCGGTTCAATGGTTCTCAAGAAAAAGCGAATTGTCAAAAAATCGTTTTTTCGAGTTTTCTCAGCGAAAAATCAATTGACAGCGTCTATCCTCCGCGAGGAGATGCGCGCTGATGAGGCGCACATTAAACCCCGGGGGTGACCAGGGCTCCGATTTTTATTTTTTTTTTTATATTTTTTTTACTATGATTTTCGAAAAATCGCGGTTATTGCAATAACTTAAAAAATATTTGAGCTAGAGACTTCAAATTTGGTGTGTTTATACATTTTATGAGTGCCAACTTTGCTATTGAATTTCAGCTGAATCGGTTCAATAGTTCTCGAGAAAAAGTGAGTCATCAAAAAATCGTTTTTTCGAGTCTTCTCAGCGAAAAATCAATTTACAGCGGCTATCCTCCGCGAGGAGATGCGCACCGATAGGGCGCACATTAAACCCCCAGGGTGACCAGTGCTCCCATTTATACTTTTTTTATTATATTTTTTTTACTGTGATTTTTGAAAAATCACGGTTATCGCGATAACTTAAAAAATATTGGAGTTAGAGACTTCAAATTTCGTGTGTTTGTACATCTTATAAGTGCGAATTTCTGTATCAAATTTCAGCGTAATCGACCGAACAGCTCCTGAGATATTGTTGAAAAACTATTCCATGCAATGAGCGTATATGCACGGAACTGCTTGTCTGACCATATCCAAGTTGAGCTTGAAAGATCAGTTTAGATGACCATCACCAATCCTAAAAATTTCAGATTTTTCAAAGGATTCTTCTACAAGAATGCTGAAATTTTTTTTTTTTCAGAAATTCAAATTTTTTTCAATTTTTTTCTAAGGTCACTAGTATTTATCATTTCATCATTAGAAAGTAGATAATTTTTGCTAAATAAATAAGACCTTATTCATCCTGATAGAATAACGCGAAGAACTGGAAATTATTCCTTATACTTAAACTCTAATTTCCAGATTTTTAATTTGAAAGGAATCTCATATTTATTCTGTACTATATGTTATATTTATTATTCGAAGTCTTATTCAAAATAGAATTATCATTCAAAATAAAATAATTAAAAAATCAAGTTTCCCTTTCGATTACTGCACGGCCTGGTACATCAAGTTCCCCAAATCGAGTAATTTGATGAAAAAAAAAAGCATTCAGTGTAGTGTTGACTTTTATTACATTTAGTGACCAGAAGTATTACTGGAGGGTCGCAAGTTAGACTCATGATATGGATTTTGGAATTTTAACTGTAAAATTTACATCAATTTATTTAACTGACAGTATAATAGACGGTGGTGTGATTAGTTTGAGAAATAAGTTCTGGGAGCCCACGCTATCTCACTTAGAAGAGTATCCGACGCATTACTGGAGGGTTCTGAGTTCGACTCGCTAGGGGTTCGAGGTTTTTCAAAATCAAAATTATTGCTTAATTTTCATTTTCAAATTAATGAAAAATAAATAGTTGAAAATCCATTCGGAAGCTCTATGCCAATTGCATTGGCATAATATTAAATGTTTTTCGTAATAAATTCCTCAATAGTAAAGACATCATTGAGTGAATAACGAAGGGTGAAATTTATGGAAAATGCCCATAGGGTGAAGCGCCTGCTTGTTTCAATTAATATCGCTGAGGAATCATTTCAAGCCTTTCTACTCCTACTGGTTGAAACGTTATTCTACGTTCTTGACGTCACGCACGAGCTCTAACACCGTGGGCCAACTTCGCACGGCCGCATCTTCAGAACGTTAGGCCGAAAAAATAGCCGAGGAAAAAATAGACCACACCCAAAATGGTCTATGGAAAAAATAGACTACGCAAAAAATGGCCCCCACCCAACTCCCCCACATCAACCATATTGACCACCCACCCACTGTCCATTCACCCGACTCCCCCACATCAACCATATGAACCACCCACCGAACTCCCCCACACCGACCATATTAACCACTCACCCACTGTCCATTCACTCAACCCCCCTTCCCTCACCCAACCCCGACATCGACCATATTAACCACCCACTCACTGTTCATTCACCCAATTTTTTGCAGGGGTTATTTTTTCCGCGGCTATTTTTTTCATGGGCTATTTTTTCCGTCGGCTATTTTTTTAATGGGCCACTTTTTCCGTCGGCTTTTTTTTCCATGGGCTATTTTTTCCGCAACTCCTTCAGAACTATTATCTGATTCGTAATAAATGATGGAAAATTTTTTATGGAAAATTTCATGAGGAAACTTTTCAGATTCGATATTTTTTTGGATTTAGTCCATATTTCCAGAGATATTTGGACAAATATTGAAAAAAACATTTGTAAAGAATTGTTCCATACCCGAAAACTTGGAAAAATGGAGTTATTTTGTTTTATCTTTTCACTACTGAATTTCGTCATCAGTTCTCGGTGCATCCCTCGTGGGAATCGAGTCGTCAGATTCTGTAGAAAAATGACAGAAGCTGCAGACTTCTGTAGAAATACATCAAAACTGGCTAATAATTTATGTCAGATTTCGTCAAAATTCGGTCAGAATCGGACATATATTGATCATATTTGAAACTTTCGATCAAAAATGGGCGATTTCTATCCGTACATTGGAACAAACAGGTCAGATATCGTCATATTCATCCAAAAAAAATCTCATAATTCGACAAATTATCGAAGAATCTGCCATGATCTGTCATAATTCGGGTGGAAATAGGGATGGCAAATTTGTCAAAAAATGTCATGATGTGAAGTATTTTCACAGAACCTATCATAAAATGTCATACTTTGATGTTGCTTCCGAATGGAAGCTTGACAAACGTAAGAATCTTCGATTTTGATTTTTTTGTTGCAAATCACTTAAAATGATGTGGAGAGTCTGAAAATGATATTTAGAAAAACATGTTCGTGTGTGTGTGTGTGTATGTATGTCTGTGTGTCTGTGTGTTTTTTTTTTTTTTTACTTAAAAACGGTGAAACCTTGACCGAGAAATCTCATATTTTTACTATATATTGGTCGTGATAAATGTTTTCTTTTGAGACCTCGTTAGTTGGAATTCATTCAATAGATTTTTTAAGATATGACCATTTTTCGATTTTTTCAAAAAAATTGATTTTTCAAAAAGTTTTCAACTGATCTCATGCAGATTGATGTATAATATTTGACATCATATTCTGTCACTGCGTGAATTTTTTCAGATTTTTCTAATGCTTGGTTTTTAAATTATGTCGACTCTTATAATTTTTCATGCAAAATGTTGTTGCTTCAATAACAACCGGAAAAATTAAGATAAAAATATGAAATTTGGCTCACACATTGGTCTTCTGAACCTGCAGCTTGGGATTGTTACTGGACAGCATTGGAGAAATATTTTTTTAAATAGGAATGATTTTTCAAAATTTCAATTTTTTCATTTTTTCTCAAATTTAGAATAAGTTCACGAATGATTACATCCAGATTGAGGAATAATATTCCTCACAGACACTATATTATCTAACTGTGTGAATTTTTCCAGATTTTTCTCGTCATTAGTTTTCGAGTTATTTCGATTTCACTAATATTGCATGAAGAATGTTGTTTGTTCGATAAAAAAAACCGAAGTAGTAAAGATATGAGCTTCGAATTTCACTCACATTTTGGTCTCGATCGAATATATTGTTTATTATGCAAAGTGGTTATGAATCAGTATAGTTGATGTAACTTTCAAGAGCAATAAAGATAAGTATTAATATTCTACAGAAATTAATATTCATCTTGATTATCTGAGGATCTTAACCCATATTCTTTTCAAAAACCCAGACGGAAAAATTGAAAAGGATAGTCACTAATTATAGACTTGAGTTATGTTCTTCATCCTTCTAAATTGTAGATTTTGTCATATCCCAACTTTTCGATTAATATATATCCATTATTGTTGACTCCACCTTGATATAGTGGAAAGTTCTACTATGGAAAAGAAAGAAAAAAAATATATCACTCAATTGAATTGACAGAATTTGAAATTTTCCAAAAAATTTGTGGGAAACTTAAATTTTTCATGAAGAATTTCTTTGGACTGTCTACGAATTGTCTTCTAAAATTCTGAGGCTGGTTGACGTTGGTTCTCGGTAAAGTCTGAATACTAACTTTCAGTAACCAAGGATACTGAAATGAATGAATAAATAGAACCATGAAAATATAATAACAATATGAAATTGAATAGGTATAAAAGGTGGAACCATTTCTTATCAAAAGTAATTTTATAGTTTTTTCAATAAAACAAAAATCTGGGTATTATTATTAAAGGGATATTCAAAATAAAACGATCACTCATAGAAAGGCGCACCATTCGGAAGCAGCTTGCAAATGAATTAGCAGATAAAACTATAATGATAACCATAATGATAGCAAGTTCCCACTTGTTTCGTATATCAATTAGTGAAATCATTTTTCTGGGGTGTATTGACGTTTGTTGTCGGAATATGAAAATGTTTCACCATCAATTGGAACCTCATCATATTTCGTCAAATTTTCCCACAGAAAATTGTATCATAATTTAACACTCCATCAGGGAAGCTAACCAACGAGTATTATACTTTTAAGCCGTATAAGAAAGACCCATACGGATAATATCAGAAATGCGGTGATGTCGTTGCCTAACACGATCCTTGTACGATCGAATTGTCACAGAAAACTTGCTTGCCGGTTTGAATTTATGACTTATGAAATGATAGTGGGCTTGGGGACTAGTTTTCTATAATGCGCGCTCTAGCGGCGCCAGAACTACCAATTCCACTCATACACATAGCATTATATGACATATTATAATGCTTAGAAGATGACATAATCTGTCATGATTTGACATACTATATTCAATTCTATCACTTTTCATCATGATTCTACATTTTCCAACGTGCCTCTAAGAATTACTGTTTGTCCGAATATGATATTAAATGACATATTACGATAGAAAATATTTGACGAAATTTGAAATATGCTGACATCATTCTTGATATTTTATCATCGTCAAATTCTGACAGTTGATAAAACGGCATAAACAGTTGAAAAATGGCAGAGAAATAGAGGCGATAATATTACAAAGATTGTCATTTTTCGAAATATTTGGACGTTATATGACACGGCGAAAAATGTCATGAAGCGACAATGAAAATTCATAATTTCATGTGAATAAATGACATTTTTGGACATGATTGATTGATTGATTGATTGATATTTTTATTATTGTTCGAGGGTCGAACAAAATACAAAGAATAGTGACATATTGTCACCATGATCAAAGCGAATAGTACATTGATGCAAATGAGCTAGCATAGTAAGCAGTAATAGCGATACAGTTAATCAATGAGAGTACTATATAAAGATAATTAACTAGAGAAAAAGCGAGGCGCATAGCACAAAACGCATGAGAATAAGAAGCTCTAATATAATGACAATAAGGACGAAAGAAAAATCGAAATAAAAGTAAAGATAAGAAATAAAAAATAAAAAATATATATAAAAAAAAAAAATAAAGATAAAATGACAGTAGCATAATGTTGTTATAATTGTAGTTGTTACTATTGCTATTATTGTTGTTATAGTTGTTATAGTTGTTATAAGCCAACGACTGAAAGGAAAAGAAAAATAAAAATAAAAATGCAGAAAGTGTAGGGAGGCAGCACTCGGTGAGGGGAGTCACAGAGTGAGCTCTAGTTTAAGTAGGAAGATCCAATCTGGTTGCCAGTTCCCATTGCTCAACATTGAGCTGCCATGCTTTCAGGAGAGTGCTGAACTGAGCAGGGGTCCTTGCATCACGGATGTGTGGAGGCAATTCATTCCAGAGTATAGGTCCAGAAACACAGAAAGCGTGCATATAACTGTCAGTACGGTAGTACGGTACAGCAAGAAGATCGCCAGCACGTAAACCTCGTCTGGGCTGTCGTGACACCTGGATCGATAGCACATCGGCTAAACATGACATGATGATGACACAAACGATCAAATAATGACAATATATGCCATCTAATCGATTTGTCATAGTACGATACGCTCTGTAAAAATTCGTCCTAAGAATTCTGACACAACTTGGAGAATTATGTCGAATTTCACACTATTATTTCATTATCTGTTCAGTTCTCACTGTATGACATTTTTCGTAATTGTTTGACATTATTTGTCGAAATCTGACGAGTCGATTCCCACAAGGGATGTCTCGGAAATTGAGGAAGCTAGAACGATTTCACCATCATCCTTTTGTGTAGCTCTTGAAATTCCCCACAAAAATGGATTCACGCAGAAAGAGCGTATGTTCATTAGTTTCCAGGATATTTCCAGAGAATTCAGTCTAAAAATTGAATTGTCCTATTTCGTCTGATATCGCATTTTCTTCAATAATCGCTTTTGGATAATATGTTGGAAATTGAGTGACGTAAGGCCATTTGGCATCAATTCTCTCTCTTAACCTTTGGGATTACCCTACTACAATTAGCTCCTGTATCCAGTATCCTGTAGCACTCGAAATTTATTTTCCGTTTTACGGGAAAAATGGTTGAATACTTTTTTGTAGAGAATTTAATTTTCTACAAAAATGGTCATGACTATTTTTGCCGTGAGATGTATATTCATGGAGATATTTGCTAAAAACTGTCGTAGGTTTCATAAAGTGAGCATTCTAAGTATTGAAAATGTTAGAAAAAATATTTTCCAAAATATGGAGAAATAAAAAGCCAGTTATAATGATCATAATATTATATGAAGTTAATAGAGAGAATAGCGCACCCATCAATTCTATTCCAGAAATAAATAGTGATTTTTTTTCGAAGCACACTGTTCAATCCCACGTTTGAAGTAAATCTTCTTTGGTATTTTTGATATTCTTAGTCCTATAGTTATCTAGAATTTGAATAATGAATTGCTTCTGTTCTTCATCCTTCGTAAATGAATCGTTGTACTCTTGCATCAATTTCATTCCTCGTTCTGCAGTGTCATTCATAACTGACACATTTCTCACAACGTTCAAACATTCTTGATAATTAGTATTTTCTGACCAGCTTTCACAATTTTCTTTCAGCCAGCTCGTATCTAACCCAAGTTTATCGAAGAAATTGATAGAATGAGGATTGACGAACTGTTCTAATCCTTGTTCGAATAGCTTGGGTACATCTGATTGAGATATCAAAGCTCTTTTACTAATCTGAATTTGACCATCGTTCAATGAATTGAGTTCATCTGCACCATCTGAAGTATCGAACAATTTTGTGACCATTTTCTTCTTTGTTTCTGTATCGACATCTTCATCGAATAAAGCCATCAAACAATTTTCAGGATTCAGATACCATAAATGGTTTAGAATTTTATCTAAAGCAGCTTTAGCTATTTTTTTTATTGATAGTTTGAAAGTTCTGAATAGATTTGATCAATTGGAAATCACAATTTGGGGCTTTGACTGATGATGGAGCTGTAATCCATATTTTCACATAAATTTTCACAATAAATACGCAAATCGTAGCTAGGCTCTTCTTTTCCACCGATGTTAATTGGAAAGTAGCTCGTAAGAGGAAGATTTTTAGACAGTATATTGCTTTGGCCATCCACCCTGCTTGGTGCAGAGCTCCAGGAAAACGAAATGTGACTTCATCCGGTATCTTTCCAATGAATATTGACGTCAATTTCAACACTTCTAAATAATCCTTCCTTTCATGATTCAAACTTAGTTGTTTCTCAACAAATTTATGTATATCGAGAATATTATCCTTCAATATATCATGAATCATCGGATCTTCCATTCCACTTTGGAATTTCGTTAGGTCTAATGCATCCCATCCTTTTTTAAATCTACCGAATAGGGGTACATTTAGTCCAGAAAAATTGGAGATTCGACTGTAAAATACAGCTCTTAATATAACTTCAAATATATGATGTCGGCATGGAAATAGAAGAAGATCTTTTTATAATAGTCCTTGAATCAAAGCTGCTGCACCATTGAGTCGGCCTGTGTTTGAAGCAGTGGTATCACAACATAAATCAACAACCGAATCACTAATCCCATATTCTTGTAGAGCTTCAAAAACTGCATTTGCCATTGCATTGCCGGTAGAATTTTCCAGTTGTGGTATTGATAAAATTTTAGTTTCTTTACCAGATGAAACTACTATTGGAAGACGTTCCACGAAATTTCTACCGGTGATATCAGGTAAGTGTTTACCATCCCAATGAACAATCAATCGACAAAGATTTGTGTTTATGAATCTTTCCTGAATTTCTGCAGCTCTTTTTTCCCGGAATTTTTCACGTTTTTGTTTAATTGGAATTCTATTAATAATGTATTGACAGGCATCAAGATCAACAGCTTGGAGAAAAGTAATCCGTAAATTGACTGCATTACGAACACTAATTTTACTTTTATCCAACATCGTGCATAGCTTTGGAGTAAGGATATCTAATGTTCCACGAATTCTTTTTGATTGCGGCGATTCTTCCAAATCGCATGTGAAACTAGGATCTTGTTGGAGGCTTCTTTGACTGAATGAACTCGGTTGTGACGATGTGGCTTGTGAAGTAGCTTGGGAACTTTCTCAATTAATAATAAGAAGAGTATGAAAAATCAAAATTTTCATAAATGAAATACCAAAGCTGTATTCATAGTTACCAGACGTTATTTCTTCAATGTCAGCAATAAATCCAACACGACCAGGTTTACGTTGATTCAATAAAAAAACTCTTCGTCTTGTCGTTAACCATTGTTAACGCATTATTGTGAGCAATGTCAAATGAGTCATTCAAATGTGATGAAAATAACGCTTGGTTATTTTTTTGAGTATCACTTGGTCTTGATGAACTTTTCTGCAAATTTCGCCACTCATTGTATAAGTTGTCAATTTTTGCGATGCATCGACATTTTTTTTGAATTGGTATTCTTGCTTTTCGCCAAAAAACGATCAATTCATCATATACTAAACTTTCACTGTCACGTAAATTGAAATTCAATACTCGGATATTATGGAATAATATTTTCAGGATTTGTAAATGAGATGGTAATTGATTCCCTACAATCTGATAATGAGTACTACCAATCAAGAATGCATCTCCTCTCACGTCTTGCATCATAGAAAATAATTTGATCAATTATCAATGCCAAGGGAATAAAACATTTATGTATTGATAAAATGATAATTGTTAAGAATGTTGAAAAGAAAAGCAGACGAATTCAATTCGTGTCAATGAATTGTATCAAGTCGTAAATTTAGAGTCAATATTATCATCAATTCACTTGTCAGTTACTTTGCCCAACGTATAACCTTAAAAAGGCACGTATCACAACACCACACTCGTGTTGTATTCTATTTTGCAACTCTTCCACAAGATATATCATTTAATGTCCACATAAATTTAATGAATAACTATTGACTGAGCTCGGAGAATATGAAGAATGATGAGAACACTTTATAGTTGATGATTAGTACAGTATGAACAGATGAAAACAATTCACAAGATGATTCTCATGAGAACTATATCAATGATGACGTCGATAACCTAGTCGATAAGAATGGAAACTCACCAGGTAATTGAATTACTGATACGAATTTTATTCTGAAAAGGTAATGAGTAAATAATTTATATTTAATAATGAAAATAATAGTGTTCTATCATCGACAATATCAAATATATTATTAATCTATCACAATTTCATGACTTTCAAGGGGCGATATCACATGAAGGAACAATTATTGAAAATCAGTATTTAAAATATTTTTAATATAATTATTACCGGATTTTCATTCCTATACATTTTGGAAAATATTTTTCCTAACATTTTTGATACTTAGAATGCTCACTTTATGAAACTCACGACAGTTTTTAGCAAATATCTCCATGAATATACATCTCACGGCAAAATCAGGCATGACAATTTTTGTAGAAAATTGAATTCTCTACAAAAAAGTATTCATCCATTTTTCCCGTAAAACGGAAAATAAACTTCAAGTGCTCTGCGGCACGTGTTCCTTTCGTCAGAAAAAAAAAATAGTGATAGTTTTTCACCACATAGAAGCTTTCCGGGGGGTGGCTGCTAAAATTTATTTTTTAACGACCAGTCTAATAGTTATATTCATTCTATTCATCGAGAAAGTGAAAAAACAGTTACGTGGAGGTGTATTCAACATCAAAAACATTCTTATCGTGCTCGAATTCAAACTAACTTAATATGTAACATGGAAAATGAAATTAAGAAATGTAATTTGTATTTCTTATTCAAAACGCAAAATTTGATGGAGAATTGTAAAATAATTGAAAATTGTTGTGAAATGAACACTGAATATAGAATTGTAAAATGAAAAATTCACTAATATAGATCCATCGGTATGGATTACATCGAGATGAATTACATCGGGATGGATTGTCTGGGGATGAAGTGGAATTGGGATAAATTGGGTAGGATGGATCGTTGGGGATGAATTGGTTGGGATGAGTTGTCGGGCATTCATTACTTCCATACCCATTTGTAGTTCTTAAAATTCTCTACAAAGTAAGGTTCCAATAAAATTGTCGTATCTCACTTGATTTCGAAGATATTCTCAAAAAATCATGGAAATAAAAAGTCTATCTTGGGTAATTCTATTTTTGTATCATTCATTTTTGCTGAATATTTTGGGAACTGATTGAGATAGCGCAATTCTCTTCCCATCCTTTCCTATAGAAGATTTTAAGAGCTACAAAAAAGTATGAGAGTAACAATGTGACTTAGTGCTTTTAGATCCTCGAGATATTTTTGATATGTAACCCTTCATATTATAATATCGTTCCACTTCGCTCCCACGTTCAGCGCTTTTTTCAATTTTCTTTGTTTTTCCTGAAAATTTAGCGAATTTTTAGAGTATCATAGAATTTCTGGCCCCTGCTCTCAACAACTCCATTCATGCCAATTAACGAACCAAAAATGAGTCAATTTTTGAATTTTCCAGTTTTTTAAATATTTTGAAGTTTTCAATTTGCTTTCATGTCCAAAAAGAACAACTAGGGGGTGCCAACAGTACTCCCAGAAAATCTCAATTCTGTGAACTCCAGAATTGATAGATATTCACTCAAGTGGCTTCCCCGTAGGCCTTTAAGGGGGGGGGTAGGGTTAATTCAGTCAAAAAAAGGCATATTTTTATGAATTTTTATTGACGAAACAGTTAATATAAATGATGTTGTTCCCATGGGGTATTCTTAAGTCACATTTCAAGAAGACTCTGTGAAATTTTCGTGGAAAAATATGAAGATTTGAGCTAGTGGGAGCAACTCTTGTCAGGCGCCTCGGAAAAAAAGCGTTTTGCGGTGGACAGCGGAACTCAAGACTGGATCATCTAAAACGAAAAAAGCGAAGTGATTCCGTTTGTTTATAAGATTACCCAGGTAACCCTGTCGAGAAAATTTTTTTTTCTCACATTTTTGGACTTTTGGTTGCACTTTAAAGTCAAAAACCCGATTTTTGACTAAAAAACCAACATTCAAGCTCCTATAAAAAATACTGAAAATGAAAAAACATGAAAAAACTCGACAGCGTTACCTCGCTGAATATGTTTTAAAAAAGTGTGCAAAAAATCAAATCGATCGGTTCAGTAGATTCTGAGTGAGAGTGTCCACCGACTTTTAAAAAGCAAGTTGTGGGGAAATCGATTTGAAGTTTGAACTTAAATTTTGAAATTTAAACTTTTTACTTACATAGAGTCGTCAATTCCGCGTCCGCACAATATAAAACTATCATCAGAGGTGTCCAGAATACGTTTCCACTCTTGTCTATGGCTAACGCGACCTTCTTTGCTTGGGAGCGTAGTTTTGATTTGAGCTCGATTCTAAACCACTCATACTAAAAATGCTGTATTACCGTCAATTTTTCTCGGATCGACTTGAAATTTTCACAGAATATTCCTGAAATATGGTACTTTCACCTCAAAATTTTTCAAAAAATCGAGAAAAAAAAAATTAAATACCCTACCCCCCCCCCCCCCCTTAAGAATATCAGCTGAGCTCGGGAGTGTTTTGTTTACTTCGTCATGTTTCCTCAATTCTTGCAGAAATTGTTGAATATGAAAAATGTTGTGATCCATTCCATTTGGATCCAAGACGCGAGTATTCACCTCCGCACACATGATCCAATTTGGATAAAATCGATAATTCACACGCGGTAAGCTTGGGGTGGATTTCCACCGGTGACACCAGCTGCAATCACTCGCAAGATAAACCTAACTGGGGTGTCAAAAACGTGACATCAAATAACATTTAAAGAAATGATCTTTAGATATTTCGAATAATATAGATTATTCAACTAATTCTATGCAATGAGTATCTACTCACTCCGCGTATTTGCATATCTAGATTCATAAAGTATTCATAAGTATGAATACACAAATACGTGAGTGAGCGGCTACTGGGTACTTCATTTTATGCAAAATGAAAAATGAGCAGTAGTTCATCGCTGTAGATCATAGTATAACGTTGAACCTCGAACAATTTTTCGTATAACTTTGGATTTGTATGAAATATGATCATTGAATTATCAATATTAATCTCGGTTTTCTCGCACGAACTATGGATATTCACAGTCATCAAGATATTGAAATTAATTTTTTTGACAATCATTTTTTCGAAACAAATCAAATAATGCAGTTATTTTGTTTGTGATTTACAGGGCCAAACACTGAATCACTATTTTGTGTGATGAAGGTAATCAGAGTAATAACAGATTAGATGGAGAATTGCCTCATGTCGGTTCAAAGATAGCTATAATCAATCCCCCAAGGTATTCTTCAACCATTTTTATGATCATAAGTTACTGTGGTATCCGTGGGTGGCAATAACTATAATCCGCAATCCAAGCTTTAGCGAAGGCTCTCCGGAGCTTTGCGCATATTTCACCTAAATCGAGGGTACAAAATGAGATTTTATTAAACACGTTTTATTACTTTTCTTCCTTGGTCAGCATCTTTTAGAACTTTCTCATTCCTCTTGCGCTTTATTGTAGCTTCATCGCTAATTTCTCAGCAACTTTTACTTCATCCATCCAAGAACAATCAGTAGAATGGTCAGTAGATTTCTTTCTCTCATTATTTTTTGGAAAGTTAATTAACTATCGTGATACTTTTAAATTAGAAGTTGAGTTTCTTGAGATTTACTTTATAAAGTTATGTTTAACAATCAGTGATTGCTTTCATTGTGGAATTTTCATTCGTTTTTTGAGTGGTAATGGAAATTTTAGAATTCCATAAGCTGAAAATGAAATGTCCTTTGTAGCCTTTACGATCATTCACAGAGAAAACGTCTTATCCTCGTATGAATTTGATATTATATCCTTCCCTAGAGTCACATGTATCAAAGATGTTCACAAAATAATCGACAGATGCTGCTTCCAATCATTTTGTATTACTATTTTCATCTTTACATATGTCTTAGAGACTATTGAGTTAACAGGAATTTATCTAGAGCGCTTCTCTATAGCTCATAAAATTTTGTCAGAAACACGTCTCTCGATATTTGTTCCTGACCTCACATGATTTGAAGATGTTTCCAGAAAATGAGGTTTCTTGTAGGAACCCCGGTGTTTATGATTTCGATGATTTTCGGTAATACTACAGCTGTTGCTGAGCAGCAAACAAAAGTTTTTCCACAAATTCCAACCAACCTTCTTCCAGAAAAAGGTAGAATCCGTTCCTCCTCTCACCAAAATTAGGATAAAAAAAATAATTCCCCGAGTACCTCTCGTGCTTGAAAATGAATTGTGTATCCCCCTCGAGTTTACCCGCTTAGCAACATGTGAGCAGCATTCCGCGTGTTCACGTGTTGCTGAGCAACAAAATTTTCGGGATATATATCTGATAATTTCCAAGCACTTGGGGTGTTCCCTGATGGATCGGACGATTGCATATCGATCAGATAGTCGATTTTTTCACAAACTCGACTGTCATGTTAACACGATGCGACTGCGTGCGAGTGTGTGCAACGACGATGTGACTGCTATGCGACTACAATGCAGTTGCAATCCGATCGCATCGTGATCGAATTACGGTCGATTCCGTGAAAAAATCGACTGCCCTGTCGCATGATCCACCAGGGTTAGGAGTGATTATTCCGGAAATATTTAGTTTCTTGTAACCATAAACAAAATATATAAGCTATGGTTGATCTTCTATGGAAAGAAGAAACGCCTCCAAAGGAATTTGGAGGATCTCAAGACATTCCGTCTTTCAAGTTAGTTATGTTTCATCTCCGAGGCTGTTAGGTTCAGATACATTACAATTGTTAACTAAATAGTTACAAATGTTTTTCACGTTCAATTTCAGGTGAATGCGTCCTTAAATTATGAATGTGTTTGAATTATAATCCAAATACAATTTTGGAACAAATCAAATCTAGATAGCTATGAAAGTAGTAATTCTGCAGACAAAGAAACCGATGACGAGATTTCTATAAAAAAATATCCCTTTAATACAATATCCCCACACAAACATTTACAACGACGCTGAATGCTGATGAACTTCTCAATGACATAATCGTTCAAAAATAATCTAGGGTAAGGTGGGGGAAAATGAACCCCCGGAGGAAAATCAACCCCTCTTTCTTCGCATAATTTTTTTTCATTGCCCCTGCATTGAGTCAGGTAGTATATATATCCGCATTTCCGTATCCAAAGGAAGGGGGAGCAGAACGGGCATCGAAATGGAGCTTTCAAATTTTTTTACTATTTTCAATTATGGGCGTTATTTTCGTAAATCATTTTTTGTTCCATAATTAAGGCACCGATGAGAGTTCCTGATAGATATAGTGCCTGACCAAATCGCTATATTTTTCCTTGAGAAAGGAAAAGAGTTCGACTCAATCGACTATGAATATTTGCTAATGATAAAATGATTTTCTCTTGCTTCAGAACGTTTACCGACAGTTCGGCTGTTCGGTCTGCGTACGATTCGACGGATCTACCGTATTGAACAGTATTGCATCTGGTTACTAGTTGAATGGGTGACTACAGAGAATTAGTGTGCTCTTCTCGTCAATGTGACAGAAAGACACATTGAGGCTCTGTATGAATCTGACTGTGCCAATCAGGGTTTCCCATGTTTTCCCCTGGTCCCCGGCGAATGTGGTGCAGTAGGGCAAGTCGATCTATGACGTTGCAAGAGCAGGAAGGGGTGAGAAGTAAGAGAAAGGCAGGCAGTTAGACTGGAAAAACTAAAATGGGGTAATGAGAGGGGATGTCCAAAAATAGAGATCTATGTACAGTACTGGAAAAAATGTAAGAAAAAGAAATCTGATTCAGAACGTTTTATTTTATTCAATTGTGAAGCCTAAAAGTATTTGGAATCTGATGACCTCCATGAACTCATCTGTGATTCTGTTATCGTAGCCAATGGCTGAGCGATCAGATTGAGAAATATTCAGGTCTTGTACCTATGAAATTCATCGAAATGTGAGTACCCAATTGATTAAAAATGATTGAGATCTTTGGGAAATTGACTAGTAATAGAGATCATCGAATTTTCACTACTTTCAGGGTTCAGAACTGAATAGAATGAAATGTCTGTGACACAGCAAGGGAGTTTTATGGTATCATTTTCAACCATTAATAGCTGGAGTTGAACTCTTCCTCTTTCTCAAGAAAACAAGTGGGAACTTGCTATCATTATGGTTATCATTAGAGTTTTATCTGCCAATTCATTAGCAAGCTGCTTCCGAATGGTGCCCCTGACGGTTTTGGCGTCACGTTGGAAAGCACGTCAAACTGAGGGAAAATGACGGTGAATTCGCCGTGATTTCGCTTGACTTGTGAAATAAGGTACTCTGACCTCTAAACTATAGTGACTTCTCCGTGCATAACGAGTGTGTTTGTGCAAATTTTGCTCCATACATTCGCGGTTGGTGCACAGTGATTCGGTAGTAGGTTCATAAGAAAAAAAAAGTAAGATGAGCGTAATTCTCATCTCATATTTTGTAAATTGACCATCGCTGGACAAGTATAAAATGGTAAATCGCTAATGAAGTGCCGGTTAATCCCAAGTGAATTGTCGGTAAGTTAGAAGTGATTTGTATGTGAAAGGCCGGTGAATTGCGAGTGAATAATTCGTGAGCCGGAAGTAACTTGTGATTAAATTGTTGGCAGGTTGTCGGTTGGGATTTTGAGCAATTTATTTTGAATGGAGAGTTGTGAATGATTCATATTGGAAAAGGATAATTATTGAGGTTACATAAAACAATGAAACTTGACTTTGTGTATGTAGCAGATATATATACACTCAGCAAAAAAATTATGGGAACAGTAAATTTTGTCAGTTTTTTGCTTGATTTTCAAATGGCTGTAACTTCGCCAAAAATGATCGTATCAGGATAAAAAAAATGGTTGGAGAGCTTGAAGTTTCTACTCTCGAAATTTTGAGAAGAAATTTTTTTTTGACCATCCCTTATAACGAGATAAGAGGGTTGAAAACGGGAAAATTTTTTTAATTTTTTTTTCATTTCTTCAAATTGTTCCACGAACTCCAAAAACATTTTCTCGACTGAACCCTTAGCAGGATCGTGTAGCCTGGTCTTTCAGCTTCAATTGCTTTTTTTTCACGACCCTTTGTTGCTGAGATATCGTCGATTGAATCAAAAAACACCCTTTTGTCTTTAATCGTCGATATCTCAGGAACTAGTGATTGCACAGCGAGCGGATGATGAGATTCGTAAACTTGAATGAATTTCCTGTAAGATTCTTCGACTGCTGAATTGAAAAAAAAATTTCTTCCACTTTTAAAATTGGTTCGGAAAAGTACCGAAAAGTGAAGTTTTTTTTCTTTTTTGAAAATTGCCCTGCATTTTGCGGATTTTGTGAAAATTGCAAATGTTTCAACGTTTTTCTTCAGTTCAATGTGTGCTGAAACACCCCCTAAATTTTCAAGCCAATCGGCTCAACCGTTTTTTTTCCCGAATGAACAAAGTTTTAGCAAAAATTAAAGGAACACTTTTTTGTTCCTTAAACACCAATTAACAATGATTAAGGCCGAAAATCTTTTTCCTCCGTTATTTCTTTGTGATTTTTTGTGCAGGATTTGTTGAATTCTATCGAAAAAAAAAAAAAAAAATTTCAAATAGAAAAAAATCAGAAAAAAGTATTTTTACTTGAAACACAATTTAACTTAAACTCAATTAAACTTATTTTTCAATACACAGTTAATGCACAGAGTAACCTGGGCCCATAACCCATTGGAAATGGGTATGATGAATAAGTTCTTAACACAATTTATTAACTTTAATATTCAAGACTTTATTGAATTGCACGAGGATGGACCGTCAGTGCATCGGTGAACTCTCTACGAGAGACTAACAACTTGTCACCAAGGCCCGAAAGTATCGGTACCTAAAGACAAAGAACCCTCAGTTCTTTCTCCCTATGGAATCATTGTTTATGTTTATGTTAGTTGCCGACTCGCCGGCTCTTGCCACGTCGATTTGGTTCTGAACTCATAATCTCGATTTAAATAAATGATTCTCAGTGAAGATATAAAATAATAATCCAATAAAATACAAAAAAGAAAAATACAAAAAACAAATAATGAAACAAAAAACCGCAAAGTGTGATTATCTTCTAATTCTCGCTTTCAGGCCCTTTCTTGCCATGATGTCCTCTCCATTCCACCTTGCAGCTCTCATCAGAGTCCTCTTCATAGTCTTCTTCATAATATCTACCGGCTCTGCTTCCCATATACCTGGTCCCATAGGGGTACATGGTGACGCGCACACGTCATGGTTCCATCTTCGCTATCAACTCCTCCGGGCAGGTTACCACCAGCCCGGGGTGAGTATGCTCATTCACCTGCTGGACCCACTGACCAATGAGTGATTGACTGTAGTAATGAGAGTCAGCACTATGAGCTGACAACCACTCTTCAATCGTTTCTACAGCTAGCTGTTCCATTCCTTTGCCTGTCGATGGACCCGGAATTGGTACCTTCTCTCCTTCAAAACCATCATTGCTCAGTTCCATTTCTTTCTCTGTTTGGCCCTGTCTTTGGTCTGGGCCTGCTGACAACGAACTAGCCGACTCTTCTGGGCCAGCCGCTTCTGCTACGACATGTGTGCCTTCAATCTGCTGTATTACTTTTTCGTTTGTTGATAGGCCAGGAAACGATACCTTCTCTTCTTCAAAACTGTCATCGTTCATATCCATGTCTTTTTCAGCTTCACACCGCTTTTGGTTTGGGCTCGTTGACATAAAACGCACTGGTTCCTCTGGAGCAACTACAAGATCACTTTCTTCCATAGTATCATCCTCTTGCGAGACGATACCCTCGTATGACTCTATGATTGGTCCAATTGCACGCTGGTCCCATCCGGGCACAGCCACTGGTCCTGATATTGGAAAAACGGGTTCTCCCAACTCATCGAAAATGTTTTCTGGGACGAAATTCCCATTTACCAATTCAGCGTATGCCTGATCCAATATGTTCAATCCTGCTGTATCCAGACCATGCCAGTCAGTCTGGATACTACGCAGTTCCAGATTTCCATTGTCATCTCCAGACTGGATAATTCCTTGTCCCTCATTTACATAAATAGGATTACCTTGGTTACCAGTTCCGCCATTTTCAATCCCTGGCGCTACTACGACATCATCGACAACGCTTGTTGTTTGATTGAGGTTAGATGGTACGAAAATCGCAGTGAATTCAGGGCGCCTCTGGGCTTGTTGAATTACCTCGTTCATGTTTGACGTAAAACCGTTAATTAACTCCAAATACCTCCTGCTGGCGTCAATTAGCCTTTCTTCTCCCTCAATCACCTGCCTTAAAAGATCGTTGGCTTCTGGATTCATTTTTTCTTTACTGCAACCCACGCGTGTTGATGCTTCTACTGCTGGACTCATAATGGCGCGTCGCTTTCTTCCACTCATTGCAACAACCCCCACTTTACTACTCATTTCAGGCCCACTATTCTGTGGCACAAAATTCCCTAGCGATATCCCCAAAGTATTTCTACCCAATTGTCGCTCGCGATATGGTCGTAGTTGGCGCTGGTTGTATGTTCCGATTTCTTCTTTATCAACAGACTCAAGTACGAAAGCGTTTTTCTCAATTACTTTCTTCACGACATACGGCCCATCATTCAATAGAAACAACTTTTTCGCCTGTTTTCTTGACTTATTTGATAATTTATGTACTTTAACGAGGACTTTACTGCCGACTTCACACCTTTCACCCATTCCCAACACTTCTGCTTTGCCAAAACGTTTGATTGCAGCCTGTTTCAGATTTCCTCGTGCTTGTGTGATGGCTATTTTCCTTGGGTCTGTCTCCACTTGACTGGCATCATCATTATCCCCACGTTACTTTGCTTCAGCACGAGTTATGATATTTATCGCATTACCTTCAACATAATCTGGTCTCTCTTTTTCCTTTGTTCCTTTCCCTTGCTTTTTCTCAATTTCTTTCTTATCCAGCCATGTCGGGATCTTCAATTGGCTGTCTTTCACGCCTTGCAAAAAGAAAGGCTCGAACTTGGTGCTTGAGTGGTGTGTCGAGTTTATGGATTATTTTATTCTGGGTATATTTTGATCCCAACAACTGTGCTTTTCGTTAGCATATACCCTAATCATCCGGCCTAACTCCCTCATTACCCGTTCCACAGGGTTCGATTGTGGATTGTATGGCGTTATCCCTGTCACCTCAATCCCTAGCTCATCTGCTGTTTTCTTCCAAATATCCCCAGTAAATTGTGTTCCTCGATCTGTTAAAATTCTCTTTGGCATTCCATATTCTGGACAACATTTATTCTTCAACACACGGGACACCGTTTCTGCTGCCTGATCTCTAATTGGATACAACTTCGTAAACTTTGAAAACTTGTCCATGATCACCAGTACATATTTTACCTCCAGCTTTCCTCTGGGTAATTCTCCAAAAATATTAATCGAAACTTCTTCTCCTGGTTCATTTGGCAATTTATAAAAAGATTCTCCTGCCACTGGCTTATTGTAGATTTTTGTTTTCTGACATACGTCGCAAGACGTGACAATATCCCGAGTTAGCTTGTTGAGGTTCTTCATCAAAAAAAACTCATCGAGCCAATTCACCACTTTATCAGTTCCAAAGTGTGCCAAGAACTTGTGCGCATGCTGAATAAGTTCTTCTGCTACTTCTTGAGGGACATAAATCTTCCATCCTCTTTTGGTAAATACCCAATACATACCAGAACACAACACGAGTCTGTCCGATGATTCTCGTAGATCCTTGACTCCCTTTTGAGCCTCAATTATTTTCTCCCTCCATCCATTCCAAGACAAACCCTCATCCTTGTTCATCAAGAGTCGTATCGCCACATCTTTTAACTCCTGGGGATACTGCAAAGGGTGCCTAGATAGTGCATCAGCTGTGGAATTCTTCTCTCCAGGAATGTGTTCCCACTGAATATTGAATTCCGCAATCAACAACAACCACCGAGTTACTCTATCACTTACCGAAACACATGATTGAGTGAATGTCAATGCTTTGTGATCGGTTTTTACCGTTATCTTACGTCCCCAGAGATGTACCCGCCATTTCATAAGGGCCCATACCACTGCCAAACATTCTTGCTCAGTCGTGGTGTATCTAGTTTCAGCATCTCTAAGGGATCTGCTAGCAAAGGCGATGGTGTACTCGCCATGCTCATCATATTGGTACAATCTGGCCCCAATGCCTATTTTCGAAGCATCAATTTGTATCCCAAACTGCCGATCTTTCCTGATCAACGTAGGGGCATTTGCGTTCTTAAACACGTTTTTGATTTTTTCAAATCGTTCTTGATGTTCTTTGTCCCATTTAATTTTCACATCCTTTCCCAACAACTTCTCCAATGGCCTGGTATATTCAGACAGCATTTTTATAAGTCTTCGGTCCCAGTTAACCAACCCTAAGAAAGCCTGGACATCCTTCTTTTTTCTTGGAACCGGAAATTGACAAATATTCTCGACTGTTTCCGTCAGCATGTGGGCTTGGCTATGGCCGAACTGATGACCCAGAAATTTTACCTCATCAGCAAAAAAAAAAATTTTTCCTTTCCCAACGTAACTCCCCCAGAGTCTAACAGTGCCAAAACCCGATCCGAGTCCTTTTCGTGTTTTTCAGAATCTTCAGATAAGACCAAGATGTCGTCCAAGTAAATCATGGTACAGTCATCAACTTTTCTCATCAACACCTGGTCCGATACCCTTGTGAAAGACGCACCCGAAATTTTAAGCCCGAATGGTAATCGGTTGTACGCATATATTTGTGTTAAAAACCGACAACCTGTGTATTTACGACTTTCTTGCTGTAAATTGACCTGGTGGAGCATTAGTCAAATCCAGGGCGGAATAAATAGATCTTTGGTCCAATCTACCCAAAACCTCGTCAATGGTTGGTGGTTGAGCGTGGTCATCTATCATCCTGGCGTTCAAAGTCCTTGCATCAATGCACACCCACAATTTTCCATTTGGTTTCCTAACCACAACTAATGGGTTGATAAACTCAGTGGGTGCCTTGGAAATAACGCCTTATTCTTCTGAGCCATAAATGATTTCCTTTACTTCCGGCAACTTTACCTCCGGAATTGGGTACATAGGCGCCTCATAAGGCTTCTCATCGCGCATTCTGATAACATGCTCATAATTTTCAATGAGGCGCAATTCTTCGCTGAACAAACGAGGATACCTCTTATCAATCTTTCCATCGCAGCTTCCTTGTCCTCCATCAGAAAAAAACTGAATGTCTAGCTCCTTCACTATCCTAATCACGTGAGGCTCCAGCTGCAAAAGTTCTGCTTTCGCATCGGGATTCTTCATTACTACAATTCCTTCATGGCAGTTGATGGTGCACTGGTATTTCTGGCAGAAACTAAAACCCAAAATTAAGGAGGTGGATAACCCACTAATGACCAAGCATTGGCATTCTAGCATTTTTTCGTCCACCCTGAATTCCAACAGCACCTGACTTTTAACAGGGATACTTTTACCACCAAATGCTCCTGTCAGCTTGGTGGCAGGGAACGGTATCTGATTAAAATAAACTCCATTGTCCTTCAACTCTTCCAATGCTCCTGGTGAAATCACTGAAACCTCCACTCTCGTGTCGATCAAAGCTTCGTATTGGGCATTCCCAATTTCTACCAAGATTCTTGGTGATCTACCATATTTCCCAAACATTCTTCCCAGCGCTCTGGTTTGTTCGGGGGTAGGGTCATTAACCATTGCGATAGCGTTGCCCTGATTTCTATCTAAATTAGCAGGTTTTTCATCGTTATCAGAGACAGATCCATTTCTCAATGCCCAGGGGATTTCTTCGTTCTCTTCAGGCAGCTCCTGCTCGGATTGGTATCCCTCTTCATCGTCTTCCTGCGCTGGCCATGATTCTGTTTCGGTTAAACTATCATCATCATCTACAGGTTCCTCTGGAATTTCTTGCTGTTCTTCGGGTACTTGGCCCTCGCGAGCATGCTCTTCCTCGTCATCTGGCAACTCATCCACCGAAACGTTCACAATTGACCTCACCCTTGGATCTTTACCCTTTTTGGTGTCCTCACCTGGTTTGCTTTGTGATTTTTCCCCAGATTTATTTTCCCAGGGTTTTCTTGAGGTTTTATTTTCTGCTTCCTTTTCCGCCATTCTCCATTCATGTCTTTTTTCGTCCCGAAGCTCCTTGAGTTTTCCCCATACTTGAGACGAACCGTCTAATTCAGCCAATATTCCTATCACTCCTGCAACAGTTTGCGCATCCCTAGCGTCAATCCGGTCAGCAACGCATTGCGGGAAATGATGCTTGATATGTTTAATGAACCATTCTTCTCTCATATCGTGATCGAAATTCTGAGCATGAGTTGCCCACATCAAATAATATGTCTCCATGGATTCATCAACCTTTGAGTCATACTTTCCTGTAACGATATAGGTCATTACGTCCTGCTGAATGAGAGGTGACCAATATTTCGCTAGAAAAGAATCCACCAGCTGTTCATAACTCCTACAGTTGGATAGACTGCCCCGCCTGGCTGCATCCCCTTCGAGACAAGACCGAAAAGCTAACTGAGCTTCCAACGGATCATATTCTTCAAAACAAGCCACCGCATCGAAAGTTGTCACGAACTTTCATGGATTTCCATCTCGTAGTTTGCCATAAAAAGATGGCTTGGCCAGTTTCGGCGAATCCTTGAAAGCTCTGCGCATCTGCCTGCTTTGTCTGGCATCATTGTTCCAGGACCCCAGTCCCCTCGGCTGATGTTCAGGCAAAGGGTCGACAACCCGTTGGTGATTCTGGAACATTGGTGGGTTTTCAAAACGCTGTTGCTGTGGTTGGGCCTCTCCCCTTAAACCTCCATACTGCTGTTGTGGTAGTTGGGGTTCTCCCCTTAAGCCTCCATACTGCTGCTGTTGTGGATTTCCTGCTGGGTGTCCAGCATTCATCTGATTTCCTACGAACCACTTTGGTGGATTATTTTGGTACCATCGGTCATCCTGATAGTCTCCTCTTGGACCAACTACCATCGCTTGTCTGAAGGTGTTGATCATCTCATGCATCATTCCCCGAAGATCCCTAATCTCTTGGCCCAAGAAATCACCAATTTCCTGATTATTTCGACGTTCAGGTCCCTGAAGTACGCCATTTTGATTCACCACATCATCTGCTACTCTATCCGGAATGGGTGGATTCCCTGGGGGAGGTCTCGCTTGTTGATGAGGTAGGTCATTCCTTGGCCCTACCCTGTGCAGATTACCTGGATTTTCATTCCTCTGTCCAGGTGGTGAATTGTTAGGAACTCTGTTTCCTTATCCAGGTGGTACATCATCAGGAATTCCATTCCCCATGCATGGGTGGTGGAATTCCTTGTTGATTCATTTCCAAAATTTAATTGAAAATGCTGACCGTATGTCCTGTCACGGTCACCAATTATGTAACCGATTGACAGGATAATTAACCGTTTTTAATTATCCTATTCTTTAACTGACCTGTTTGTTTGAAATATTTCTATTCCAACCAAACCAGTCAATTCGATTACACGCAGGTCCGGTCGCCAGGTATTTTTAGTAACTAACAAAAACACCAAAATGAGAATTAACCCCTCAAGTACGGGGTCCATATACGTATATGGACCCTCGTACCTGTCCCACCGGCCGAGGTCTCTATGTCATAGAGACCCTCACCACGCTGCATAAAAATTTCAATATCTCTTACAATTTTCAAGATTTTTGGATTTTGCAAAATGCTTTGTGAAGATGGATAATTCAAGTTTGATATGCAACCTTCTAGAAACGATTAATTCGATTTAAACTAATTAATTTTTGAGAAATTTGTTTTTTTTCCAAACTTCTGATTTCACATGTTACAAGGCGCCCGGCCGCTAGGACAGTTTGGCTCGCTGAGGCCCCGTATTTGAGGGGTTAATACAAATATGATTTTTATTAAACGTATGATACACATTGGTTGGATTACACTCAAAGTACGCAATGTTTATTCTACACGTTTAACACTAAACACTCAATGAATCTGAGATTATTCACTTATAATTATATGCACTCAATTATTCTTCAAATTATTGAATCTAAACTTTTATACTATAGAAAATTACGTTATCGACATAAGGTAACTGTATATTATACGACGAGAGTTCCGACGCGTTGTGAGGTTCAAATTTGACTGCCTGCTCTCTGGTACGCGCGCTCCTTTTTGTGTTTAATGGAATCAAAATTCGAAGGTAAATATAGTAACTCGCAGTAGCTCAGCGGTAGAGCACCTGACATGTAATCAGAGGGTCGTGAGTTCAAATCTCGCCTGCGCATTACATATTTTTTCCGAAATTTGATTCTCCTAAAAAAATTTATTAATTAAAATTAATTTATTAATAAATTTATTTGTTTAATGGCGCTCTGTCCTAATTGTTCTTGTAATCAAATTAATAATTTCATGGCATCATTCATGTATCGATCTTGTCCTCTTTGAATCGTGATTCGATTTACATGAAAAATTTCCCTGAAACACTTAATTGAAGCTACTTCCCTCAAAACCTCATAAATGATATTTTTGCAAAACCAATTATCGTAATACCGTGTTATTAACGTTGCTGAATAACTTTTTTCTTTCTAATGTGATTATTCGACCAGAAATACTAATTAACCGGGCAAAGGCTAAAAACCGACATCTGAGAAATCAGGACCCCCCTTCGAGTACCATAATGCCTCGTAATTTTCTTAAAACTGCATTAATTAATTCAATTAGTGTATTAATTAATTCCCTGTATTACATTCCAGGGATATTGTCATTTCCGGCTCCCAGGTGGCAGCACGGTGAACTCGATTTGCCATTACAGACTACCAAAATGTTGAACTTAATTTGTAGTCTCGCACCCCTAACATAGGTGGCAGCACGGGAAGCTAATCTGTTCTATCGAATTTCCCCGTGCTGTCACAGTTGAAACAGTGATAAATGCGGGAAATGAAGATAATACAGTCGAACCTGGATAAGCGAGATCTGGATAAGTGAGAAAACTGGATAAGTGAGAATAATTAACAGGTCCCTTCATTCTCACCCACGAAAACCTCTTTAAGTGAGAAATAAAAACCTCTTTATCAGAGAGTCATTTTCCATATCCAAACCTCTATAATTGAGACTATCTCTCGCCCTTTACCTCTATAAGCGAGAGTCGAATGAATTTGTTTTCTTTTGCTTACAACGTCTCGTAAATTTCATGAACACAATGTGTATAGTAGTTTATTTTGCAAGTTATTGATTACTCCTTACAGTTACTGAGTATCATTCGCTGAGGAAAGTTTGGAACGTTATTGAAATGCCGAAACGAAAAATTGAAGCATATTCATTGAGTGATAAACTAAAAATTGTAGGTGCGTTCGAGGCCGGCAAATCGCGAAAGGAAATACTTAATGAGTTTGGTTTGCCAGAGTCTACTTTTTATAAAATAATAAAGTTCAAAGATTCTATTGTCTCAGTGTTCTGAAGGACATGGAAATATTAAGCGGAGCCGACTGTCTGAGTTTCCTGATGTTGAGAAGTGTCTTTTAGAATAGATCAATCAAAATTACATTGTTTATATATTTGCAATGCAAATAAGAAATATAATTACGTTTTATTTACATATTTGGCACTCGCATTTTTTCATACCTCTGTAAGTGAGAGAAATTTCTCCTGCACCTCTGTAAGTGAGAAACTCGGATAAGTGAGAAACCTCTATAAGAGAGAAAAATTTCCCGTCCCCTTCAACTCTCACTTATCCAGGTTCGACTGTATAGTGTCTAATATTATTCCTCAATCTGGATGAAATCATTCGCGAACTTATTCTGAATTTGAGAAAAAATTGAAATTTTGGAAAATCATTCCTATTTAAAAAAATATTCCTCCAATGCTGTCCAGTAACAATCCCAAGCTGCAGGTTCAGAAGAGCAATATGTGAGTCAAATTTGAAATTTCTATCTTAATTTTTCCGGTTGTTATTGAAGCAACAACATTTTGCATGAAAAATGATAAAAATCGACATAACGTAAAAACCAAGCATTAGAAAAATCGGGAAAAATTCACGCAGTGACAGAATATGATGGCAAATATTATGCATCAGTCTGGATGAGACCGGTTGAAAACTTTTTGGAAAATCAATTTTTTTGAAAAAATCGAAAAATGGTCATATCTTGAAAAATATTGGATGAATTCCAAGTAACGAGGTCTCAAAATAAAACATTCATCACGACCAATATATAGTAAAAATATGAGATTTTTCGGTCAAAGTTTTACCGTTTTTGCTTCCGAATGGAAGCATTGTAAACGCGATTTTTTTCGATCTCGAGATTTCATCGGAATATGACTCAGAATGTTCCAAAACGTCGAGAAATGACATTTTTAAAAAATGTCTGTATGTATGAGTGTGTGTGTGTGTGTGTGCCAGATATCAGCTCATTGCTCCGGAACGGTAATATTTGGTATGCTGAAAATTCAACAGTATTTCCTTTTTCCATACAAATTGATCTCAGTGAAATTTGAGCGAAATCGGTTGAGAATTTTTCGAGAAAAATCAAATTTTCAAAAAATCGTTTTTTTGATTTTTCTCCGCAAAAAATTGATTTACAGCCCCTACTCTCAGCGATGAAATTCATCTCATTTGCACTCACAATTTTCACTCGGGGTAAATTTTGCTGTGATTTTTCGTTTGCGGATAATTTCAATTACAATGTGTTTCATCCTGTATTTTGTATACACGCTAGCTCAGAAACTATTTGAGGTAGAGACTTCAAATTTCGTCAGTTTGTGCATCTAATGAACGCAAAGTTTGGTATTGAAATTGGGCGAAATCGCTTCAGTAGTTTCTGAGATATTGGACAAAAACCATTTTATGTAAAGAGGTTATATCTCGAAAACTATCCAAGCAATTACATCCAAGTTCAGCTTAAAAGATTCATCTCAATGAGCCCCACAAGTGGTGAGAATTTCAGATTTTTAAGAAGAAGTCTTTCGTAAGAGTTTTCGATAAATTAGTTTTTTCAAAAATAACGGTTTTTCTTAGCTTTCTTCCTAGGAACACTACTATTTTTTATTTCACCATTCGAAAGGAGACAATTTTTTCTACAAAATGAGTACTTCTTCTTCTGACGACAATCAGAGAGAATAGAAATTGTATTTGAAACCTGAACTTCAATTTTTAAGTTTTATCGTAGGATCTCAGTTTTCATCTAATATGGAAAATTTATGTATCATATGACATTATTGCAATTTAATCGATTATTGTAAGCTAGGACTGCAGGTCCTAAGATTGAATCCTGAACAGATCGATACTGTCAGGAGCAATATTCGTAGGAATGCAAAAGTGCGTATCTGTTGAGGAAACGATGTTATTTTTTTGAGCAATGGGAAATATCAATAGCGATTCGATTCATTATCGATAAAATTACATTCAGAAGCATTTTGCCAATCGAATTGGCAGAATGGTAAACTTCGCACAAGGATTAAGATTTGTAAATAACGCACAAAGAGTGGGGCCTTGGCATGGGTTTTTTTTTACAGGTATTAGTATTGTCCTTATCATACCAAGTCTCTAGCTCTGGTAATAATCATAATATTTCTTCTTTCCGATCTGAAAAAAAAGAAATTGAATGAACGAATGATGAGAAATACTCCCAAAATGTAAATAAATTATTGGTAGAACTTATAAAAATATGGAGTAGAAAAGCTACTCAATATGATCACAAAGATAAATCCTCCCGACTAAGCACTTGAGGATATTTTCAAAACCCAAAAAGGTAGATAGAAAATACTACAGACGTGATACAAAATGTGGGTGATGAAAAGGAAGAATTATGCGATCCAATTAAAGGTACATTCATGTATGAAATTTGTTTAGAACAATAAGCTACAGGAGAATACCGGAATGTACCAGTAATGAATGGAACAAATTCTCAAGCCATTTTATCACTCCAGTAAATTCAAGTGTGAAGTAATTAACTTTGTGCTCTCAACCCTAGTATCTTCTATGTTCTGAGAGCATTATGTGGAGGAATTTTGTCTTGTAGCAATGTCTGGGAGCGTGAATCCAGTGATCATTTCCTTATATCTGGGGGATCTTGAGGTTCCGGCTAAGATTGAACTCAACACTTATAGTGCTCATAGAATTTTCACTACAATAGGGTGATATTAATTCAATCTACTTTGCGATGATAGAATTTGATGATTGTATTTATTGAAATTATTTGATCTTACAAGTTCCGAGAATTTGTGAAATTCTATTCATTCATTTCGGAGATTACTGAGAAGGCGAAGGAGCCGGAGATCTCGATGAATTTGGAAGTATCTATGGAGCCGGATGTAGTTGATGTCATGATAAAATAATCTCAGGTATTATGTTCAATTCCATTCTCTCAATTGATTGCATTTTGTAAGAATGATTCATGTGTGCAGTTATAGGTGCATAAAATATTGAATCATATTTCAAAGACCTGGTATTCTCTCAGTCTTTGGTTACTGAGTTACTGATACTCTAGTTAATCTAAAATATTTTTAGTGAAATTACTATTATTATTATTATTATTATTATTATTATTATTATTGTTATTATTATTATTATTATTGTTGTTATTATTATTATTATTATTATCATTGTGATGTATTGATCATATTAATTGCTGAATAATCTTTCAGGGCTCCGACCTCCGAAGTTCCAATATATTTCACATCTCTCATTCACCACAACGGACTCAATTTCTCCTGGTGCATATGACAGCACTGGCGTCATGTCTATCACGTAAGAGTGCCGAAGAAAAAAATACAGCACTCTCGAAGCCACATGATGTTCATGGATACATCGGGAGACTGCTCTCACCGGACACGCTGATAAAATATGCGTGAGCGTCTCTGGTGCCGTCTTGCAGGCCCAGCATGTAGTGTCCAGAACCTCGAGGCCAATAATACGGCTACGATAACCAAGGGTGTTTAGACACCATCCTGCAAACATATTAGTAACGGCGCCCTTATTCTTTCCAGAAAGTTCTGATTCCCAGATCCTCTGGAGTCACCGTTTATATTCAGTACGAAGAGTCTCTTTCGTGGTTTCAACATTGATCGATGATCACTGATCGGAACCGAGATAACGATAAGACTCCTCAGCAGCAAGATGATGAATGGCACCCCCATCCAACAACTGAATATCTCGCTCCCCATCCTCAAGCCTCCCTTTCTTGAGATGAAAGGAAGCGCATTTGTCCAATCCGAAGGACATCACCACCGCACGGGAATAAGTGGCCACCACTTGAATGAATCAGTTGAGCTCTCTTATTCCGGATGCAAACGATTCAAGATCATCCATATAATATGAAGGAGAGATCTTATGCACCCGGTGGCCAGAGCAGCCAGCCTCATATCCCCGCGCAATTCAAAGGGCGACAGATAGCGGCAGCAGTGAGATGCAAAACAGAAGTGGACTCAAGCAACCTCCCTGAAATATTTCTCTGATGTACTGCACCACTCCAGTAGTAACCTTCGCTCCACCATATGTTATGTCGAAACGAGTCCTCCAAAGTGGTACAAGATTTCTAATACATCCCACCAGATCTTCGTTCATCCCAAGGCACTCGAGCAAATAAAGTAAAAGCTGATGGCTTGTACTATCGAATGCCTTGCGGTAATCAATGCAGATAACTGACGGGTTATGCTCATACTGAATTGCATTCTGCACAAGGCTGCGATCAACTAGCAAGTTCTCTTTACAGCCTGACAGTCCCCTTTTAGTGCCACGTTGTTCATGAATGAGTCGCCATATTGGGTCCACCTGCATCAAAATACGCTCATACAGGATTCTGAATATCTTGTAGAGCGCATTGCAACACGTTATGAGCCAATAGTTCTTCGGATCAGACAGATCACTTTTCCGCGGAAAGAGTACCGTTCTTCCCTCCACCAGCCACTGCGGAATCGGAGTACTCCTGTTCAAGAAGGATCAAAACAGCCAGATGCTAACGGGTCGAAGTAAACTTCTCCCACCAGAATATTGTTAAGCCATCTGGTCCAGGTGCAGAATGATTTTTCGTGCTCTTCAGCACCTCACGAATTTCCTTTACACTCATTGGCCGACACTCATTCCTCTGTCTCTGATGTTCACTACAGAATGTGACAAAGTGTCGTAGAGCAGGAGTATCTTCATGGAACTCTGGTTCACGACAATACCAGCCTGTCCAAAAGCTTTCAACTCGGTCAGCCGCCAGTGCTCTCCCAGAAACAGGCGTAGCGGACTGAAACAATCGACGAGAATCGATCCTGAATGTCGAATTCTCCATCGACCACTTCAACCGCCTCTCCAAGGACTGTTAGATGACCTCTCACAAATTTTGCACAAAGAATCACGAATAAATAACGGAGAAAAAACATTTTCAGCCTTAATCATTAGTAATTGGTGTTTAAAGAACAAAAAAGTGTTTTTTGATTCAATTGACGATATCTCAGCGACAAATGGTCGTAAGAAAAATAATTAGAATTGAAGCTGAAAGGCTAAGCTACACGATCCTGATAAGGATTGAGTCGAAATTTTTCTTGAAGTTAATGGAGCAATTTGAAAAAATGAAAAAAAAAAATTCCGTTTTCAACCCTTTCATCTCGTTATAACGGATGCTCAAAGAAATTTTTCATTTTAAGATTTCAAAAGTAGAGACTTCTAACTTTCCAACCATTTTTTTAAATTTGTTACGCCGGGATGTTGGGGGTAAAGGAGAAATTATTATTATTTTTATTTAATTAAATTTCGATTATTAAGGCCCCGAACATCCTAGACTTATTGAAATGTCTAGAAGCTGTTCCTCTGCTTTGTCCTAGCCTTTTGACTAGAAACGGGATCGGGGAGTCAAAAGGAAGACACTTGAGTTGTAATAAAAACAAGAACGGATTATGTATTTTAACTATTTTTTGGAGTTCACGAAACATGAATTTTTGTCGACTTATTACTTTTAGTTATTCTATTTCGAACTAGATTGAAAATTTCACTTGTAGTTTAATTTAATCATTTTTGTTTGATACGAACTCACTTGAATTGAATTTGAAAAATATTCATAACTATTTGCTCAACGATTGATTTTTAGAATGGTATTCAAAATTGTATTTCACTCATCAACTCTTTTCTTCTTTTTCTTCTTTCTCATTTTGCAGATACTTAATTGATCTAGTTGATACTTAATTAAACTTGACGATTTTAAAGTTTGAATGTAACTATCTGTAACTGAACTGTAACTGAACTAAAATTCCGTGTTCCGAGGTTTTTAAGATTCTTTTTAGGGCGCTTCCCTAATTTTTAAGGGAGAGAAATCTAACACCAATGACATAACGTCTTGACTTTGGGGTTCCTTCCCCAGGGTCTTTGGGACCAATGTTTCGGGATCACTCCATCCCTTTCACATTCTCTCATCTTAAATTTTCTATATGTGGGTGAATTTTATGAGTTGTTTTGGGGAGGCCCGTTCTTCCCTCCACAATCTCTACTTTAGAATTTTCCAGAATCTGAAAAAAAACATCTACCTATAATGAAACATCGCGGTAAGGTTTCCGGAAGGCTAAGATCATTTGACGGATTCTCTGGACCGGATGAGAGTCATAAAAAAGAGAGAGACAGAGCGAGTGGGCCCTCACTCCACTGCACAAAGTGTCACTCGAAAACCCACGTCAAAATATTTTACGACTTTCCTTCTTTTGAATTTTCTATTCGGTTTTTTCCTAAGTGCGTAGTTCGAATGAAAAGTCCTGTTTCTTAAAAGAATTTCAAGTGAGACACTTGAGCCTACTGCACAGTATCTCTAAAATTCATTTCAGGAACAACAGAGTACATGGAAAAGTAACTGGAAATACTTTCCCAAAATTTAATGATTTGTACTAAATTTTTATAATTTTTTATAGTTAATTAATCATTGAAATAAAAACCCTCGGACATTACAAATCCAAATCCGATGATTTCTGGCAAAGTTGCAGTCATTCGATAATCGCGGAAAAAACTGACACAATTTACTGTTCATTTAATCTTTTTGCTGAGTGTATAATTGAAAATTCTCAGTACACAGAATCGCTTTGTAATTTTCACATCCATCCAATTCCACAGCATTTCAGACAAAGCATTATCATGCTCATCCTTCCTTGAAACAGCTCTCAATGAAATGATAATAAAATTTTTCTCTTTTAACCAGAACACGACAGCAGACAGTACGAAACTTGGATTTTGATAATATCGAAAAATGGTTGAGTATCAATAATTCCGTTCGAAGAGTAACGGAAGACTGACTTGCCTAGTATGTGTTTCACTCTTTGCATCTAGAACAGCCCCGGGTAAGTCAAGTTTTCTGGCCTCTCGGTGCTTCCGAACTTTATTAGTACGGACAATGTTTGACAGTCATCCTGTTACCTGCGTCCACCCCCCCCCCCCCCCCCCCCCTCGTCCCTTATTAAATGGGACCGTCAACTTCACACTGTTCCGCAGACGACTGTATCACCAACTTTTTCACAGATTTAAAATGACATAAGTATTTCCCCAGAGATATTTTTTGATCAATGATTTTTCAATTATCATTTTTATTGTAGAGAATTTCGTGAGCTATGGAAATAGATCAGGGCAGAAAAGGCGTGCAGACGAAGAGATATGCAACTCTATATATGAACATGTATGGAGTTTGACCATATCTGCACATGTATCAACAGATATGTTGTTGAAGCTGAAGGAATTTCCATTGGAAAATGGGTATCAGAATTCATCTCTGAGGATTTCTCGGAAATTTGACTTTTTGAGCCAGAAATTAGGGTACCAACTCTGAGTTATCGAAAAATAACAGTTTTCTAAAAATATTTTCGATTATATTGATTGGAGCAATTAAGGGGGCATTCTTGGTGAGATCATTTTTCATCAGTTCATGCAGTTTAAATTCCTTCATTTTTGACTTCCAAATGATTCACAGCTCATTTTGTGAAAATCAGTTTCTCTACCATATGGTCTTCAAAATTTGATTAAAAAAACTATAACCCCATAAATCAATGGAAAATGATCTCACCTTTCCTTTACGAGAGCCCAAGTCACTAGGACAAATCAAACCAGAGATATTCCGAAAAAGTGCTGAAACCCTATGTTTCAGCTGGAAAAATCAAACTTTCACAAATTCGTGAGGATAAATTCTGACACGTATTTTGTAACGGAAATTCCAGCAAGTGGATACTATAGGGACGCATTAATGATAACTGTGTCGAATTGTTCGACGCTCAATATTTAGACCTATTGAGCCGTTTTCTTATGATTCTCGGTACGGGTTCTTGAAAGGAAATGAAATCCGTAACATATTTATAGTTTTGTAATTTCTCCTGTGTTAGATAACTAGTTGATATTATTCACATACAGTATCCAAATTCTTTGACAGAAGAGATCACAAATCACATCACTGAACGCACAAAGAGTGTGAGGAAGTACTTTGTCACATTATTAATTAATTCAAATTGCGTAAAGAAGGTAGGTGGAGTGGAACTGTCAAATTTCATCATAAAAATCCCGAGTGTCGTTATTTTACAAGGCATTTGCATAAAGCTCTTCTTTCGAAGCCTATGTACCACTCCCTCCACGTCATGACCTCAGGTAACGCAAAACGTGGTAATAATCTAAATCAGCAACAGTTGAAAAATTGAAAAAATTTAGTGGGTTAATTCTTTTTCAAAAAATTATGAAAATTTTGGGAAAGATATAATTATAATGATGCCAATGTCTGGAACTCAGTGACTCATCCCCACTCAGCTCATTTATTTGTGAAAATCAATGATTATCAATCAAAACGAGTGGTCCATTTTACCCTTTCATTGTAACTATTCGATTTTCGAGGTGGTTCATTTTATCACCCTGGTCCCTCTTACTACCCTAGACTCTCTTACCACCCCTGATCCATTTTAAACCCCTCTCTCTTATTCATAAAATATATGAAAAAATAATAATAATTAATACACGGTCGATGAAATCAAATACTATATGAGAAAGTCATTCTTCATATATTCTTCGTATATTTGTGACATATGATCTTCATTTATTTCAAAATATATATTTTTCCATGAAGGTTCATTGGGTAATCCACGCACATCTATCATAGTTAGAATTTATCCACACTCAATTGTTATGAGAGAATGGACTCATAAGCAGGAATGAGGTTACGCAATATTAAGTGTTCTAGAATAACGGTGCGGACTGAATGGAAATTGAACAAAAATATCATCCGAACTGCGCAGAATCGAAGCTGACCACGTCCAGAATCATGCTGAATATCTCGAAAATAATTCAACCGATTCATTTCTTAATTTTTCTCACATAATTGCGTTCCACTCAATGAAACTACAAGTTATAGACATAACTTCCACTCCAAACAATATATCAATTGCACTAATGAACGAAATGGGTACTTAAATATCAATCGGCTGTGAAAATTCACCAAGCATCTTACAACTAGAAACACTGCGGCTCTTGCGGAAGAGTCTCGCGAAAGTCTCTGCGGTGGCACGGATAGAGATTCATCTCCAATATAGAGATTAGTCTTTTCTGTATCTGCGAGACCCTAATTTCTCATCTCGGGAACGTTGGAGGAAGCTGAACTGTATTTCAAGATGGAGTTCTATTCATGTATCTGATTGAATGCTCGGATATTCATCCGAATACGGCAGGGCCTCCATGAAAATTCTGAATCCAACCAGATTGCGCATGTGACCATCTATTCAATTCTAACTTCAATATGAGCTTCCACATAGTTGCTTATAACGGACCAACTCATTCTCAAGCATGATTTGATGGAATAGTGAATTTTAGGGAAATTGTTCATTCTGAGTTGAGGTGGTAATTGGGTAGTGAAGTGTGGAAACGAGATGTGGAACGCATTGAAAAGTAATACTCAAACAGGGACCCTATTCCCGACAAACGAGGAAACGTTTCTGTACACGGAAGTTAAACGACTAACAAACTTTTTTCGTTCGAGAAAATGATTCGTAAACACATTTTACTTCCTCATAGAGTTGCTTTCCACAGATGAAATACGAACTAAATCCCTATACGTAAGAGCTTCGACTATAGGATTCAGTGCTCATGATTATTTGTTATGAATATCTGTAGTGCTGAGGAAAGAAATGGTATCATTGGAGAAATTATGATATTTGAAAACGTGATAGGAGCAGGCGAAGAGATAGAAATAATCCATACATTGCGTGCCAACGGAGAGCAAAGATACAAAAAATCCGTTGCTAAAAAATGGGTAGATGCAACAGTTGTTAAATGAAAAAATTATTGAAGGAAATGAAGAAAGGGAATATCAATACTCCTAATCAGTGGAAGAGAGTTGGTTCACGCCCGAGTTGAAAAATTTCGTCTTAGACTAACTTCGTGAGTTCATTAGTTTTTAGTCTGAATTTCAAGTCGGTTTTGGGCCGCAAAATGCAGCTTTAAGGACACGAACCAAGGATATTTTCGTCAAGTTTTCTGGAGTTTCGTCGGGATTTAGTCACCATTCCAATCAGATTCGTCGGTTTTTGGTCTGAATTTTTTCAATTAAATTTCAAAAAATGAGTGAATTACTAATTAAGTTAATTGGCAGTACCTAAATAGGAAACTTGCATCGCATTTAGCTTTTACTCTTCATAATAAAAATAATTGTGCCTCTGGAAATTGGGTCCACATATTGCTTTTCATTCATTTCATTTGTGGAAAAATTTGTATGCATGCACTTCAGAATATACTAATCAAAATAGGCTTATATCATTATAAATAATATTCGATTGAGATTTTCACTGAGAACACTCATACTCGAAATACCCAAAATACAATAACATCAAAGAATGTAGACATAGCTCTGTATTTCAATTTCAATTCATTTTATTTGTGGTAGAGTCGTCATATATAGCAAATCATCAATCTAAATAGGCTCATATTATTGTAAATGAATATTTGTGGATCATTTTCACCTCAAACAATCACACTTTAAACACAATAACATTAGAAAAACTGATGATTGAAATATAATGACAAAAACTTTTTATGCAAATATACGTATACCAAAATCACAAATAAGACTGGAATTTTTCATCTAAAAGAAAATGGAAGATTAATTATAGAGATTAGATTGAGAATCATGTGAGTCAATTCAT
Organism: Aleiodes leptofemur; assembly: GCA_963942555.1. NCBI lineage: Eukaryota > Metazoa > Arthropoda > Insecta > Hymenoptera > Braconidae > Aleiodes > Aleiodes leptofemur. The sequence continues at coordinate 11,188,954 of OZ012621.1, forward strand.
TTTATTATAAAATACATATTTCACATGTGTGATTTAATGTAGATGTTGGAATTATGTGAAGAAAGAAGAAAACTGATAAATGTAGCTGCAATAATTGAAAAGAAAAAAAGATTGAAAAAGTAGTCCTCCGCTAGGAGGCATGACTATCTAATTTACTCGAAGCTAGAGTCACAAAAATGGTACTATGGCTATATCCCTTATAGGCGATTTAGCCAACAAGGAGTGAGATGAAGAAAAGGGTGACGTTCGTCTGATGTCTTATAAGAAGCTTTACTTGAAAAATGTTTTTCTATACTCCAGAGCTGTAATGAAATAATGTTGAAATTTCAAAAAGATGTGCGCATTTTATCATCATCTCAAAAAAGTTCATAGAAAATCGTTCATGTACGGGCACCGGTAGGATTTGCCCTCTTAACTTTTCGTTACTGGCGCTCAGTTGCCTGACCTCATCGTTGTACGGCGAGCACCATGCCGCCTGTGTTAGATGAAATGTGACGTTGCCATGATGATAACAAATATTAACAAATGTTGAAATGTACTTCTTCATTGAAGTGAAGAGGATTATAATTCTTTTTCGGCTTAGAGGTTCCAAGCGAAGGCTGGCAGAGTTGGTGGAAAAATTGAGTCGACGATTGAACTCACATAATGAGCACTGTGCCACTTTCTCACGATCTTATTTCATATAATTATATTTTTCATATACATTGAATAAATACTTATTAATTCTCAGTATATCTAACGATAGTGAACATTTCAAAAAGAGAATTGATCAAGTGTGAAGTCACAATTATCCATATAGTTATCTTTATTGCAATTTTTGTCAATAAGGCGTTGTCACGCTTGTAGTGCAAATAACGAGAGTTTAAAGAAAAATCCCTATACTAAATGGGTGAAGCCGAGTGAGGAGCAATCACTGTAAAACGATTGATGGAATCAATCTTTTAAACAGTTGAAAACTGCAAATACTCAAGTTTGGATTCAATAAATTATGGACTGAATCAGAAAATATTAATGCATGCTATGAAATGTTTGCACGATCAAAAATTATCAGTCTCAAAACCATCGAAGTAATTGAAAATCAGGAACTGAATGATTGGTAATCTCCGAGTGAACCTACGTCATATGGGCACATCAATGAATTCTCTCATTTCAAAGGCACTGATACAGAATTCGTTTAAACCTGTAATGCAAAGTACAAAATGACTGAATTAGATGGTTTATCGAAGTTTTCGTTAAGGTTCGAATCTGAAACGTCGAATTACTATCAGCAGTGTTAGTCCTGACCACTATTGTTTCCGTCATTTATTCATGTAACTTCAACCAACTTTCGTACATAAAACTAGTTGACTGGAAAACTATGGCAATTTTTGTGGTGATGGTGTTCGAGAGCTGGTTTGGGGATTAGGAAAAGTGGAAAGGTCCTCTGAACAAAGCACCAGGTGTTAGCCGCAAGGCATGTCGATTCATTATAAGTCTCCATTCATTTAGAATCACTATGTACGAATAATGAATAACCGTGTTTGATGTGAAATGAAGTATAATTTCTCGTAACCGATATGCAGCTCACATGATGTCAACCACCGTCTTGTCCGAAGTTCTGAGGGACAGTGAGTCTCTGTGCATTTTGCCACCCCTAGAGCATACGCAGTCCATTGGCCCCATCGAAGATATCCTCAAGCCTGTTCAACATCGACCACTTCTTTGAATAGCCACCAGAGGTCATCACAGACAACCGGAACCGAACCAAGCCCGTGCCGGAACATTCCACCTGCCTTCGTCAAGCCCCTGCTAGACGGACGAAGGAATATCTCTACCACTGCAATGACGTAATCTCTGACTGCTACTGTTATTGGATCACCTGAAAACACCCGAAGTCTCCCGACGCCACACGAGTGAGACTGTTAGTCTCGTCGCTCGAACCAGCAAACAATGGGCTCGATATAAACACTATTCGATAGATGATGATGTCACTGACAATTTTCCAAAGGCTTCTCGTGCCGATTCCGTCTTTGGGCGAACAATTTTCCGCCAAATTGACTTTTCTGATCCAAGTTCACCCCCATATCCAGCTAGAAGGAGCGATGTTTTGAGGAGAACCGAGAGCTGGTCTGGGTTTAGAGAATGTGGAAAGGCTCTTTGAATAAAACACCACGTGTTAGCCGCAAGGCATGTCGATTCCTTATAAACCTCGATTCACCGCGAATCAATATGTACAAATAATAAATAACCGTGTTTACTGTGCAATAAACTGACTCTTTGGTAATTGTCCGTGACACGTCATGATAATGGCTCGTAACCGATATGCAGCTCACATGATGTGAAACCACTGTCCTGTCTGAAGTTTCGAGGGGCAGTGAGTCTCTGCGCATTGCCTCACCCTTAGCACATGCATGGAGATATCACCTTTTCAATAAAATAGTTTTTCATCAATATCTCAGAAACTACTAGGGCGACTTTTCCCAATTTCAATATCAATCTTCGCTTCCACTAGATGCACAAACTGACAAAATTTGAATATTTGATCGTTCTACGACCTCAATAGATTAAATTGATCAGAACGTAGCCATGGAGGCTGAACATGTAGGTCACTACAGAAGTTGAAAGAAATTAGTTGAAGATATTCATTTTACAAGAATTGTGTACCAACGTTTTGACTCTCTAGCGGAGTCTCCGTCAGGGTACGATCTTTATCTCAATTATAATTTCCAAAGAAGAAATTTTTACTATATTCTCCATCCAGTTCTTATGATATATTGTGAAACTAATACATATGAGTTTCAAAGATTCACCTCATTTCTGATAGAAGGAAGAAGACTAATCATAGAAACTATGAAGAATTCTTTGGATGAGTGTCGTCATGTGTCTCATTATGTTCAACGTCAAAAAACACAGTCTACTGATCGTGAAAGACTTGAAATTTTTGCTAGAAAAATTGAAATTCTTTATTGTCTTGTCTTGAGATTTTTTTTCAACATTCATCTTCTCGGAAACATTTGAATTAAGTTATCATTGAAATTTTCTTAACAAACATGATCAGTTTTGTCAGTTATCAATAGATTTTCGAACGTGAATTATAATCAGGGCCAGGAACTTGGTATGGAAAGGAAAATACTAAGATATATGAAAAAAAAAAAGTACGTGTAATCGGCAGTATTCGGTAATCGGTAATGTTCAGGTTTAACAACGACAAAGTTCAGATGATAGCGATAACTGTCAGAATAAAATATAAAACGAGATGAAATATGAAACGAAAAATGAGAGACATTCAAGACGAAAATTAAGGAAAAAATTTGAGATAAAAAATGAGACGAAATCCAAAATAATAAACAAAACAAAAAACAAGCCAAAATCCAAAACTCAAAAGAAGGTATTCCATTTTGACAGTTTTAGCTGTCATCTGAACGTCGTCGTTGTTTTTGAACCTGAACATCACCGATTATCGAATACTGCCAATTATACGTGTTACTCTTCGTTTTTTTTACACACATTAGTATTGAAATTTTTTTTTAATTTTCCCAATCCTGCATGTCATTTAGAGCTTCCTCATGTGATTTTATAAGAAAATATATCAAATAAATTCAATCCACTTTCATGTGGAGCATTGTAAAAAATCGGGGCATCATTGAATTTGAAATTGTATTTTATTGTTGGAACATGTTTTGATGAAGCGGTTCTGTACGGATCTGGATTTTTCTCACTGCGAACATGTTCACTTGATCGGTCATGAGAATACCTCTTAGTTTGCGCTATATAACAGCCATCACATTGACTACGGTCCATTTTGTGAATCATGTTTGATCTTTCATCTTTATCAACTTTATCCTTATTAGGGCCAAGAACATTATTCAATTCGTTAGATATACTTGAGATCACCCTTAAATCAAATGGGAATAAAATACAGTGACAGGGAAAAATATAAAGAAGGCTGGGAAAAATTTTCAATTCAACTTATCTATCTATCTAGCTTTGTGTTTCCACTATTGGTAAAAATGCACATGGCCCGCCCGGCTTTTTTCAAGTAGAATTCTGTTTAATCATAGAACGACTTAACTTAATAAAGGCTAGGTCAGTCACCTAATAATCATCTTGACTTCCAGATGAGCAAATGTTTATTATGTCAAGATTCTCATAAATCTATGAACTGTCCATGAATCAAAGACCAATTTAAAGAACAGCTGGTTAAGGTTATATTCATTCCTTTCTAACTCTTTAACTAATTTTTCTATTTCATATTAATGAGTGTAGGATACTATGGAACAAATGCTTTTTCTCATACATGTTTATTGAAAATGATGTGTAATCATCATCATCTTCATCACGTTACAGAATGCCCGATAAAAAATGTTTGGATCCAATTATATATGATTGGATCCAAAGAGTCAGATATGCTTGGATCTAAATTTTGACGCGATCCAAGCGGATCCAAGCATATCTGACGAGATCCAAGCAGATCTGAAAATGTTCATCCAGATAGATGAGAATCTATTTATAATTGATTGATATATTGCTTGGAGTGAGAATTCTGTCCATCACTTGTAGTTTTCCATGCGAATCACGCGGAAAAAAGAGAAGAAAAATACTATCATTTTGAAGGAGACGGGACTCGATCCTGGTTCTCTCCGGTGATCTCCGTTGCTCCATATCCACTTGGTCTCCGCGGCCATCCTGAAATACTTGGTAGTGTGTATTCTCATTTGAGTTTATAACTGTCAATTCTTTTATAACAATTAATTGTGGATACATTCTATCTGTGATGAATGCGTGTGACTGCCTTGATGAAAAGAATCGAGTCTTTATGCAAAATGAGAAAATAATCCATTCAGTGATTGTTAAATATTAAAAATTGACAACTATAAAATAATTATGAATGACAAAAAAGTAATTGAAGTAACACATAATCTCATACCAGAATGATTAATTAGACACAAACGATAACAATATTCGCCGAATTGATGCAATGGAGACTGTATAAGTGAGAGAATTATCATTGTTCGTAATTCAGTAGTGGAGAGGTTAAACAGCATAAGTTGATTTTATTTCCAATACTTTTCAGCGAGTCATTCGAAAAATCAGTATGATAAGGCCAATTTGCGTAAACCTATTTTTGTAGCTCTTGAAATTCTCTACACCCAAAAGTCGGGCCAAAAAAGGCATATCTCCACTAATTTCAGAGACATTCGTGGAAGAAGAGCAGAAGAAGTTGATTTATCCTGTTCTACGTCTTCGCTATTGAATTGATGACTCAAATTGTTCAATATCGCTCATTTGCTGTTGAAAAATATCGTTCTCAAAATCCTCAATATAATCGTATAGATTTTTTTTCTACCAAGTAACTATTCGGTGAGAAATGGGATGAAAAATTAAAAAATGACAATTAATAACTAGGGGTGCGTAGTTGCTCGCTCGCTACGCTCGCTCGCGAATGGAGGAGTGCGTAGTTGCTCGCTCGCTGCGCTCGCTCGTGAAGTGGGGTGCGTAGTTGTTCGCTCACTGCGCTCGCTCGCGAAGTGGGGTGCGTAGCTGCTCGCTCGCTACGCTCGCTCACAAATAGAGGAGTGCGTTATTGCTAATTGGAAGGAGTTAGTAGGAATGTATTGTGATGTGTGTGACTCTTTGAGCCGCACTAAGAACTTCCCGATAATTTTTCTCACTTATTATTGGAAAAAATGATGAATGAAAAAAATGAATGCAAAGAAAGGGGCCTATCTCCAGAATTTTCGCTCCAATATGCGTTTTTGGCGTTTTTATGCAATATTGATTAAAAAAGGAAAAAAAAATAATAACATAAATATTGTGAAGTAAAAATTATTTTCATAGAAAATGGAAATTCTTATAATAAATCTAGGACGATAGCGAAGACCTTGAATCTATTGAATCAGACATTTGATCATTGATTATTGAAAAAATCTATGAATAAAAACAAACATACTTGCGGAAACGATCAAAAATTTTTGGGTAGATCTCAAAATATCGAAATCAATAAAAAAATCGATTTTTCCTTCTCAGGGTCAGTACGTAGACCTCACTTATTGAAAAGTTTAGGAAAATTTAATTATGTTTTTCTTAAAAAACTAAGAAAGTACTGTATCGATTCCGATCAAAAACTAATCAGATCGAATCTATATCGAGATGCATCGATTGCAACATCGATCATCTCGATCGCGTTATTGATTAATGAGAAAACGTGAACGAAAAAATTGATCACATACATACACACACACACACACACACACACACACAGACATGATCGTAAAAACTATCAAAAAATGTTGGGGAGGTCTTAAAACATGGAGATCGATCAAAAAATCGATTTTTCATTTTCGGGGTCATTACATAAACTTCCCTTATCGGGAAGTTAAAAAATAGCTGAGTGATGCAGTAATACTCCAAAGTCCTAAATTCCTACATTGCGTGAGAGGAAAAAATGAGGCCAGTCCCTAAAATGAATGCAGGCTTTCGAAATATACAATTTATTTCAAATCTGGTCTTAGCTTGAAATTTTCATATATTTATGTCTGCTTGAATATAAGCCCTCGACTTATCTCTATAGATGCTCATATATGGCTGGATTTGAGCAGATATGATTAAATATATTTATATATGTTTGTATATAAGTATATCTGCTCAGATATGAGCCCTCAACTAACTTTATATATGCTTATATATAACCAGATCCGAGCATATATAGCTATATATGGGTCATTCTATGTCAAATCACCAGATTTTAAAAATAGTATTTTTTTCTTAAGCTGAATTTTTTATATGTTTTGGTACGTATTAAAATATACCTAAACCTAAATTTTGAGCCCTCAATTTTCAAAAACCTCGAAGATATGAATTTTTGAATATCGCAAAAAAATCAACCATATGGTAATTTTCAAATATTTATATCTCCTGATTCAATTATCGTAACCATATCTTACAGGTGGCTATTTTCTTTGTTTTGAGACGTAGTTTTCGAAAAAAAAAATATAAGAACCAATTTTTTTTATTTTTCACCGTTTTTTCTTAATTTTCAACCTAATTTTTGACTTTTTTTGAAGAGCGACACTTTCGATTTTTTTGAAAAAAATATATGTTACACTAGGCTATAAAACGAATTTTTTGAGCACTTGATAAAAATGGGATTCAAATATCTCCGATTTTTTGAGCCACTTTTTCGCTTTTTTTAAACATAAATTCGCATTTTTTGAGAATTTTTCAATTTTTCATGAGAATTTCATTTCAAATATAGACAACTAATATTTCCGTCCTGTGCCAAATGAGTAAATTGGAAATTTTTTCTGATATAATGTGACAAAAAATTTTTTTTTGCTTATTTTATTCTTTCCAAGTCGTTTTTAGGAGTTTTATGGCAGTTTCTTCTCGAAATATCAGAAATCGACGTTTAATACACTGGCGGAAACAATTAGAGGATCAAATGAAAATTCCACATTTTCAGCAGTTTTTCAAATGGCCGTATCTTTCTCAAAAATGATCATATCGGAATGAAAAAAAAGAAATTTGAAGCTTAAAGTCTCTAGTTCCGAAATCTTCAGACCAAAAAAAATTCCGTCCCAAGATCTCGAAACTAGAGACTTCAAGCTTCAAACTGTTGTTTTAAAGCTCCGATACGATCATTTTTGAAAAAGATACGGCCATTTGAAAAACCGGTGAAAATAGGAAATTTTCCTTTGATCCCTTAATTATTTCCGCTAGTGTATGAGAAAAAACTAATTTTGCGACGCTTAAGGGGTCTTCTCACTTTACATTTTCAAAAAAAAAATTTTTCTCCGAAATTCGCTATTTCAGATGCAAATAAATATTATGAGCAAATAGAAGGCATACTCTATGGTGTAGATATCGCTAATTGAGGACAAGCAAGATTTCCCGCGATTTTTCATTCAAAGGAACTTCAAACGCTTTTTTCTCGAAACATCGTTTTTTGACAGCTTGTTGATAAAATCTTCGAAATTACTGAACCGATCCTCATGGAATTTTGAGCACATATTCTTTACTACTATAGCTAAAGCGCATATAGACGATTTTTCGAAAATTTGACATTTACCATTTTTTTCCACGAACCGTGATAAAAATCATGTTTTTTTTTGTTTTTTCCGACAATGTCTACCATTTCATCATTTTTGCATATATCAAAAATCGTACTATATGCGCTATAGCTATGGTAGTGAAGAATATGTACTCGAAATTTCATTAGTTTCGAAGATTTTATCAACACGCTGTCAAAAAACGTTGTTTTGAGAAAAACGCGTTTAAAAGCCCTTTAAATGAAAAATTACAGAAAATCTCACTTGTCCTTAAGTAGAGATATTTGCATCATAGAGTATGTCTTCTAGTTGTCTATAATGTTCATTCGCATCTAAAATGGCGAATTTTGAAAGAAGAATATTTTTTGAAAATTGTAAAGTGAGAAGACCCCTTCATAAAAATGATACGCTTTCTCCAAATTTTACAGTTATCTTAATATCAAAATTTTGGTTTGGCTCTTTGTTGAATATTTGTTTAGTAATTTTAGTCAGTATATTTTTTTTAACTTCCTCTTATTGTCCCAATTATTTATATTTCACGCAATACTAGTCTGCGCGATTCATAAAATTGAGTTAAAAAAAATAAAATGAGTAAAAAATTTTTTTGTCCATATATTGACGCAGATTTTGACAATTTACGCATACGGCACAATAGGAAAATAGTAGTTGACCGTATTCACAATGAAATTCTCATGGAAAATTAAAAAAAATTAAAAAAACTCGAATTTATGATTAAAAAAATGCGAAAAAGTGGCTTAAAAAATCGAAGATATTTGAATCCCACTTTCATTAAGGACTCAAAAAACACGTTTTATAACCTAGTATAACATATATTTTTTTCAAAAAAATAAAAAGTGTCGCTCTTCAAAAAAATTCAAAATTCAAGTTAAAAATCAAGAAAAAACGGTGAAAAATAAAAAAAATTGGTTCTTATATTTTTTTTTCGAAAACTACATCCCAAAACAAAGAAAATAGCCACCTGTAAGATATGGTTACGATGACTTAATCAGGAGATATAAATATTTGGAAATCAGCACATTGCTAATTTTTTGTGATATTCAAAAATTCATATCTGCGAGGCTTTTGAAAATTGAGGGATCAAAATTTGGGTTTGGGCATATTTTAATACGTACCAGAACATATAGAAAAATCAGCTGAATCACAAAATACGATTCTCAAAATCTGGTGATTTGACATGGAATGACCCATATGCTTATATATGCTCGGATATACATTGTAACGTGATATTTCATCGCCTTACTTGTTTTTCGTCTGGTAGCGTGAATTGTTTAAATAATTAAACTTGCGTCCAAAACGAGAGTCAAAACTACTTTTGTCAATGAGAGATAATTTTACTTTTATTCTATCTTCTCATAAAATTATATTATTTCTTTTATTTCTAAATGTACCACTCATCGGCGATAATTTTCGTAATGGGCGGAAGAGGGCAGCACTACCTGGACGAATTATTCAGCGAGGAAAAGGGGCCAGAATTTTCATACAATGAAAAGTCATTGAATTACTCTTCATCGGATGAAGAGACGAGGGAGAAGACTGGAGAAGGTTCCAGCAGTAATTATCGATATCAATCTTACTGATGATATCCCTCCAACATCAATTTTGGAGTTTTCTCGTTTCTCATCGTTGGAAGTTGGAATTCGAATTCGACTGGTCAAAGGCCACCTGTTGACGTCACGAGCGTAAGCCAATCACAGCTTGCCACGATGGAGGTTTCCGTGCCGGCGTCTTCACCTAACGAGAACAACATGGCGTTATTCTCGTTTTGGACGCATGCTCATTTAGTTGGTCAAATTTTGTAATTTATTATTATTGAGTTAAAAAAACTCGAAAACTTATTGAGAAATCATATTTCACGTAGAAAAATTCGGATGGCAGCTGCCATGGTGGCTGCCATCACAAATTTGCCGCTTTCCATGGAGTTCTTTCCCATGGCGATTTTTCATGACGATTCTTTCCATGGCAATTTTTTGCATGATGATTCTTTTCATGACTTTTCCATAAATTTCTCATGCCTTTTGCAAATTTTGCATCGACGAATTCTGCCATGGAGAAAATGCAATGGAGAGAAACGCCATGGAAAGGATCGCCGTGGAAAGGATCACTATGGAAAAAGTCACTATGGAAAACAAATGCCATAGAAAAAAAGCCCATGGAAAAGAAAGCTATGAAGAAAAAAAACCATGGGAAAAAATGAAAAGAATCATCATGGGAAGAAATTCCGTGCAAAAATATGCCTTGGATAGAATCGCCATGGAAAAATTGCCATGGGAAAGAACTTCATAGAAAGCGGCAAATTTGTGATGGCGGCCGCCATGGCAGTGGCCATGGTGACCGCCATGGCAGTGGCCATGGTGACCGCCATGGCCAGCGCCATGACCACTGCCATGGCCCGTGCCATGGCGGCCGCCATCAGAATTTTTCTACGTGTGAATTCGTTCAGAAAGTTTGGCTGAACAATTAGAAATATAAATTGTTGGAGTAAACTGAAAATTTATCGTCTGGTGAGCGAAATGAAAAAAACATTAATTTTTGTGTCAGAAAGAAAATTTTCAAAAAAAAAAAAAAAAAAAGAAAATTTTCGTCGAGTCAATTTTTTTTAAAATTTTTTTTCTGCGTCATATTGTGACGACTTTAATTTTATTTTCGAGATTGGACAATTTCGTCAAGAAAACTTTCTTCAATTAAATATTTCAATTTTTCGTTTATAAAGAAAAATCTCTCGTTGACAATTAGCGTCATTATAATTAATATTATGATTATTATCAGTTTGTCGTTACCATAATTTATTCAAAGACTTAATTAAAATTAAGAATTATTAGCATTATCATTTGCGTAAATCCTGGAAAAGAAAAGGAGGCTTTTATATTTTTTTTATAATTAAATTTCATTTATTTTTTTATTTAATTCATTTTCATTGTGTAAAAATATTTGAGGTCAATGTTTTTGGGAAATCAGGGACGGCGTTTCTCTCATCCCCCAGGGAATTCATATTGTGATATCGACTTGACTGTAGATGGCAGCACGTCGAGAAGTTCTTATTTAAACTGAAGTTTCTCAGACAATTGTAATTTTATTTTTTTTCTCTATACGATACATTAATTAATAACATTCGAATTATTAATTAATTTTGAAATTTTATAAATCAACTAATTTTTTTATTGACGTCTAGTGACGTATAAAATTTTAATAACGTGCTGTGCACCACTGAATAATTTGTTCGTTTATTTTTTTTGTCAAGATCACAATTTAATTTATTTCTTTATTGAAGTCCATTTATTATTTTCCCAAAAATTAATTTTCTTTTGTTTAAATAATTTATTTGATATGACTCCTTATTCTTACCCACAACAACGGCCTTGGAGAGATCGCTGAGTAAGTCGAGCCGAATAAGGGAGTATTTAGTTTTTCTGATTTTGGTCGATTAATTTATTTATTAATTGTTGTTTATTAGTTGAATAATTACGGATTATCCTGGTGCCCATGAGGTTTTTGGTTCCTTTCAAATTTCGAATCTGATTGGAATTTTCAGGCGTGTTTAATTTTGAGGTTTACCATTAGGCCTCAGAATTACGTCACAACATATATCGACTTGGATATGAATGCTCAACTCAATTCCATATCTGTTCATATATAGTTGGATCTGCCAAGATATAAATTTATATAGTTATTTATGCTTATATCCAACCAGATCAAATATTTGGATATAATTAGATATGCCAATATCCAACTATATATGATTGGATTCAAACGTTTTTCATCGGGTGATTTGATCTATTTGAAAAAAACCGGGCATGGCATGTGCATTTTTACCAATAGTGGAAAGACAAAGCTATTTTCTTACGTAGGAAGGCTCATCTTTCCGTCTTTACTGCTGCAATTATAGATAGATCAGTTGAATTGAAAATTTCTCCCTGCTTCCTTTACATTTTTCCCTGTCATTGGATTTCATTCTCATTCTTTTGCGTAATATATTTCGAATCTTTGATTTGCAGCCTCATTTTTCGGCCCATTCATCTGTTATTTGCACATCCAACCCTGGTTTAGTTTATGGCCTGCCAGACAATACGTTCACATGGCGCGTTTTTTTTATTTTTAATAATTTGTCGGTTCATATTTCATTTCTTTTGCGTCATTTTGCATATTGTCATTCTTACAATATCGTAAAAAAAATGGATGTTCGGACGCAGGACTCATGGAATCTTGTGATATTTTTTTTCATATTCTATATGTCTTGAGATCTTAAGAATTTTAACCCCTGAAAACCCGCGCTATGAGCGTGACGCCACACTCTGTACGGAAATGTAAATATCAAATAATAGACTGAAAATATCAAATTGAAACTTCTGGAATCCTTTCTGAATAATGCTGCGAATCGAAAAGGACTTTTTTCTGTGGGATAGATTTTCTTTGTAGGAAAGAGTAATTTTTTGAGTCCGATTCCGGAATGTGGCGCGCTGCTCACTAAGCGACTGGAATCGTAGTGGAAATTCTTCCCACCATGTTGCCACGTCACTCGATTTGTGTGTATGAAAATGGCTGGCACTTCGAGTCGTTAATGGTTATTGGCAACGGTGCACTTCACTCAAAACGTTCGGTGCCACACTCATCACCCGATGAAAATCGCTAATCTCACGGGTGTGAGTTCTCAACTTTTAAAAATTTTGGAAAAAAAAAGAATTCGATTTTAAATTTTAGTTATTTTTTTGCTACAAATCACTTGAAATGATGGAGAGAGTCTGAAAATGATATTTGAAAAGAAATGTCTGGGTGTAGGTATGTATGTCTGTGCGGATTCTTTTTTCACTTTGAAAAGATGAAACTTCAATCTGAAAATCGTATGTTTTCACAGTATATTTGTCTTGATACATGCTTTCTTTGAGACCTTGTCGCTAGGAACTCATTCAGTATTCTTTGAGATATGATGAATCTGGGATTTTTCCAAGAAAATCAATTTCTCAAAAATTTCTCGACTGATTTCGTCCAGATGAACTTATAACATTTGATACCATATTCTGTAACTGCGTGAATTTTTCCAGATCCTTCTCATGCTTAGTTTTTAAGTTAAGTCGATTTTTATAGTTTCTCATAAAGATGTAACGTCCAAGTGTTGGGGGAAAATTGCAATCGAATTAGAAATTTAATTGAATGATGATGATTGTTAAGAATTAAAATATATTAATGATGATTCAGAATGCTAAGAACCGAACACTCAAATTTCCCCTTAAGCAAACAATAAGACGAGTTTTTCCCCGAGTAATAAACTCTGTTTTTCCGTGTTTTGAAAATGAGCCCAACGAAATAACGGATCCTTCAGTTTTCAGTGCACAGATACAGTTTATTACTTTAAGTATAAAGGGTCACTCCACTAGTTATACGATTACTACTCTTAATCCCAGAATAGTAGCGTATTTTCCCAACACCTGGAACCCTTCCACCCCCTTTAAGACCCAAACTGACTTGCACCTCTCTCTCCACTATACAGGACACGATAGTACCTCCGAACCAATCCGCTCACGACTTCCCGCAACACCGAAACTTCCACCAATCCCAAATGTTGTACCCACTTAATTTCATGAACCAATGACATTCATTTACAGTTAGATAAATATTCATGTATTCTTTAGTTTTAGTCAGTAATCATCGAACAAACAATTGTATTAGAAGTACAAGAAGAAAGCACCTAGAAAAGAGAAAGGAAAGTAGTTGACTGTCCTCAGTCTCCAAGTCTCCAAGTCGCCTCAACCAATTTCCTTTCAAATTCCTCCCTAGATCTTTCCAGTATTCAACTCTCTCAAAACAACTACACAAGGAATCAATTCGGCGTGTAGTAGTTATCAAAATATCACTGGTGATAGAAATCAGGTCTTAAGACTTACAACCTTAAGATTCAAATTGAACAGTGGTATTGCGAAAATAATGATTGGCCCCGAACATTGAGGAGTACGTGGAGACACGACTCAGCCCCCGTTTTTGCCCTAACCTTTCGGTCAACAGACTGGATTGGGGAAATGTTGAAAAGGCTTCAGTTGAGGATAATTTAAATAAAGAGATATTCGACTTCAATACAAACTGGCCGGACTGGCCTCAATTTCACAACTCAAAATCGAATTCTACAAAAATAAATGGATGAAAGTTTGCCGACTCACGATAGTTGAGTTGTTTCAAGAGAAATGCGCCTTCGCCCAATACTACCTGAATTATCAGCAAATCTGCTCCTCTCGACTATTTTACTCTCTGGTTCTGGCGTCTTCCTCCTTTGAAACTACTCTCTTCTTAAAATTTGTTTCTTCGGCGGAAAAGAGGAGACTTTCGAAATACAACCGAGTTATATCAACGTGGATAATTATTTCAGATAATTATTCCAAATTATTTATCAATACGGAGTCTACTCTATTTTTCAGATTCATATACAAAGCTCTATTTTCAAATCTTTAGAATGCGGGTTTCTCGATTCGACTTTTCTAAATAGACGGTGAGTTCACAACTGTCCTCCAATTATTTCTTTCCTCTGGAAGAAACCTCGATTGTACACTCTTCTGCCCTTTTTCTTCCTTTACGTATAGGACCTCATATTTTGGGACCATACACTCACTCCACATAGGTTTTAGTCAAATTCATTATATGGGAGGCTAACTAGAGCTCGTAACTAGCCAATCACGTTGTTTCGGGAATGCCCATCCTTCCCTCCACAATGATTTCAATTTTAATGGTTCCAACTTAGAATTATTCTAACATAAATTTTCCTTGGTTGACATTTTTTTCATACTTCCTGGAAGTTGCTGTCACCCATTACTTCTAGAAGCAGATAACGTACTCTATTACTTCGGTTTCATTGATACTTTATTGCCACTAATTAGACGAGAGACAAAGCAAGGCAGGTGTCACTCTATTACGTGTTGTGTATACTGACTTTCCTAGTTTTTGGAGAGTCTATTCAAAATATGTGAATAGTAATGTGGTACTTTACTTTGCCCTTCGAAACTCTATTCCCTGTTGAGATATCTACGTATGAAACTCTCGTGTATTCTCATTTACTTGTTCGAATAAATTTGAGGAGGAAAAGAAAATAATTAAATTAACAGACGGACGTCACAAAGGATATTGTTTGCTTCTATAACAACCAGAACAATTGAGATAGAAACTTCAAATTTAGCTCATATATTGGTTTTCTCAATCTGCTGCCTGGGATTGTTACTGGACAAAATTAGAGAGATATTTTTTCAAATATGAGCGTTTTTTGAAATTTCAATTTTTCATTCTTTTTTAAATTTAGAATGAGTTTTCGATCGATTTCATCCAGATTGAGAAATAATATGAAACACTCTATTATCTAACTGCATGAATACTTTCAGATTTTTCTCGTCATTAGTTCTTGAGTTATCTTAATTCTATTGATATTGCATGAAGAAGCTTCATCTACAGCTTGTTTTCAAAGTGTAGGTAATTTTTTGAAATTTCAATTTTCAGAATGATCTTAAGATTCAAAACAAATTCTCAGTCGATTTCATTCAGATCATTATTGAGGGAATATTCAAAATCAAATGTTCACCAATGGAAAGGGGAACCATTCGGAACTAATTTGCTAATAACTTAGCAGATAAAACTATAATACTAACTATAATTAATCCCTCAAGTACAGGGTCCATACGTCGTATCGACCCACTTTCTTGTCCTATCGATCCTCTTCTTCAACATTAAAAAATCATTTTCTCAAATTCTATCACAGATGTAGAACTAAAAAAAATTGATTTGGGTAGATAATGGAACTGTCTTCGGAGTGATGAATTATTTTTTTTTTTTGCAATATTTTTACTACTTATTCTGAATAGACACAAGTTGTGGGCTGAAATTCCACGCTTGATATATTCAATCGTCTCGTTTATCGGAAAAATTTTCTTTGAAAATTCCAAAATTTCTACTCAAATTACACTAAAGGTTCGTCTATCGAGTGGCGCAATGCAAATTCCAATCGGATTGATGATTCGTTTGTTATAAATAGATTTAGCGTGCAAGACTAGTTCAGCAACTAATCATCTGATAGGATTAAAATCAGGCTCAAAAATTCACTAAATATTTCTATAACGCAGAATCTGAGGAAAATTGATATCTCTATAGTATTTCTATGGAAAACGAATGCAATCGATGAAAGTTTATCCATAATTTTTGGATGAAATGTTCACGAGACGTTGTGCATTGAGCAGCGTAGTCTGATTGTCAGATAGCTCCCGGCCGATGGGACAGGCCGCAACTTATGGGTCCCGTACTTGAAGGGTTGAAGCAAGTTCCCACTTGTTTCAGAATAACTCGGACTAAGTGGAATAGAGCGATTTCGTCCTGATTTTTTTTTGTAATTCTAGGAATTGTCAACGAAAATGAATTCAGGTAAGATCACCTTACCTCGCTTAGATTTCGAAATATTGTCAGAAAACTACAAATTTAATACTCAAGAGGTCAGAGAGTGTCTGTTCTCTTCGGAGAGGTAAAGCAGAGAAAAATCTCTTTTTCAATATTTTTTTGAAATCATCTCGGAAACTAACAGAGGTATGTTTTTTCCCGTCATCCTTTTTTATGCTCTCAGAATTCTCGGCAAAAAGACTTCGGGCCAAATTGTTCCATGTCACTAAGTTTCCAATTTATTCTGAGAATAATGAAAATTCGAAGAAATGGGTGAAGTGAGTGATCAAAAAAAAGAGAGAAAATTACGTGTGATGCTTTGGCAGAAGTCTACGCAATTTTTTGAGGATCAATTTTATGTGACAGATTAGAACGCTGTTATTATGTATAATATAATTATTATCATTTAGTGAAAAAAGAATGAAATGAAAAAAAATGAAGAAAGGAAGAACAGAGTGGAAAAATAGATAATTGAAATATGAAATAATCAAAGAGAGATCGAGAGGAGAATTTTAGTGAGAGTAAAGCAAAAAAAACAGGA